>JAYDZK010000169.1:93601640-93713421 GCA_034509185.1 Euphonia xanthogaster
CTTTCTTTCTTTCTTTCTTTCTTTCTTTCTTTCTTTCTTTCTTTCTTTCTTTCTTTCTTTCTTTCTTTCTTTCTTTCCTTCTTTCTCTGGCCATCATACAATCTGTCTGTGCTGTTGGTTTAATCCTGAAATATCTTTTCAAATACATTTTCATTCCTTTATTTCTCATTTGCAATAGGGCAGAAGCAGCGTTGTATGTGATGTACAGTAGGAAATAAAAAATTCTCAAGAACAATTTGGAAAAGTCTTCTGGTTCTGCATCTACAGCATTACACCTCTTAACTTTTAATGTCCCAGAGGAATTGACTCCGAAAAGAAAGTTGGAAAATTTGGAAAATTGCCACAGACACGAAACTTTAGCTAAAAATTACTTCTGGAGAAAACAGAATTTTTAAATCCAACCTTAATTTTACCCTTAATTTTAGACAGAGTAAAGCTAATATTTCAGAATATATTTTACCCCAACTGGATTTTATATCTACTAAGAAATACACAGTACTATTACTTTTTATTTTCTGCTACAACTGACTGTAAAACATATTTACTGTTTAGATTTACTGTAAGCTTTCAGACAATATTAGTGCCTGAAATCTTTGCTCTGGTAAACAAAACCATAGAAAAAGGGGCGTGTTGGGAAGTGGCATAGTAAATTAAACTACAGCTAAGAGTCTAATCATAATTATATGAAGAAATTATCAGAAGTAGAAATGATTCTCCTAATACATTAGTGTTCAGGAATTCAAACCTATAAATTGGCTACTACTTAAGATTATAGACTTCTTATTCTGCACATAAGCAAGTAATTAACTTTGCGTTCCCTTCTTAGGGCTCTCAGGCTCTTGTCCTTTTAATTATAAGATCCAGAGGGTAGCTTTTATCTTACTATTATCTCTACTAAATTTTGAATAAAAGCTGCATTGAAACTTGATATATAAGTCATAGGTGATAGCCTGATAGCTTCTTAAAAGATGTAAAGTGCTATTCTGATAAAGTAGACAGACATTTGGTACTTTTGTTTCCCCTTTGTACACATACAAATATTCACTTTTTAAAATCCCAGATTGGTAATTTTAAGTAAAAGTTTTATGGGGATTGTCTATATTGACATGTTATAGGAGGGCAATCTAAACTTGTTGATTTCTCATGTTTTTTATGTTTCTATTCATGTTATCATAGGCCAAATTTCTACACTGAAACACACAATCATTCAGTATGATATTACAGATTTGTGGAAAAAGAGAATGAAAAGTCAAACTTCTTCACACATCTGAAATACATTGATCTTTTTTAACCTATCATATGCCATAAATATATTACAAACAGAAACCATACATTGCAGAGCTGCACACCATTGCCTTGTTTTTTAAAAAAATGTAAATTGATTATTATTTGTGGAAGGTTTGTCATTGCTACTTTTGTTAAAGGGAGAAAAAGAGCAAATAAAAATATCTAAAAGTGTTTTTAAACTAAAGAAAAAGAACTCTATGAAATGTGAGCAGCTCTGAAGTGCTGAACATTTTCAATCTTTGTTTTTTCCTAACTAGTTTCTTGAATTCCCACAGATGCAGAGCAAACACATTTCTCAACATTCTTGGGACTGTTCCACTTGCTGAGACTATTGCTGTTTGCACTTGTGTTAGAGGGGCCTGGTAGGTGGCAAGTTCTTATCAGAAAAATAATCAAAGAACACCAAGAAAAAGCTTCAATTTTCTTACTCTCAAATGATAAAGATGTTCCTTCCATTTCTCAAAGACGAGGGACCAAAGGACAGCAAACATAGACAAGATGGCTTTGGTAGCTTAGTGTCTGGAATTTGCTACCAGAATGCCCAGGGTTGGGGTCCTAGTTCAAGGAATGCCTTTGCATTTTGGGTGAAAAAAAAATATCTTCTGAAATACTTTGGTAACAGGGAGCAGTGTCCATGCTCCCTATCCTTTAGCCAGATGTATTCTTCATTAGACTGTGCCACATGCTCCTTTCTTTGATCTTCTGTGTCTGTGCCTCCTGCAAGTTTCTTTTCAGGGTAGACAGTTTCATCAGGAGAGGCACAGAGATGAATAAACCGTCCCTCTGTGTCCCTCAGAGGGCTCAAATGGCAGAAGTAGGTGGGAGGTGAGCTGACCCCTCTTTCTGAGGCTTGAGGATTCCACAGGGCAACCAAGCATCTGCAAGCTCCACACAGAGGGTGCCAAATCCCAGACGTGTGCTCAGCTCTGGAGAGCAAATGGCTGTGTGTGAATTAACTGCAGCAGCTTCTGGAGAGCGTACGTGGGACTTGACATAGTGATATAAGGTCAGTAGGTATTGTAAGTAGATAAACCAATCTTTCCTAAAATGCTAACAGCACCATGAGAAAAGTTGAAAAAAGGTGATAAAGATGATAAAATATGGTAAAATTAAAAGTATTAATGCTGTCTGCATCAAAACACTGTATAATAAGCTCTGGAGAGGGAGAAAGGTTACCTAAGGCCTTTTATTTATTGCTATAACTCATATAAAGAGTACTTAAGCCGGCAGTGCTTGTCAAAACCATCCACAAAACCACTAAGTCACAATAAAGACATGTCTACAGTGCCAACCACTGTTAGGGGAAGGGGAGTAGAATATGAAGATCACAGAATGAAAATGGACAGTTGTGCACCAGCCAAAAATTCTCTTGATACTGAAGCTGTTCACTTGTGTTTTGACAGCTTTTGGGGCTGCAATGCCCTCCAGCTTTAGGGCTGGATTGAGTCCCTGCTGAGCACTGATGTTACAATTTATGGTGCTTGCAGCAATTACAATTTTTAGTATCAGTGGTGAAAATATGGGAAAGGCAAAATACAGCTAACCTTAGTATTATATTTTTCACCTCAAGAGAAAAACTCTTCAATAAATAATTGAAATGTATTAGGAGAAGAGGAAGATTGCCAGGATAAAAGTTGTTGTTTGAATCAGAACCATACTGCTTTTAGTACTGCTTGGTGGCAAAACACTTTAAATAAACAGATATAATTTAGATGAGTGTTCAAATGGTGGCCCTATTGCTTGACTGTATCATATTTTCAGGTAGGTGAATTAAATAATGAAGAAATCCCTGGCTGCATTGGTCGTCCTTTTAATATCTCGTAGTTTAAAGGGTAAGATCACTAAATTATTTAGCTCAGTTCACAGATTTTTGCACTGGAGTAATAATGAACAGAATAAAATCACCACATAGTTTTGTTAATATGTATCATAAAAGGAGAAATTAAAGAAATGTCAGAGATATACAATTATGAGGAAAACTTTGAACAGAAACACAATTTTAATTTAATCCCCCAAAAGTCTTTTTAGTCCTAAATATGTATTTCTTTGCCTTATATTTTTACAATTTTTTGAAGCAAGATTAAAGGAACATAAATGCCTTAGATCTACTTTAGGCATCTTTTAAATGCTGACTTTTAATGAAGCAATAAAATGAACACTCCATGCCAACCTCCCTTAGTATCTTTTGATGTCTACAATTTTTGTGCATCACCACTTTGTCTGACAAGGGACATCAGGGATATTAAGGAGTCACAAAATAGATATTGCCAGGGCCGTCCTCAAAGGGATCTTTGTTGATGCACCTATTCACAGTCTCCTAGAAGACACTGATAACACTGACTTTGGAATGATGGGCATGCTGGGACTATCAGAATTTGGGAGATCTTGATCTTAGGCTGCCTTTTGTTCAAACCTCCAAGGCTGAAACTCATGTGGCAGCATGTCTTGGTAGTACCAGGCCAGACTGCAGTGTCTGAGCACTTTCCCTATCCTCTGTGCTGAAGCTGACCTCTGCAGCTTCATTCAGGGTTTCTGCAGAAATCATTGCAGCCAAAGAATGAAAAAACGTAATTCTCAGGAACTAGGTCTGACTGCCACTACCATTTTGCACAAGTGTTCCCTAATGCAAAACACAAGTGTTCTTCCTAGCACCTTTCTCACTGGAGGATGCTAGGAACAGCTTCACATTCATCTTATTGCAGTTAGTAATCGCACTCTCCCTGAGGATCCTAGGTTTGTTAATGTGTGGTTGTCCAAATTCTGCAGGTTTTCTTCTGGTGTTTCTGATCACCCACTGTCTGATCCCAGCTGTCTGCTGGGAGAGAAGAGCTGACTCACAGAGAGAGAAAGGCCTCAAGCTCTGGTGTCTCATTTCTGGATGAATCAATTAGTCAACGGAACTGAAAAATACACATTGGTCCTGAGCCTTTTCCCATTAGACTTTCAGTAGGCAGCATAACTTCTACAGAAGCAATAGAAAAGGGGCCAAAAGCCACGTATGAATGTGCTGATTTTGGCTGAGATAGAGTTGCTTTCTTCCACAATTGCCAGTATGTGGCTGTGGTTTCGATTTGTGCTGAAAACAGCACAACCTATTGATAATCCAGCAATGTTTTTGTTATTGCTGAGCAGTGCTCACACAGCATCAAGGCCTTTCCTGTTTCTTGCCTCACCCCAGCGGGTGGGCTGGTCATGCTCAAGGAGCTGGGAGGGGACTCCCGTGGGACAGCTGATCCCTACTGACCATACAGATATTTCACACCCTATGACGTGTTCTGCAATAAAACTAGTGGAAAAGGTTGCTGGGGGGATGAGCTGCTCAGGGACTGAATTAGCATAGGTTGGTCAATACTGAGAAATTGTTTTCGTTTTTATCACCTGCTTTTCTTGGATTTTATTACTCTGTGTTACATTATTAGTAGTATTATTATTGGGGTTTTGTTGTTTTGTTGCTGTTATTGCTTATTATTATTTAATGTCAGTTGTTAAACTGTCTTTGTTTCTATCCATGAGTTTTATCACTTTTACCTTTCCAATTCTCTTTCCTGTCCCACAGAGGTGGAGTGAGTGAACAGCTGTTTGTGGTTTAGGTGCTGTCTGGGGTTAAACCATGGCAATATAGAATGTGCTGATAATTTCTTCACATGGTGTTCATATCTTTTCTTTTCTTTAAACTTTCACTACTGTAAGTAAAAGCATATTCTCCAATGCACTGTGTGATAGCTTGTGTTTCTTACAGCATCAAGGTACCTTGAAAGGAATACACAAGAGCACAAGAGGACTTATGATCAAAGGTTGTGATTGCATGCAAGTTCAAGAGACGCATCTCTGAATTTTCTCATCAGACTGTGGGATAGACTGTTCTGTCATCTGTGGAGTTGTTCTTGATGGTTAACTTTCAGCAGACTAATGCTTTAGAAATTATTTTGTTTGGTCACTTTTGTAGGAGGCTTCTCACATTGAGTCCTGCTACCCAAAAAATGTATATTGTATTCCATATCTTTCATATGCCAATCTGCCCAAGGTTGTTACTGTCCCTTTAAGATCCAGGGGCCAAAACCAGAATTGGAGTGTCTTGCCCCAGTTTTGCAGAGATGGGGGATGTTGGGGTTGCTCTTAGAGTCAGGAACACTCAAGGAGGGCCTTCTTTTCATTCTTGCAGGACTGCTGAGAGAGCGGCTTCTCTAAGCAAAGGCAGCACAAGGCAGAAACCTTTAGTTTTTCTCTAAACTCCTTCCCTGGCGCAGGCCTCCAAGAAACTGCATTTCACAGTCCTAAACTGTTTCAGGGCAGATTTCACAAGCACTTGTCCCCAGGCACTAGCCAGGACTGGTGGGGTTGGGGCTGCTGTTTCTGGTGCCCTGGGAGCTGCTTCTCCCTGCCTTGATCCACAATGTGGTAAGGCTCAGACCTGCAGCACGACACCAGCAGGGTCCAGTGGCCAAAAAGGAGCAGAGAAATTGACACTGCAGGTCCAGAGCTGCCGCCACTGGGAGAGGCTCTGTCGGTGGTGTGGAGCCAACATCTCAAGTAGCCCTTGACTGGGTTTGGACTCCAGGTTTGCTTTGCTTTTGTGCTTGCTCCCTGTTGGTGGTTGTTTGGAGGAAGAGGGAGTTTTGTTATTGTGGAAGTTTGGCTGCTGTGTTGTTTTATTTCTAACTCTCTGTTCACCACATGACTAGGAGATCTGCTATTTTGCCTTTGTCCCTTGGACCACACAGTTTTCTATGGAGGCCACCGTTTTGGGGAGGGACTTCTATGCCATCTTTTTATCTTTGTTCCAGGGAGTCCAGGCCATGCCATCATGTTTATTTTAGTCACAGTCATATGCCTAGGTATGTACAGATGTTGCAGCACAGTTTTTTGCTAAAATAAAAGCTTATCAGATTAAGGTAAATATTTGAAGATGGACCAGGCTACCTGAATTCTACACCATGCTGATCTTATTATAACATTGATGCTGGAAATGTTTACATTACTTTTTGTTCAATTAACATAAAACTTTTTTTTCTATAAATCAAACAGCTACAGACCAAATTTGTAAGCTAAAGCAATGGGATATGTTCATGTGGCCCTCAGTCACCAGGTGCTGAGTTTGACCCCAGCTAAGGTAAACCCCCGAGCCAACATCCAGTCACTTAGATGATTCATTTCTTAGCCTCCTGAATTTCAACTATAGAAGTGATGTATGTAAATTGCAGTGATGATCCTCTATACCTTTCTGCATTATTACTTTTTTCCAACTAGAGCCATTAAAAAAAAAAACAGCAGTCTGGTTTTGGCAGCTGCACATTATTACCTCAGCAGAAGTTCAGAAATCTGATTTGTGTGTACTGTTTGTGCACTATAGGAAGCCTTTCTAAAATGAAGATCCATACTGTGTACTGCTTGACTGCTGCTGCGTTATTCCAATGCCATAAGAAATATTCATCAAGTATGACCTTCATTTAATTAGTCCTTTCAGTTTCCTCTTGGTATTATTTTTTTACTATATATATATGGGGTCTACATGAGTCAGCCTGCAGCCTCTGGTACTTCCTGTAGCCTGATGTTTTAATTTTTTTTCTTTTGCTGCTTTCACAAAATGTATGTATTCTCTCTCTGGTTCTGGTTCCTCATATTCTTTTTGTATTGTTAAAGATTTAAGTCCACAAACGCTTTAGAATGATGTTAGAAGTCTCGCCTGGGAGAAAAAAAACTTTTGCAAATAGTTAGGCAATTATAGTAATGTATTTCACACATAGCTTTTCTTACTGAACAAGAATAACAACAGGTGTGAAACGGCACCAACTTCTACTTTCTCATGCAAACAGCAGGTTTGATTTTATGACAAACATGTGTAAGGCATTTGCAAACAGTTTAGGGGGGAAAAATACAGCTTCTCATTAGGACCAGATGACCTTAAGAGTGTCTTTTCAACTTCCCACAGTGTCTGAGCTTCCTAATTAATCATTTGGATATGTTAAAAAAGGACCAGAGGAATATTCGTGTGAATTGCTCACAAATGAGGAAATATCAAATGATGACAGAGAATGATAACATGGGTTAGAAAACAAATCAAGTTAATTGGAAAATTTCCAACAAATGAGACTATATTTACATTAAGAATGCAAACATATGCCTATACTGATATCTGAATTCTTATAAGTCTCAGAATCATAGTATGCCAATATCAACTGTATCATGGTATCACATGTCATGAAAAAGAGAAGCATATTACAATAGATATTTTTGGATTGTAGGTCATACTAAAATAATACAGATTTAATTTCTATGTAGACAACTCTGGATGTATAAAACTAGCTGTTCTAAAGATCTTGACTGCATTAAACATAAACACAGTGTTTCCATATGACCAGTTTTCTTCATAAGCCCTGGGAACAGTTCTCTAATGTCACTTCCAGTCCAAACTTTAAAGACATGAATCTTATGTTTCCTTTTCTGTCATCACAGATTTTTGACCACCTAAGGCTTCTTTTTCAGCAGTGGTCATAGCAATTTGATTTGCTGAAACACACCAAGAAATTCTGTGAGCCGGACTCCCTGCTCCCCTAGTTGGGCAGAGCTAGCTGCAAAAAAAAAAAAGTGTGAAAGAATCAAAACAGCTGAGAAAACACAACACAGTCTCCCTGGTCAAATCATGTTTGCTCTTAGAGAGCAAAGAGTTGTGTTTCAGGAGCTGCTGGCTATATACAGACAGAAAAATGGCAGAAAAGTGCTTTTCCTTTACAGAGGCCCCATTTCTGCCACCTTTAACTCTGAGCAGTGGAGTAAACACACACGCACAGTCACACTTAGATAAAAAGTGTTGTAGTAGGAATGTTTTGTCTCAGCTACATTCTATATAACTACTTTTAGAGTGAATAAAGGCATGGACAAGTCTGTGGAAAGCAGTGCCCCTTTCTTGAGTGAGCAGCTATATACTGCTACCTTAGGAAGACAAGCACACGCAGAGTTTTCTTCTTGCCACTCCACTCTCTCGTTGAAAATTTTGCATCTTTCTGTGCAGAAGTGTTAGTTTTCGTCCCCAACTTCTCTGGACTCCTCACGGAGGAAGGTTTTAACCTTGAACCTGGATACCAGACTTCCAAACATGTTTGTAAATAAAATGGGCTCTGTGTGCATTAGATAGTCATCGTTAGTTTATGCTTACCAGACTGTTTTTTGAGGTGGTAGTTCAATACCTGCAGAGAAGTTTACCCTTTTAAAATTTTCTGGGGAAAACACAGAAGCTATGAGCTTTCTGATATCAAAGAGCTTAAAATTGCTGGGTCTCTTTGACCCAGAATGCCTTGTTGTGCTTGTATTCTACCTTAAATGCCATGGGGTATTTTCATGTTCAGTGCAATCAATATGCACTTTGTTTGATTTTAACTGTAGCCAAAACACTGAGCTGCTTCTCAGTTTGAGAAAGGGCAGAAATAGAGTAATGCATATTTTTTCTCTATTTGCTGAAAGTGATTTGTAAGAGATTTAGAATTATGTAATGCCAAAGTGACAGAAAGTGCATTCAGCATATAAGCACCTTTCTAATCCTACCCGGGATTGCAATGTTATTTGCACCAATGAAGATAAAATGTAATTCTACTGAAGTCAGATGAGTTATTCTCAGGTACGTGGGTGGCTGTAAAGCACACAGAATGGTGTCATGGCCTCCAGACAATCAGAGTTTTAGTATTTAATACTTGATAGGATACAAAAGTAAGACTAGCTACCCTTTGCTATTTCCGTAGTCAGAATTAGCTGCACTTATTGTAGCAGAACAAAATGAGGATAAGAGGACTAGCAGAACAATGTTTTCTTCCCCACAAAAATATTTCCAGATATGGTTTTGAGATTTAAAGAGAAATCATAGCAAATTTATAAACTAAGCAGAAGAAATGCAAGTAACAAAGAATTTAAAACAAAATTACTCTCCTGTTTTCGAAAATTTTCCATGAGACCAAGTCCTGAACTTCTATTAATGTTTCAGTGTGTCAGTGCAGACCTTTGAAGGCTCTTTAGGGGAGGAAAAAGATTACAAAGTGGCTTGACTAGGAAAGATGTTTCTGCTTTCCCTTTCTTAGGAATTTAATAGAGGGTGTTTGATAAAAGGATACGATAAATGTAGGGCCAGAAGTGGAATGAAGAGAAAAATTTTTTGAGGCTTTTTATGTCCACAACTGTGCTTCCCAGGAACATGAGAGCCTTGCTACCATGTAGCACAAGCTGACAATTACAGCCTGACCTGTGCTGGCAGTGTAGGAGATGTAGCAGACCTGGAGCCAGAACAGGACAGAGACAAAAGGAAGAGCTGAACCCAGTGACATGCACAGCAATAACTTTGATCTCTCTCAGGTATGAAGATTACAAAAATATTGGATTCTGATGATGCTGGGGCTCCCCCATGCCTAACAGTATGTTAGTAGAAGCCAGGAGATTTTTATTTTAAAGTCATGTCTGAATATTCAACTGAACAAAAACTTCAGGGCCTAATGCTCTGTTAGTCTTCCAGCCTAGCAGAGTTATTGATGCATACAGAAGCTAAAGAAATCTAAAAGATAAATTGCCTGGGAACTGAAGCAGAGATAGTTATGAAAACTAAAGCCTTTGCTTCTAGTAGTGATTCTCTCTAAGAGACACTTTAATTGCTTTGTTGAGCAATCCTGCAGGACAGTAATGTCTAACATGTGTTGGCTTGCACAATTAAGACTTTTTTGCTCATGCTTCTAGTACCTGGGAAAGCTGAGTCTAAGCAACTGATTTCTAATTTGATTATATATGACAATATTAACAGCCCAGATGTTTATTCGATATATTTAAATTTGTTTATACTTTCTTGGGACATAACCAGGATGCAGTGGAAACATGGCAAGTTTAATTAATTTCAAACTTTCAGCTTATTTCCTCTGTTGACACTCGGCCTGATGTTAGAAATAATGTCCTCTGTTGTTCTTGGAACCCATTAATAGTTAAAGTATCTGATACTTATTTTCTTCTACTTTATTTTTCCTTGCTATTCTCAGATATAAACAGGCTGTCTTTCAGAGGCATGGGTTCAAATCCAGCCACATAGTTACATCATTTGCAATATGTCAAGGTTTGCTCCACATTCTCTTCTGAAATACTTTGTTTGGATGTTTGGATCCCTGTTTCATATTAGACTCGTTAATAGGCATGAAATTGTAAGATAATTAAGCAATAACTCTTCTATCTCAAAGTTGTATACATGCATTCCACTTCAATTTTTTTAATTCTCCTATAAGAAATCCTGCAGTTATTGTCCTTACTTTATTAGAGTATTTTGTTTTCCTTTTACATGGAATAAATAATAGAGACAACTTTTTTTTTTTTTCAATTAATTATCAAGTACTGTTTTCACAAAAATGTTTTTTTCCTACTCAACTAACTCTATAGATGGTCAGACTGTATTAATAAAATTAATTATTTGCAATTTTGCCCATTATTTTGTGAATAATTTATCTGGAAATAATTTGTCCAGATCCTCAGATGCTTTTAATCAGAAGAGCTCTACTGAAACCCAGAGAATTTTACTGATTAAAACCAGCTGAAAATTTGATCCATCTGCTGCCATGGTGGCCCTAATGTTGAACATAGGCTTTAACATGGTATTAATTTGTATAAGCTAAAATTGCTTTACTTTTATTTCTTATTAACTTTCTTAGCATGAGTTCTCTAAAAACCATAATGATATCTTAAAAATATAGCATCCATTTGAGTTCTAAATGGCTGAATCTTGAAAATCTTTTCAATAAGGCATCAGTTGCTCAAGGAAACATTCGCTTCAAAGAAAACCACAGACAAGCCATGTTTTAGGAGCAGCATAAGGACAGTCCCTTTCATATACTGATCATGACACTCAATGTCAATGATAAATACCATGCTTTCAGTTCCTGCTCTCCTTTCTCTAGTTACTGTTGTAAGATTCACAATCAAAATAATTTTGTCCTGGCCTTCCCATGGCACCACAGTGGGGAACATCACAGCTGAGAGTGTCTTTGTCCCAAATGTCTTCATTCTACCAGTAACAAATGCTGTCATTGAGCAGCTGCTCCTGTGGATAGTAGGTGTATCAGCATCTCAGCATGTGCATTATCTAATGAAGCTGGGTGATAATTTTAGCATGGAATTCAAAAAGATCACAAAATTCAGATCATGAGCTTTCTGGGTAATGCTCTAGCTTGCAAGCAGATTAGCTAAAGTAAAGGATGGAATTGTGTAGGTTTCTGTTATATCGTAGAAGCTTTTCAAACAAAATAGTAAATAATTTGAGAGAAGTGAAAGGATATTTTTGACCAAGACTTTTAGAATGTTCTCCTTCATTAAATTTCAAGAAATTTTTTCTTCCCTCCCATTGTCACAACAATGGTGAAAGTGAAATAAACCATGGCATGAAGAACTTTTAACAGCATTTTTAAGGCTCCATTTTTGCTTCAGCAGGAAGGACAATATTCCTGCAAGGAAATGCTGAGATTGAAAGTGTCAGAATTTATTTATAAATGCACTTCCTCAGTTTTATTCAGAAAGCTGAAAACTATTTTATGGGACTTCGTGTGAGTGAGTAGGGAGAGGAGAATAGGATTCTACAGAACTGGGCACCAGAAAATAATTGTTTTAGAGGTAATTGGTACCCAAGGTACCAAAGGTATCCAATTTCTATATTCTTTCCTGTAATAGGAGCTTAGCACAAATTACCATCCAACTATTTTGTTTAAGAGTGACCTGGTAAATATTGAATGATTTTTTGTATTGTTAACCAATGGCAACTTAGTGATTACCAATGGCACAGTTAAAATTTCTGATTTCTATAACTTAAAATGAATTAATTTAATGATGAAATTTATTGATAAATTTGATATTGAACATAGCTCCTGCTTCATATTGGATGTCAGGTAGAAGGAACTGAATAAACATATTGGCTATACCTGTAAATGTTTCCCTTCCTTTTTCTTCAAGAAAGGGGGTATTTCCTTTCTCCACTGTGTTAGCATTCTTAAGGACTTCTTGTAGTAAAAGAATATCCTGATACTTAGGAACATGATTTTATGTGTCAAGACCTCAGCTTGGGTAAACAGGAAGCTATCAACCTAGACCTGTATAAAATAGTTGTATTCAGCTGAGAAGCTGATTCTGGAAAATCCAATGATGTTGGGGTTTTATTTATTTAGAATGAAATAAAGCCTTTTAATTTCTGTAACTATCTTTTGTTTTTGTCTTTTCAATTGAAAATAATTTTGTCTAATAATATGAGGCTTTCTCAAAATATGTGGTCAGAGAACAAAAATAACTTGGTAGTGGAAGGAAATGAAAGACCAGAAATGCTTCCCATGAGTCTTACTGAATTTACCTTTCATTTCACTGTGTTTCTGAGGATTTGGGATAGAAAATACCATGCACTGATCTTTTCTGCATTAGCTAACTGCAGTCCAGAAGAATTTTGCCCACTTCAGTGCCACAGATCTCAAGTAATTTCATTTCACTTTCAGTGAGTGAGAATTATCCCAATTACTCCATTTTTGGAATGAAAAGTCAGGGAACTTTTCATCAAAAACCAAGTTCCATAAATATCTGATATGGTAGTTTCAAGCTTTTCAGCCCTGGAGCTTAATCCCAAAGGGATTTTTACTTTCCCTTTATAAATGTCATAGCTATGGACTCCTGTACTATAGGAAACTTGCTTTCTCTTGTTCCCTTCTGTAACAGTTCAAGAGCTGCTGACCTCATCATTACCAATGTAGGATGTTGGAATTTACTGTGTGGAAGTGGTTGACTGAAATTTCATGTGGTGTAAACAATTTTTTTTTTAATTAATTTTCTTTAGCAATATAGTCTTCATCCTAGCTCTCTGTAATAAAGGTGTGTTGCTATCTAATGAGATTTCTGGTATTAAATAGTAGAGACATTGTAGTCTTTTTTAAAACAGCACTCTCTGCAGAAAGTGATGGTAGAGCTTCTAGAAGAATTAAGTTTACCATAAGAATCTAAAACCTGCTTGTTTGGCAAAAAATTACAGCCCATGCAAGACAAGAAAAATAGATTTACTCTTCAGAAACAGGTGATCAATTATAAAAAGTAGGGCAGAGAAAGTATCTGAGACAGTGCAATAATGAGCTACTTTTCCAAATATTTTCATGGCTGGGGGATTTACACTTAGACAGTTTCTAACTTTCTTGGTAGATCTTAACAAAATAACTGCTGACAATGTCAAAGTCAAGGATTATAAAAGATTTAATTGATAAGAAATAACATATTACCTATGTGTATTTTCCATTGTTAAAGGTTTTATTGAAACACAGTCATTCTTCTTTCTGTGCTTTCATGTACCTGATAGAACTTTCTGGCTGGTAGACCTCTAAATGTGGGGAAAATACAGAAAATATAAAGAGATGTCAAAGATTTTTCTGTAAGTCATGTGGTTAATAAATGAGCAAACTGATACATACCTTGGTACTGGCAAAAAGTATTTCTGAAAACTGTATTCATGCTCTTCACTTTATCAGTATATTCTCAGAGCCTAGTTTTGTGATGTTCTTCTGAACCTGTTTTGCACTCTTTCTTACTTTTATACATGACTTTGCCACTTTAAAGAATTACTCTGATTTTCCAGATCACTTAATATCTTTTTCTCTGCAAAACTCTTTATTAGAAACTTTCTACGAACTCCTAAAAAGCACCAGACTTTAAAAATAATGACAGCATATAAGACCTATTAACTGTAATATTGAGTAACAGTGAAAAATAAGCTCTTTTTTTTTGTGTTCTTAAGATTGAATTTCTTAAGAATATAGGGAAATATAAATGAAAAAAGTGAAACAATATATCCTATGAGGCACTTTGTGTATAATGTAGAAAATATGATGTCAGCCTCTATGGCTGTTATGATCCAGTCATTAAAATTGCTAGAGAGATGACTGCCTGAATTAAGGTGCAAACAGGACTGTATGCATATATAGCATGGATTTCAATAGCATGGCTTTCATTTAACAGTAAATGTGAGGGAGAGAGACAGAGGAGAGAGAGGAAGAAATGTGAAAAAGCAGGGGGGTGGGGGGGGGTGGAGAGAGAGTGACAGGAAGACTAATTAAGTAGAAAATATCACCACTTTGTGGATCCTGATGATGTCCTGTTGACTCACTTCTGGTCTTCTCGGTGGTGAGGTAACACAGAGTTCAAAGGGTTAATGTGTATTCAGGCTTGCTGGGAACACCCAGTGCCATCTCTTGCCACAGAGTCTGGATTGGTTGCATCACTTTTTATCACGTGCAGTTGTCTGGTGCAAGGCCTCAGGAATGAGTCTGGGGGTGCTTTGGGGGTCTTTGATGGTTTAGGATCCCTCCTCAGCTGCGTCTCACGTGAATGTCTCAGGTGTGTGTGTGGCCTTCCCATTATGGGGGGATTTTACAGCCAGTAAGAAAATCCAGTTTGTGCAAGGAAGGATGGGTGTCTGCCACACCCCCAAAAGCTCTCTTTCTCTCCCCTTGGTTTGAGGGGAATGTGTGCAAACCTGGCCTCAGCAAATGAGTCTGTGGGCTGTGGCCTCCCCCACCCCAGATCCAGCCAGAGCTGGTTATCAGGACAGCTGCTGGGTTTGGCTTTCCTGGTGCATACATTCTTCTCCCTCAGCCTTGTTTACTTTTCCCCAACCTGAGATAACTAACTGGACAACAGAGTCACTGTTAGGTGGCATAACACAGTCCAGTTCCAGTCAGGAGGCATATTCAGGGAAGGGTGGGCTTCCGTGGTCACAGCTCCTTTTACAGTTTTGCCATAATGGACAGAGAAGTCCTTCTTAACAATGCTTAAACCAGTAATTTTCAGTCAACAAGCAGTCAACAGCAGTGATGCAATATTACAGATATGTGCTGCTGTGGTTTTGGCTGAGATATACAAGTGCCAAAGGGGATAACAGAGAAGAGGTGTTTGTACACACACTTATTAAAGATTATTTCTAAATGACTGCCGCATTTACACTTCATCTTGATACAAAGGATGAGTTTCCCTATCAGCTACAGAAAGCAGTACAATTCTACTAGGCAGCCACTAATCTTAGACTGACCTTTGACTTTGATTTTATATCCTTAACACAAATGCACATGCATTCCTTGCTGGAATATAGACTAACAAATGTGGCAATAATTCCATTGAGCATTTTTGTACACTTTGCTCAGAATATTTAACCTAATCTTGAAAAGACCATGCTGAACATGTCTTTTCTTGGGTCGAGTATTACACGTGTGCATAACTTCAGACCACTTCAGAGTACTTTTAGAAATACAACTGTTTCTGTGTCTGCCTAGTGAGGTGAGCTGTTGATATTGAATGTAATGAATGTACAGGAGGAATGAACCTGATTTTCAAGTAATAGAGGCAATACTTGAATTTTTTTTATTCTATTTCAGTGGGACCTGACTTTTTCCCAGGGACTGTCTCCTGTTTATTGTGTAATCCTTATTGAATCAACAATACTTTACTTTGTTCATATTTAAATTGCTTACTGTATTTTTACCTCTTTCACACTGGTCATACATATACAGTTAAATTTGGACTTCCTTTGGAGGAAGTCAAACTAACTAATTAACTTTAAATTAGCTCTTTTAGACTCACAGATTCATGGAGTATCTCAAGTTGGATGGGACCCACAGGGATCAACTCCTTACCTCATATAGGACTACCTAAAAATAAACCCCAAGCAGGACTGAGGAGTCATCTGGTAGATTCTGTGTCTGGTTAAACATCATACTGACAGGTTTCTGTCAATTTGTGTCTAGTCATTTCTTGTGATGCAGTCTCACCTGAAGCACGTCACCTCCTTGGGCCCATGGCTGAATGCCTCCATTAATCATGATATCCACATTAGTCAGACACTTAGGTCACCCTTGCTAACAGCTAAATGTCAGCAGAGAAAATTCCCTGGGCCTAAGGGAACTTGCATTTAGAACAGTAATATCTAAAAAAACGTTCAGATTCCCAATGTTATGGATTTTTTCTGACAGTAAAAAACCCCATCTTTTAATACTTAAACACCATCATATTTAACCTTCCTTTAGCTAAATGGAAACGTTTTGTGTTCTGTGAGTATATATTAGCTGAGGTTAACAAATATTATCTGTGTTTTAAATCTAAGCCTAAATGTTGTACAAGTATATAAAGGAGAATCATAGAGAAACAGTTCTTGTAAATCAGAGGAAATATGCATGGGTATCTCCAAAACTGGGGCACACCCATAAGATATGCAGTGTCTGAATTCTATCAATTATATCAGTCAAAATTTGATTTGCTGCACATTCAACATGTATTTCAGTAATACACCAGCTTAGAGAAAATACAGTAACTGATCATTTATTAAACTAACAAAACCACTTTTATTTGTGCCAGGAATAACTGCATATTTTCAGCTAGAAAAAAAAGGAATGGTTTTCTGTGTAAATAATAGATAAAGAACAACCAAAAAAGCATAATCTAGCTATCTTCTCTGCGGGGAAAAATAAACCCATATAAGCCCAATTTGTGTAGAAAGACCCATTAGGCAGGAAGTTAGTAAGCCAGAGTCTGTCATATGGCTCTGAAGGGAATAAGCTAATGTTGGGAGTTTGGTGCCTTAAATAAGAAATTGCGGAAGGAAGAATTTTCATCATTTCATTATTTCTCATTAGCAATTTACTCTAAAAACACTTTGGACAAGAATTCTACAATACTAGTGTATAAGCTAGAAGAACACTGATTATTATAGTAAAGCTATTGCTATCAAGAGGCTACCCTATGACTCCCAGCACTTCCACTCCAGAGTGTTCCATGTTCCCAGGGGATGGTGTCATGGCAGGGCTGCGTCACTTTAATAAACACCAGGAAAAAAGAATGCAGTTTTGAGAATCATCTGAATGAAGGATGAATTCTCAATGTGGTTGTGTACAAGGAGATTTGCAAGCTTCAGAAGACCGTAGCCTTACACTTTCTGGGTACTGGTATGGTAATTTAGCATTTCTGTTCCATTAAGCACAGTGGTCCATGCTGCCTCAATTTTAGGCACAAATCTGTATTTTGAATGCCTGAAGGGGTTAAGATGCATATCCTTCCTGGATAGCAAAATGTGAAAGTAGTGTAATGCTCTGGGTATCCTGACACACTCTGTATGGAAATGTACCTCCCAAAACTTAAAATAGTAAGTAAGGTTTGTTGGTCATATAATATCTAGCTGTAAACCTAGCACTGCCAAGTGCAGCACTAAATTGTGTCCCTAAGTGTCAAATGTACACGTGGCTTACAAGCATACACAGTTCCTAATCTTTTCCACTGAAGATATTGCCAACTTTTCCACTCAGGTTAGTACTGGCTGACTGAGACCATTTGTACATGTATGCTCATTCTCAAGATGCTTTTAACTAGTGTACGTATGTTATTTATAACACGGCTGGTGTCTGTATTTTCTAATTATTCTTGGTTTTGTCTTTATCTCCTTTCAATCAGGAAATGGAACCTGAAAGAACTCTTAAATGAAGGAAGGAAAAGTGAGAATGGGATCAGGGATCATAAGTGAGAAAAAAGTCAGAGCTGGAAAAGCTGTATACAGCAAAAGCCCTTTATCTTGTAATTTTGGACAGGTTTCTCTAACCAGTAGAAGTCAGATCCCCTTAGGTATTCTGAAAATCCCACTTTATCTGTCTCTACAAGGCTGCTCTCAGAGATAGGTATAATGTACTACTGATTGCTTATGAAGACCTAAGGACTCCACAAGGAACATGCCTGATAGAAAGCTTTTGTGAAAATTACCCAGCTCAGATTTCCTGGAAATACAGTCACAAAAATACACAGAAGTGTAAAGGACTACTGGTGTGATGCAACTCTCATCAAAATTACACGGTGATGGATCACTCCATAGAAATACAGTGGCAATATCTCGAGAGAGATTCAGTGATCCATGTATTATAAAATCAGTCCTGCAAGGATGACTGTGCATGTTGAACTTCTGCAGCATAAAGTCCAAAATATCACAAAATGGTCTTTGATATTTGTTGTGGATTGTGCAAATATTGAATGGCTTTATTCACAGTTACTGTACATTGTGTTTCTTCAAAAGGAGTAGGCCAGGCTGTAGGGAGGAAGGCTGGGGGGTTATTTTGTTTTGCCTGCTGCATGCTGGATTGCTGTGCTGCTCACTGGACTGCTGTGCTGCACACTGGATTGCACTGGGAGCTGCCTGCAAGAAGGGAGACATTCTTTCCGTATAGTAACAGGGCTGCTTCATGGGAGGGTCACTTCAGATCGCGAGGTGGGATGGGCAGAGTGAAAAGGGAGGAGTAGAAGTCATCTCAGCAGGTTAAATGTCAGAAAGGGCAGGAGTCATCTCCGCAAGGGAGATTGCAGGGGACAGCAAAAAGCAGAGGGGTGGATGGCTGCTTTGGGGTTAGGACAACCCATGGGTTACTGTAGGACTTGAAGGCTGAGAAGGGTTGAACTTCTGTTCTTCACAGACTATCACAAGTATAGTTCAAGAAGAAAAAATCAGCAGCCATGCATCTTCTCTTTCCAAACTCGTGTTAAACAGTACATAGACTTGAACGCTTGGTGGTCAGTGTCACTGACAGGGAAGGGAGCTTTTGCCCTCCCTTTGTGCTTTGTCTGGCTCTAGCTTCTGGTTTGAAAGGAGCCTATACTCCTGTGTGTGGGATTAGCATGTTCCTTTCAGCCTCACATTTACACTTTTCCACCATCTTCACAAAATGAGATCTATTGTGGATACATTTTTATAGCTTCTACATGCTTACACTGATGGTATTTCTACACCATGGAAAATTAGTAATTGATAATAATGACACTTGTCTTTTCTCTGCATCATTTTTACGAGTAGTTTTTGTCAAAAATGTTTCAAAATGTAAGCATATTCTGACTTCCACATGCGTATCTTTTATATCGTATTGCTGACCTCAAACTTAGGACATGTATTTCTGCCTTTTGACTCTTTCTATTGTATCTATGAAGGGCAACAGAGAAAACAAACAAACAGAAAAGATTTTGTTGTATCTTTGACACTTTCTCTGAGCTCTCTCTCTCTCAGTTCCACCTCAAAATTATATCTGGAAAGTGGCAGGAACCAATCCAACACTACTGCCAAACAATGCAGGGGTGTAAGTCTGTGCTCACTACATAGGATCCAGAACATGTTTTTCTTTAGGCAAAGAGCAAAGCAAAGCAGTAGAAAAGAAACAGGAAAAGTAGAAAGGAAACTGTAGGGACCAGAATCAAATCATTGGGGCTAAAAGTAGATTAAAACCAAGGCCACAAAAGGAAACGGTGAGCATATTTTTAGGGGAAAAATTATAATAATTTTACTGTATATATTCATTTGTAGTGATGTTTTGTAGGATGATAAAAATGCAAATCAAAGTTGCAGTAAATAAACAGGAATGCTGACAGAAGGCAGGAATATTTGAAAAAGTCAAAACCTCAGTGAGATCCAAGACTGTACCAGGTGTTTTCCCTTATTGCATATGTTTTTTTTTGTCTGGAATGACTAGTGTGCAGGCAGTCTCAGAGAATTTCAGGTACCTGTGATATTTTTTTTCCTTTGAGGCCATTAGGGAGCCTTTCATTTCTCTGTCTTCTCAGTCTATGAAGCCTCTGGAATAAAAGTCCAATGTCTAGATGGAAAGATGTGCAAGCACTTCACTGATCAGTATCAACCATATTTTCAAAACAGACATGATCTAACTATTCACAGATAGATGGACTTCATTTCTTTGTACAAGCAATACATCAAGATTTCTCTCTGGAACTTCTAGCAATGATAGTACAGTCTTTAAATGCATCTCATTTTTATGTTGGCAGCAATTAGGTCCCACACTTCAGGTAAGGACATAACAGCGTAGAGCTGGTTCTTAGTAAGTATTTTGTTTGTCCACACAGGGACCTATTGTATACAGCTCCATATGACTCAGCCTCAGTGTTCAGTTCAGAAAGCTGGAAACTTTTTGTTAGTGACAGATCAGCTGTCTGCTAGAGGAAGTTTGTCAGCAAATGGTCCTTTGTTATGAGGACATTTTTCAGAGACAATTTTGTTACACAATAACAAACATACTATACTGAAAGGATATTATCCTGCTTTTCCTGTCTTGGTAAATGCAAGAATGCTCCTCTTCATGTTGCACTCTGAGAAGTATTTTGTTTGAAATTTGCATGTAAAACAAATATTGTTCTGCTTCTAGTTTCACCAGGGTGAAATTCCATTTGCTACATGAAGACATGCCCCTATACAGATGCAACTATTCTTTTATCAGCAATAGTATAAAGTGAAATTAGTTCTGTTTGGTGCACTTAAATTGAGACTAATGTTTACATAGGTAATTGTCTCTAAAACCTCCACAAACATATCTCCTAGTGAAAGAAGTTTCAAGGAAAAAGATATCAGCAAGCCAAAGTGAACTAATCCCAGAAGGTCTTTGCAAAGAACTCCTTGTTAACTTTTAGAAAAGAAATCAGCATATTGACTTTAGCTTTTAATAATGTTATGTACAAAATAACATGAGGAGTGGAAACAGTTCCTTTAAGAAAAGAAGAATGAAGGTAGAGATAAATGTCAGTCACAGCTAGAGGGGTGTTGAACCATGAACCATGGTGGTCACAATCCATGAAAAACTTGTTAAAAATAAGTCAAAAGCCAACAGATTCCCATCCAAGTATAAAAGAAAGGACTCCTTGAATAGCTGGGTTGAACACATCTGAAAGCTCCAGTAATGTTTGTTCCAGAGGAATACAGCAGAATAAGCCATTCAATGGTGAAGATTGGGATTTTGTTGCCTGAGATGAGAGTAGGCTGTTGTAGCACTGACTATCCTTGCTCATCACAAGGTCTGATAAAGCAACTGTAAGCTACAGAAATTTCCTTTATGGTTAGCTGTGGCAAAAATAGTCTGTTTCCACAAAGGTTAAAAAATGCCCAGGTTTCTCTGTCTTGGTCATCATAGACAGAATCAGTTCTTACAAACTACACATCTTGTAAAGAGCTATATGGGAAGGAAGTGTGAGTCTTGTTAACAAGAAAAATTTTGTAATTTTTCAGACTACAAGAGGTAGGATGATCACAAGTGACAGAAAAACACTATAGGAGTAAAGATTATAGAAATTGAATTGATGAAACCTACTGAAAATTGAAGCCCCAGACAAAAAAACCTCAGAAAATGTCAAGTCTGGCAAGCCCTTTTTTAGAAGATCACAGGATCACAGGTGGTTTGACAATTCTGCACAAGAAAGCAAGGTAAATTCTATTAGGCTGGGATATCTAAAAGGAAACAGAGCCAGCCGGAGTTCCTGAAAGCCAGAAATATAAATGTGATTCTATGTGACTAGTCAAAGGTTGGAACACCTAAACTGAGTAGAGACATGATCTCTCATTGTTTAAATTTAGAAGAATCCTAAGATTTTACTACTTAGAACATAAAGATATCTATATATATCTAAAAAATAGCTCAAGAAACCAAAAGAACTGAACCAGATTTTCTAGAATGTGCAATGGATTCCCTGGAAAGGTTAGGTTTTCATCACAGCGTAGAGAATCCATATTTAGATCCAAAGTACCAGTCTCAATTGTCTCTTTTAAATGTTTTTTCCCCTCATGTCCCCCTGAGAGTATTAGGGCTGACCTGAACATGTTCTTTAAAAAAATTTAGTTTATAAAAAATCCTATTTTGAAAAAAAAAAAGGAACTTTGCTTTTGACATAGAAATGAAGAAATAGTAAAAAGAATAAAATAAATAAAACCAGGGAAAATGAAAATGCTTAAGACCACTCTGAGTAAACATCAGGCAATCTGTTTATAAAGAGAAAGAAACAAGATATTACCACCATGAAGTAAAATAAATTGCCCAAGCAAAATAAATTCATTCCTTGGAGGAATGGAAAAAGGGAAGCAATTTGATAACTATAAATTGAAATGGTCTGTTCTTAAAGAAAGAATAACTTCAGGGAATACTTACATTCATTTCCCAAACATTGTGATTTTGAGAATATAAGAATTGTTAAGGAGTTAAAAGATTTTCTTTAAAAAAGGGCCAGGGGAAAATCCAACTGTGATCTCTGCTACATGCATGAGAATAACCCACAATGTTTAAAATAATACTAGGTGCAAGGGCAATCATTACTAATGAAATGAGAGCTGCCATCAAAGATACAAAGGTAAAACAGAACAGGTAAACAGGAAGGTGTGTTAATTGAGGCAACATTCAAAATGTCATTAGCAAATGCATAGACAGAAGAGTCTTCAGGTATAATGCTGAATACATACCAAACCTATATGTAAAGAAAATTTTTTCAGCATATAAGCAATTCACACTTAGAAAGGCTTCATGGTTATCAGTAAATCAACAATAATCTGTGTGCAAGAATTTGACTGAAGGTTTGTTTGAAGATGCCATAACAAGAGAAATACTTTTTAAAAAGGGACTCCACAAGAAAAACAAACAAAAAACAAACAAACAAACAAAAAACAACAACAACAACAAAAACCCCAAAAAAACGAACCTTTTGCATTATTTTCAGTGATAGAGTGTAATATTAAAGGACATAAATGTCTTACCTGATGGTGAGTGATAAAAAAATGTGTATTCAGACACCAGAGTTATTGAAGAACATTAGATATAGAAATATTACCAGTTGCAGTAGCAAGCTAGTCAAAAATCCTTTGGAAAAGGACTGTAACAGGAATCCATGTATCACTGTGTACTTTGAGGCAAGCACAAAGATATGCCTTCAGAGGCTGGTGAACTGTGGGGAGATGCTTAAATTTCTGTGTGCTTCATGGATAATGCTATTATGATGAGTCAGTAAATTGTCAAAATCCCTTCTTCACAATAAGAACAACTCTGCAAATCAGGATATCAAATTAAATTAATCTTCTTGCAGTGGTCCCAGCTGGGGCCTGCCTGCCCAGGGTGACACTGCTGAAGATGTCCTGGGGGTCCTTGTGGGCTGTGACCTGAGCTTGAGCCTGCAGTGACCTCCAGCAGCAGTGGTGGCCAAGAGCATCTTCTGTGCTGTATTAGCAGAAGCACAGCCAGCTCATAGAGGGAAGACCAATCTCTCTATTTACTTGGCCCTTGCTACTTTCATCCTTGCAGTTTTTCAAGACCTAAGTGGATAAAGCCCTGAACAACCTGGCCTGATCTCAGAGATGACCCAGCTTTTAAGCAAGAGGTTGAACTAGAAACCCCTTGAGGTCCCTCTCACCCTTAGTTATCCTATGATCCTAAAATCTTATCAAGGGAAAAGATATAATTTGTTTAATATATTGGCAGGCAAAAGGAGAGAGATTATACGGATGCAAAAGGATCATTCTCTTTCCATGTAATTTACTTTGTAGGAGAAAGATAGCATATGTCCTCTATGTATAGAAAACAGAAAAT
This sequence comes from Euphonia xanthogaster, assembly GCA_034509185.1. NCBI lineage: Eukaryota > Metazoa > Chordata > Aves > Passeriformes > Fringillidae > Euphonia > Euphonia xanthogaster. The sequence continues at coordinate 93,625,319 of JAYDZK010000169.1, forward strand.
TATTCCCAAGAACCTCTGACTTCAAGAGAGATTTTAAAGGCTTTTAATAACTTAGGCAAAAGGTTAGCATTGGTATCTTCTTATTTAAGTTAAACCAATCACAAGTCCATGATCATCACTTAGGTTGTGGCCTAAAACCCGCAAGGAAAAAGTCACATTTGTACTGAATTCTTCCATGCCCTGCACCCTTTCAAAAGTATTGGAAGACATTGCCCAGAGGATCTCAGTGAAGAAATATTCACTGACCAAGTATTCCATCTGGCTATATCTATAATTTCAGATATCATACCAAAAACTGTACAAAACTTATCAAAAAGTGTAAATTTCCACAAATCTGTATGTCTTACTGTGGAAGGAGAGTGTCAGCTGGGGATTGTGTAATAAACCAAAAGACATAGCTCTTCTTCTGACCTTAAAACAAAATATGTCTTTTCAATGAAGGAAGCTAGATAGATAAATAAATAAATGGCCAAGTCCTATGAGGACCATTATCTTATAACGCATTTCCAATGTGCTTGGTTTTTCAATCCCAGATACTGTGACTTCTGTCGGGATTCTTAATAAAGACTGCTGTAGGATGAGGAGTTATTGAGCCACACAGCAGCTGACCTGAGTAGGTTCAGGTTCTTTACTCCAAACAGTACTTGGCCTTTAGGGCTGTGCTAAATGGCAGAAATTTCTTGACGTGGGATCACTAGTAATGACGCTACCAGCATGTCCTTGTCTTTATCTCACAGTGAAACAGGATGTTTTCATATATACATCCTTTTGCTCAACAGCAGAAATGATGAATAGAGTTGTTTACTTGTAGGAAAACCCAATAAAGGCTTTAATGCTGGTGAGCTTCACCATGGACAGGTTATGTACTGTATGCAATGCCCTGAGCAGAGGACTGTCAGATGCTGTGTCATCACAGCATTTCCAGAATCAGAATGGGCATAATATTTTGTAATTTAGTACATGTTTCCTGGGATGTTAATAAAATAGCTATCTTCTTTGGAAATCTGTGTGACTTTCTTATTTGGATTCAAGAATAGCCAGCACCTACTGGAATAAAACATTGTTCAAAAGAAAAAGTGGTAGTTGTCGTTATCAGACAACTACGGCCCACTTAATTGTCAGCAAGACCAAAAAGCTTTAAAACAGCTGATTTACATCTTCTTTAGTCTTGTAAGTATGGCCAGACTCCAGCCTCTTATGTGCCCTGTCTTGAGTAAGCAAGCCCACTACCAGGACTGAGAAGCTTTTTGTAACTGTCTACATAGATGTCAAGATCTTTAATACTTGACAAGAGAAAAGGAAAACAAGAGGCTTCAGTTTGAACATAGTCTAATAGAGAAGGATTCAGAGGTTGTCTCTTCTTCATAACTTGCAGTTTACAATGGCACTAAATCTGTTCAATTTCAGCAGCTCATCTAGATGGTTAGATGGATCTGGGGGTGCTCAGATTTTAACTTCACTGCCACTTACAATGCTGGCTAGTGGGGATGATAATCTTTAGCTGGTATAGGGCTGTATAACAGGCAGAATGCGTGTGGAAAGCAGTCCTGAGCTCTCTGTGCACTCTCAAATCCCCAAATAGTACAGGGATTAAAAATAGAGATTACATGACTCACAGATTTATAGCACCAAATAAAAGCAATGGCATATTGAGCTCAAAGAAAGAAATTAGAGAAAAAAAGGGAATCCTGTGAAGTCAGATAATTTCTGTAAGAGTGACCAATATTGGGCAGCTCTGATGGTGTTCTGAGATCTAGGATGTAGGACCTCCAGGGCCCAGTTGAGTTGTTAAAATAATGTAGGAAACTAAAGAGTTACAAAAAGAAAGTTTCACTTGGGAGCAAGCAATAAACCTAGCCAGACACAGTGTTTTTGGCTTGCAATGTGAGAAAACATACAAAATTTTATCACAAGAACATATGAATGTGTGAAGCAGGAAGCCCGGATACACTTAGCAGACATAAGTATTATTTCCCCAACACCAACTTTCTTTCTAGCCCCATTGTTTCCTGGTTTGATTATGCCCTGAAGCATAAGAGCAGTTCCCCTTATAAGTGATTCTATTTGTGGTGACTCCATATAAACATTCTTTTAAAACTGTTATACTGTTAAACACCATGTGGCAATTACATAGGTAATTTGCACAGTTTGTAAACAAATGCTATCTTATGTTCCATTCCATGCAATCACACATGCTTAGGTAATTAAAATCAGAAAATATTATTAACCATTATTTTATATATTTTCAAATCTGTCAGGCTCTTCTTTAATAGAGAGGTTTCCATGACATTATTTTTAACATGTGCATTTCCTTACAACTCCACTGTATAATTATTCAATAATTTTTTTGCAGTAACTAGGTCACACTTGTTAAGTTATGGCATTGTTTAAGACATTGTTGTAATAATCTTTCACTTGGATCAGTTTTCCATGTCAGTGTTCTAGTATTTTTTTCCCAAATTAGTTGTTTAGGAAGTCTCCAAGAGGTTGCACAAGGACTAGAATCTGTTTTTAACAAGGTTTACTTCCCAAGAAACAGTCTTTGACAACTTTTCAGCATTCTGGATGAGTTTTTTAATACAGTGGAATATTTTTTTTTTTGTTATATGGTTTTCCCCTTGCCCTCTTCCTTGTGTGATGAAAAGTAATTTTGTTGATGTATATGAAAAGACTGATAAGGCCCCTAAATATGTAGATTGTGTTCCAGTATATCTTTATTTTAGAAGTTGACCAGTTTCTTACCTTGGAAATTCATTATCTATTACCCTGTGTCTATTTAATTTCATAATTGCCTGTTTAGTGGGTTGTTTGAAATGCTTTCTGAAGTACAAATAAATTAGTTGGATATCCTATATTGACTGTTTAGTTGAAATATTACAACCATTATTAGCCATTAAAAACCCATATGATTTTAACAAGGTGATTTACAATTTTCACTCCAATTACATTTTCAGGCTTCCTGTTCAGATTTATTCTGTTAATTTTTGGTGGTACATTATAGGTTGTCAAAGATTTAATCCTTCAAATTTGCCTCTAATTTTTTGTAAAAAAGGAGCTTAGCTATTTAACCATAAAATATTTCCTGCACTGTCAGAGGAAAGATGGCATGCTATGCCATGGGCCCCCTGCGCTGTAATATTCATTAATCATCCAAAGTCATAGAATGGTTTGTGTTGGAAGAGACCTTGGAAGATCATCTAGTTCCAATCTCCCTGCAGAGGGCAGGAACATCTTCAACTTGATCAGGTCGTTCATAGCCCTGTCCAACTCAACTTTAAATATTTCCAAGATGGGTCATGTACAGCTTTTCTAGCCAACCTGTTCGAGTGTTTCACCACCCTCAATGTAAAAAAAAATCCATATTTCTAATCTGAATTTACCCTCTTTTAGTTTAAAACTGTTATCCATTGTCCAATTGCTACAAGACCTAGAAAAAAGTCTGTTCACAACATTCTTATAAGTCCCCCTTAAGTATTGAAAGACTTCAATGAGGACTCCTTGGAGTCTTCTCCAGGATGAACCATCCCATCTCTTTCAGCCTGTCTGCATAGAAGAGGTGCTCCAGCCTCCTGATCATCTTTGTGTCCTTCCTTTGGACTTGCTCCAACAGGTCTATGTCTTTCTTGTGCTGAGGACCCCAGAGCAGGATGCAGCATTACAAGTGGGCTGTCATGAAAGTGGAATAGAGGCCAAGAATCATCTCCCTCGACCTACTGACCACACTATTTTGATGCACCCCAGGTTATGATTGGCCTTCTGGGATACAAGAGCAGATTGCTGGGTCATGTCCAGATTTTCATCCACCTTAAGACCTTTTCCTCAGGGCTGCTCTCAATCCATTCTCTGCCCAAACTGTATTTGCACTTGGACTTACTGTGACCCAGGTGCAGGATCTTGCACTTAACCTCATTGAATCTCATGAGATTCTCATGGGCTTACTTCTTAACCTTGTCCAGATCCGTCTGTCTGGCATCCCCTCTCTCAGTCATGTCAGTCAAACTTCTCATTTTGGTATCATCTGAAAACCTGCTAAGGGTACCTTTAATTCTACTGTCTATGTTACTGATGAAAACATTAAAGAGTTTTGGTCCCAGTACAGGTCCTGAGAGGCACCACTCATAACTGGTCTCCATCCAGAGACTAAGCCATTGACCACTGCTCTCTTGATGTGACCATCCAGTTTAGTTGGATGTTTCTTAACTGCCTCTTTGTGTGTTTCTGTGTTAAGTGCATCCTTAGCTTTATGTGAAAAGATTAGCTTCCACCCTGAGTATCACTTTCAACAGAGACAGTCATTATAAAAATCATTAGCTCCCTTCATTCCAATTCCTTCTTTTTTTTTTTTTTTCCCCTGCTTGGTTCACATTAAAATCTTTTTTCACAAGCTTTTTTTTTTTTTTTTTTGTGATTCCCAAATTCATTATGCATTTCTAATTCTAGTACTTCTCCAAAAGAGTTGTGGATTCCCCTTACCTGATGTTGACACTACTGCTGCCCCTGGGCCAGAGTGAATAATCTCCTAGGAAGACTAAAACCAAAACTTATTACAAAAAATACTTAGTACTTAATTTAACTTTAAAAAATCATTGACTGATTCAGAAGGAAAAGAGCTCTTCTGAGTAGAAAGAAGATGCCAAAGCCTGGGCACCTAATCTTCTGTATGTTGAAAACTGGGGGTCATGTAAACATGCAGTGTGCTTGTCAGACCTTGAGCAAGCACGCAACAATGTGCATGTTTCCCTGCAGAGTCTTCATCAAGATGACACCTAAAAATAATTGGACAGCTTTGGGTTGTCAATAGGTACGGAGTGAAAAAACAGATGGGGGTACCAAGGCAAAGATTTCTGGTGGATGTCCAACTGAATTGTGTAACATGCTCCTTTGGGCCAAGCAAAGACAGAATTAACTTTAGAGCTTTCACTTCTGCTATTCTGTCAATATTGGCTTGTATGACTTCTAGCACTGCCTTTCAAATTTCCTGTAATGTTGTTGCCTGCCATAATTAACACTGCTTTCTTTACAATTTAATATGGTCCTTCTGCTTCTCCTAGAGGAAAAAAATCTTCAGTTTCCATAAGCTGTCACATTGACAGACTGGTGCCGTGGATCTGAATATTCAAACACCTCAGCCCTTCCAAACCTTGCAGGTTTTTGCCATTGCACTGGTTTTGGCTGGAATAGAGTTTTTTTTTTTTTTTTTTGTGTTTTGTTTTAGTTTGGTTGTTTTTTTTGTTTTTTTTGTTTTTTTTTTTTTAGAATCTGGTATGGGGCTGTGTTTTGGATTTGTGGTGAAAATAGAGTTGCTTTTGTCATCATTAGCAGTGCTTGCACAGCATCAAGGCCTTTCCTGATTCCTACCTCAGCCCACCAGCTGGGAGGATGTGAGTGTGCAAGAGGTTGGGAAGGGATGAAGCTGGAACAGCTGGTCCCAGCTGAGCCAAGGGATATGCCGCAACATATGGTGTCATGTTCAGCATATAGAGCTGGGACAAGAAAGAGGAAGAAGGCGGGAGGAGGAGATATTCACAGTGATGGTGCTTGTCTTCCCAAGTCACTGTTATGTGTGATGGAACCCTGCTCTTCTGGGAATGTCTGAACACCTGCCTGTAAGAGGGAAGACGCAAATTAATTCCTTGTTTTGATTTGCTTGTGTATGCAGATTTTGTTTGCTTTACTTAAACTGTCTTTATCTCAACTAATGTTTTCTTCAATTTTACGATTCTGTTTCTATTCCCTATCTCACCGGGGTGGGGGGGAGGGGGAGGGTAGGTTTGAGCAAATGTCTGTGTAGAGGTTCATTGCCTGCTGGGTTTAAACCATGGCAGATATACACCATCAAATTCTCCATGCTTCTAAAGTCCTGAAAGTGATCTTGCATAGTGTGAAGAGAGAACTACACCAATGGATATCTCCTCAAAATACAGAGTTTTCAGCAGATCAGATATCTGACCTGAACCCCATGATGCCCCAGTCAACTCCAGCTAGAGTCATGCTCACATGGTGTTAGCAAAACCCTGTTTGATACTGGGTAAAGCAGAGACTGAAACCTCAAGGAAGGCAAAGCCAGCAGGTGTAATCTGTGACTGCATACTTCATCAGTTCTTGCCAGCAGAAGCCAAACAGGATGCTAATTTTTCCAGAAATTAAAAACTTGAATCTTATCATCTGTACAGAATTAAAATGGAAATTATTTGAAATAAATAAAGAAGAGGAAAATTGTTAAGATATTGGAAAGGGACAAAATAGATTCTAATTTATTCAGATTACAGAACTTTCGAAGTACAGAAATATGCTTTAACTCAAAGGAAACAGATGAACTGTTAGCTAAAAATGGCAAAAAACTGCCTTGACTTTCTTGTTGAAAGGGTGGTTATTTTCTACACTTTCTGCAATGAGCTAAAATGAGCAATTTATTTTGTATTTATTTGCCTTCAGACATGTTTCTATTTATGGCCACATGGCATGCTCAATGGAGTCTTAAAATAGTGAGGCTGGGTTCACAGGATGACTCAATGGATCAGCATGTAGAAGAGGGCGGATGCAGCCTCTCTGTTGGGGGCAGGATGGCAGCGAGTGCGCTTTGTTAGTCCCCTACTGGTGCCACAGGCTTCCATAAAGCAGCTGGTTCAGTCCCAGTATGACATTTTTGAAATAACCACAGTTAGTATTTGACATCCCTGTTGGTCTTACCAGTTTAAAGGCTAAAAGCTAAGTAAACTGTGGTGAAAGACATTGGCTCTCAAATTTTGTGACCACTGGGGTCAACTCAAACAACAGTGATGGTTAAAGGGAAACGCTCCCGTTAGGCACCGGCAGCACATGCACCTTGTGGGCTAAGTACTGCATTCCCTATTCAATAATACCGCACAGGCTGCGGGGGACCAGCTCTGTGAGGGGAGCCAGGGCTGCCCCAGCCGGACACAGCCGGTTCCAGCTGGACACAGCCAGTTCCAGCCGGACACAGCCGGTTCCAGCTGGACACAGGCAGTTCCAGCCGGACGCAGCCAGTTCAAGCCATACACATCCAGTTCCAGCCATACACAGCCGGTTCCAGCCAGACACATCCAGTTCCAGCCGGACACATCCAGTTCCAGCCGGACACAGCCAGTTCCAACCAGATACAGCTGGTTCGAGCAAGATACAGCTGGTTCCAGCCAGACACAGCAGGTTCCAGCCATACACAGCTGGTTCCAGCCAGATAGAGCCAGTTCCAGCTGGACACAGCCGGTTCCAGCCAGATACAGCCGGTTCCATATGGACACAGCCGGTTCCAGCTGGATCCAACCATGCACCGCAGGGCGCGGCTGGGCCACAGCCAGGGCGGGGGCACTGCAGGAGAACAAAGTCAAGAAAGGGCAAAATGCCACACAGAAGATTCTGAGGAAAAAGTAGATAAGAGAAACAAGCCCATGAGCAGCCAGGTGAGAACAGAGGGAGAGGGCGATGCTGCTCTAGGCCCTGGAGCAGAGATTCCCCCACAGCCTTTAGAGAGGACCATGCTGGAGCAGGTATTGTGTTGGTTTTGTCTGAGGTAGGGTTACTTTTCTACCCAGTAGCTGGTATGGGGCTGTGTTTTGGATTTGTGCTGAACACAGGGTGGATAATAGAAATGTTTTTGTTATGGAAGGTTGGGAGGAAACACAGCCAGGACGGGTGACCCAAACTGACCAGAGGTATATTCCAGAGTGTACAGCATCATACTCAGGAGATAAAGTAGAGGGAAAACAGAGGAAAGGGTGGGACATTTGGAGTGATGGCATTTGTCTTCCCAAGTAGCTGTGATGAGGGCCTGCTCTCCCGGAGATAGATGAACACCTGCTTGCTCATGGGAACAATGAATTAATTATTTTGCTTTGCTTGCATGCCTAGCTTTTTCTTTCCCTATTAAATGGTCTTTATCTCATCCCACAAGTTTTCTAGATATTGCTCTTCTGATTCTTTCCCCAGGACTGAAAGGGAGGGGGGTGGGGGGAGTGAGTCTGGCTGCATGGTACTTGGTTGCAGGATGAGGTGAAACCTCAACAATAAGCTCATGGTGAACCCCCACACTGGGGCAGGTGGATATTTTCCAAAGGAACTGCAGCCCATGGAGAGCCTGTGGCTGCCAGAATGCAGCCCACAGTGGGTAGGACCCACATTGCACCACTGAGTTTGAGGAGGAGTTGGAGGAGTTGGAAATGAAGGGCTGAAGTTGTTCCTGGAAAGAAGGGGTGGATGAAGAGAAGGTATTTTATCTTTTTGTTTTCTCACTACCTACATTTTTTTAATTGACAAGAAATTAAATTCATTTTTATTCAAATTTAATCTGTTTTGCCCATGATGGTTGAAGGTAGCTTATCTCATAACCTTTATTTCAACATATCTTTTTCATCTTATTTTCCCACTCATCTTTTTGAGGGGAGGGAGTGAGAGAGCAGCTGAGTAGTGGCCTGCCAGTTCAATCCCCACACACATCTCACATGAACACTAAATTAACTAATTTCTATTTTAAATAAACAAATTACTTAATCTTTAATTCAAGAATTTTTCAGTTCTTCAAAGTCAACATTCTTGACTGAGATTTAGCACTGAAGTAGAAATCTTGAGTTGGAATCCTTGCTTTTGCAGAGGCTTTTTCTAGTCTGGCAGCTTTGGATGTCATACAGGTGCCTTTGCAAGCCAGTATATGCCATCCCTTTTCAGGAACTATGTCCAAGACATTGTCTGGTCTATTTCAGGTCAAACATTTTATGCTGATGAACAGGATAACTCTGTTTAAATGCCAACAAGTCTTTTATTTGAATTTACTTGACTCAGCCCTCTTCTGTGGTAAAGAAGTCTGCCAGGACTTACAGTTACTTTATAAAATCCAACAGACTTCTTGTGCTTCTGAGCATGTATTGTGAGTGCACTTGAGTTAGGAGGTGGGCTATGTTAAACAATAGTTTCTCATTAACACACTTTCTGATAAGTGTGGAGAGTGAAAATTCTCTGAGTACCCTCCTCTTCCATGTATTTCTCCATCAATTCTCCAAGCCAGCTGGTCAAGCCAGGCAGCTTTGTTTTGGAGAATGTGGCATCAGCTGATTAAAAACATAGTGGCCAACTTGTGAAAGTACCTTCACAAGATGAATACTATTTCATCTATTTCATCTGTGAAACACTTCTAAATCTGTACAGTGAAGGTATGCATGCCTGAACAAATAAATTAAATTGATTACCTTCAGTCAAATACCAACTTCTAACTAAATCTCACTTAAATCAAATCTATTTTTTATTCCTATGTTTCTATGAAATGCTTCCTCATATCCAAAACAAGACAGATTGCTGCTAGGCTAATACTGTATCTGCTGCCAGGAGTCTGTGAGATCCCTTAGAAAATGGAAGAAATTACTACAGTTTTATTAAAAACAAGCAGACAAACAAACCATAGCATTGCAGTGGGAAGATATTGTAGTGCTCACATCATTGTTTTTCTGTGCTCTGCTGTCCCCAAGGAAAGTACGTATGGAACGGACGTCATTGGTGCAGATGCTCAGCAGCTACTTCCAGATATAATTACAAATAGACTGCTCTGCAATACTTTTTTTAATTAATTACCAGGTGTATTTTTGATACAAGACTGTTTTTTTGTATAGCCTTCTATTTTGTAAGACTGTTTTCTTACAATTTTATTTTATTTTGGAAAAGCTGTCCAAATTGCTTTTCTTTACCCTGTTTTTGCTAAGTTTTTATAACTTCTGTGTATTAGATAACATTCTTTTGTGATTAATTCTGTGGACTTTTACTAACTTACTATGTTGTTTATTATTCTGCTTAAAAAATAATGAATTTATTCCCTGAATATAAATATTTATTCTGAAAATATATGGTGAATATTTGCCATTATACCATGTGTTATGATTAATTTATTCAATTGCTCCTGTGTTTTATTCTCACCACTACACATGCCATTTTTATTCCAAATTTGCATCTTTGTTAATATTGCCATTTCTCCTCTCTCCATCTCATTTTTAAAATTTATTGGGGAAGGTATTTTTTCTATTTACTGACTTTGAGACTAAAATTACTGATTAATCCTGACTTTTTTGTGTACTTAAAAATAATTCTGTACTTACCCAGACAAATATATAAATAATTCTTTACAGCACAACAAACACTCTCCTGCTGGAAGGATAATAAGAAATAAGTAGCTCCCATACTGCCAGTGAAATGGTGAGGGTTGAAGAGTTGGCCATTTTATTGATAGTCACGGAAATACTGATCTGGCTCTCATGTTGTGACCAGCTGGATTCTGTGCTATTTTAAGGAAAATATTGATATGAGAGTTTTTATTATAGAATCTATAATTTATAGCCACAACCTCTAAAAAATTATATGAAGCTGCTTTAGTTCTGTTTTTCCTGCGATATATATTTTAGTGGCAAAGTCTGTTAAAGCACATCTTGGCTGGACTTGTTTACAGTTATGTCTTCCAGATAATGATTGGTCACATATTTCATTCACCTCTTTTAGCCACTCATGAAACTGGTTCTGTGTTCTTGGGTTTAGAGAGAGCATGATGGAACATTTTTCCTGAACAATTATATCCATATTTTAGTAAGGTTATTTAGTTCTATCTCTGTATTAGTATCTTTGTCCTTAGTAACATCTTTATGAAGTTCACCTGTGCTATATTTAGCATATTCATCTGTATGAAGACAGCTATTTGCTTGAATAAACTGACCAGACATTTTGAATGTGACAGCAGATTAAAAATAATTGTGAACAGTGTTTTCACTAACTGAGGACTTGAAGTTATGTTGTTAGAAATTACTGGCACTTAAAAAGAAATATGCAGTCGTTTCCCACTGGACTTGTTTCCATAGCAATGAGAAGGTTATGGTGTTAGCAACTCTGGATAGTTCAGATTTGGGTTTTCATCAAATTTCTGAAAACACCTTTTGGACCTAAGTTTTTGTACTCTGTTGGGATTATTCTAACTATGCATTGCAGCACAATCTATGATCATTTTTCTTTGAAGACTATCATGCAGGAGAGAGATTTATCTTAATAATCATAGACATCTAAAATTTTAATTAACTTAAAATCTGTAGTCCAGGTCTAAAGCAATAATATTAAACTCCTTTTATATTCAATAGAAAAAAAACCCACTCCAGAGAAGTTAATCTTCTTATAGAGTAAAAATGTAAAATTGCACAGCATTATTTTTATTCAAGATATAGGGCTTGTTTTCAGTGTTAAGTTACTCTGAGGTGTTGTTTGTATTGCCTCTTATCTGACATATGGGGACACATGGGATTCTGTAGCTTGAAGTAAGTGATAGATTGCACTGGAGTCAAGTGTATGATTTGGTGTGGCTTGAGCATTGTTTTGATGTGTGATAACTCGTTTAACCTGTCTCAAGAAAAGTCAGCCTGGCCTTAGATAACTTAAGTCACATATTGTGGAGAAAAAATCCTAGGAACATAACTAGCTCAGATCATTAATTTTCTTTCATTGGAAGACTGACCTTGATCTGTCCTTGATCTGACCTCAGATCTGCTTGTGCACTTTTTGTGAGTGCTCAGGCACTCAAAATATTTCAGCAGCCTAACTGTAGAAGAGCAAAACAGTGAGTAATGATTTGGGAGTCATGAGAAGATGCTAAGTTGCCATCTGATGATCTACACATGGACATGATCAGCTACTTGACTGAGCCCCACTAACATACAGCGGTGAGCCACAGTCTGAGCTGTTCCCAATTTCAGACCAGTGCCTTATTCCACATCTCATGCTCCCTGTTCATGAGAAGGATTTGTTTAAAACCCCGTGCATATCAACACACTGCAATGAGATGAGAGTTTGAGACTGGGAAAATTGTGGGCTTTGAGTGAAAGACAACAGGTGTTACTACTTTGAATAAATTCATTTAGTGTTACCAAACCTGTGAGATTTGGTTGGGGTTTTTTTTCCTGTTGTTTAGGAGCACAGGCAAGAGTGCCTTGAGCAGTCACTGGGTGCCTTAACAGAGTTTCCTTCAGTACAAATCATAAGTAAGGGAGCTTGTATTCCCTGTGCTAGAATTCCCCATGGGTTTTCTGTATATTCTGTAAAAATGCTAACCTTTCACATCCAAGGATAACATTTCTGCAGTATTTTCCCACAGAATTAAATCAGTAAATAAGTTCCATCTTTCTGATTTGTTATGCTAAAATTGTTTGAGTTGTAAGCCATTAAAAGCTTGCTTAGCTACTCATTTTCTTTAAGGAATCCCACAGTCTGATACTTACACTGCATTAGACTCTTACCATATGTTTTGTTTGTTTGTTTGGGGGTTTTTTAAGAGATGTGTAAGGTTCTCCTTACACCTATTCTTGAAGGTGGAGAAAGCTCCCTTATTAGCACTATCAAGTGCAGTGTGAAAGCCCTGATCCCAGCCCCACATTTAACCTAGAGTTGTTTCTCTAATTGTTTTTGGTTATCTCCATATATGGGCCATGGTTTTTCTGTGATGTGAACACCAACACATGTAGTTAACCATGAACTGTCAATCTCCATCTATAAACAATTATCCAAACACATTGTTCTGATGTTTCAGACTAATAACTCTCTTCAAATTATGCTATAGCTTCTTGTATCTTTCCCTCATAAGCTTGTTTTCCTTATCTGGTTTTTGTACACGCTTTCTAAAAAGCTTCTGAGGAGTCTGCAAATGTTCCTTCCAAAGTGACTTTGATGTTCAATTTTTAATCAGCTTAATTTCCCACAAAGTTTTGCAGAGGTGTACTGCAAAAGCATGTATCACATTATTCAAACAACCCACTTGTGTCTGAATAAAGGGATTCTTTTTCTAATACATAAGTTTCAGAGCATACAGAAACTGTTTGGACAAGACTTAAAAACTGGAGGCTGCCAAGGAAAGCTATGAGCATGACCACTGAATTAAAAAATGTGTCTCCTAGCAAAAGAATTTAAAATTTTGGCTTGCTTAGCTTACTAAAGGCAATGATACAGTATAAGTTTCCCTTAGACATTTCAGAATGACTATACAAGGAGCAGAAACTTTGTGGTGGAGGGCATTCCAATATAACATGGAGAAATGGTACAAACACCAGACACAACTCCCAAAGTTACATGAATTCAAACTATAGCAGAAATAACCAAACTTGTAAATTGGATAAGAATTATTCCAGCTTTGTTTCTCTGGTAATATTCAGAACTTCTTTTTCTTGACACATAGAAAACTTTCTGTATTTTTTTTTTTCTTCTCTGAAGGATTAGTTTGTCAAATAGAAAGAATAACTCCATGTTTTCTCTACCTACTTCTTCTTGCTTTTGTTTTTTTTGGAGGTGGGGTTTTTATTTAGTTTTAGATTTTTGGCCTTGCCCTCATAACACAGCAAGTTTTCAAAAGCAATTTTTCTAGAATAGATAAAGTGAGTCTCATTCTCTGATGCAAATATTGAAATTTGATTGATTGAAAATCTAAAATTTGTTCTAAACAAACAAAACAGTTTTGGGCTGGGAAGATTTTTTTCCTTCTGTGTCTTGCTAAAGTCTACACAGAAGGAAATGTGTGCCATCTATTTACATTTGCTTTGTTTGTTTGGAAGATTTGTACTTCACAGTTGTTAGCAGACAGTTTGCCATGGTACTTTGCCTGAAGTAGTGGAAGAGAAGGGCAGAAAAAAGGCTCATAAGCACACTGATATTGAGATTGATAGGTTGTTATTCCCAATTTGCCTTCTATATCTGTAGATAAGGGAAGCAACAAAGAGTCCACTTGAGTGCGAATTCATTGCATTGCATTTTGTGTCTCAGTTTCACTACAAAATTCATACTTCTTTTTAGTTTGAGAGCTAAACTGAGCAGGAAATGAAACATATGACTGCCAGGACATTCAATTGTTCATACCATGGACTGGAACAGCAAGAACAACAGAAGGGAATTCCAGCAAGTCAACTGTTCAATTGCACAACTGGGACCCATTTGGCAGCTGATGTTAATCACTACCCTTACTCTCCCAGTCACACCAAGGAACTGCTCAGTTTACAGTCTAATTCCTATCACACACATTCAGCAGCCCATCCTTCTTCAGGGTTTTCTTCCACCTGGCTATATAACCTTACAATATTTCTGAAAAGTCCCATGGTGTGAAAAAAAAGTGCTACCCATCATAAATCCCATCAGATCAGCAATTATGTTCCTTCTGATAAACCAAGACCATGTGACAGTAAAAAGTCTGCTAATCTCTTGTGGAAATTATTCTCAGGTTTGTGTTCCATTATCCTACACAGGGTTTTATTCTTTCTATTCCATTGAGATATGAACAGGAAAAAAGGGATGCACTTTCTGCACTACCCAAATGTCCGCGACAAATACCTTCCCAAACAAAAAAAATCAAACATAAAACCAAAAAAACCCCACAAATCCCCAAGAAATCCTGGAACAGCAGGATTGGGCTGAAGCAGAAGCAAAGGGATAAAGAAGGCTAGTGAAAAGGTACAGAGGGCATTTGAGAGTTGAAGGAGGTGATTGGGCACCCCTATTGTGGCAAAACAAAAGGAAAGGTTACAAAGTTAAAAAGGAATCACGTTGCTGGAAAATGAGAAGGAAGATAAGGAAGGAAAATTTCCACAACTATAAGCAATAAAATTAAAGTATTTAAAAACCTTAATTATATTTAAAAATATTTATTTTTAAATTATATTAAAAATTTATGTATCTATCCGTATAAAGAATAATAGAAGGCAAAGGGGGTAAAAGGCCAAATATAGGAAGGGCAAAAAGAAATGGTTAAGGAGAAATGTAGAGGGAAATGAGGCAGCATATTTCAGTTTTCCATGTAATATGTATTCCTGTCACTTTGAACAACTGGGAGATAAATGTAAATTTCAATGACTGAATAGATTGAGCAAAACTAGACCACAAGTGTGCTTAAAACAAGAATTACTGCTGATAAATGAAGGAAATACTGCAAAGGTGTCAATGGCTCCTTTCTAGATTGTTTATTTTCTGCAAAAAAGAAGTTTAGACAGGCAAATAACTCGTGGATAATTATTGTCGCTTTGAGGCTGTTACCTGAAATTAAATCCACCTGCAAGCTACACCTGGTCAAATAGCTCTTTCTCATTAATATTTGTTCAAAGGTTAGTTTCCTGTAGAAGATGAACTTGTGATGAGCTAGTCAGGAACCTTTTTATTTCCAAGGACTTTTTGAATGTCCTCAACAAACACTTCACAGCTTTCTGTTTGCCATTGGATACCTGTGCTGGGTGAACAATCATCAGAAAAACTTTGACATATATGAAGATGTTATTCATAGGTGTGACCTACCCCACCTGATATAAGCATTTTATTTGTGCCTGGTTTTAAGTGCAGACGAAACAAGTCCTGTCATCTGGCAGTCACAGGTGAAGGGCTTTGGGGGTCTCCAGAGGACAGGGCTGGACACTGCAGTTTGGTTGCTACAGGTCTATCAGTGAAGATGGGATTTTCATGAGCTTCGTTGGCAGCTTTAGGTGCCTAAATCCCATTCACTTGGTGTTGTTATTAAGAATACAACCACATATATAAAAAATAAAAGAGATATTATTTTTGGATATTTCCACTCTGTTTTCTTTCAGATTTACTCATGACATTGTTTCTGATGAATAAGACTTTAAGATAATCTCCAAGCTGTTCTTTTCTAAAATTAATTTTTTTTGGGATATGCTTGTATGGGGTTTTACTTTCACAGTTCTCACAAAATAATGGGTTTCCTAATTTAAGGTATAGGTATTTTTAAATTTGTTGGGGTAAAATATATAAAAGCTGCATAGATGCAATTATTTTGGGAGGATACAGATGGATATTATAATGACTGAGAATTTCTTGCTTATTTTAACTGATTTTAAATAATCCCTGGGGACTATATATCCTTTATGTTAAAAAGCAAATTATTACATGGAAGAAAGTGAAAAGTTTATAACAGGCAAGTTTTCTAAGTCCTTTCTTACTCCAATGAAGAATACAAAAGTCCAAAACCAAACTTAAAACCCCCTAGTAATCTTACTGAGATACATGCTTCCTTTGTAGGCCTCTGTATTGCTGAAAATTTGGAGTAGGTGTAAGATAAATGGACAATAAAGAATTGTATATTCATTTGGAATCTTGATTGAGATCAACATGGTGACCCATGAACAATTGAACTCTCATTGGCCAGAGGGTTTCTGAATTTCATGTAGTGACCCTCAGCACAGGGTCAGGACTGTTTAGGCCTGTTGAAGATATAAGTTGGTGGCACCATCTCTCACAGCATAACAGAGCTGTGCAAAAAATTGGAGAAGATTCTGCCCCTCTGCTCTGCTCTGGTGAGACCCCACCTGCAGGGCTGCATCCAGCTCTGGGTCCTCAGGGACCTGTTGGAGTGAGTCCAGAGGAGGCCACCAAGATGATCAGAGGGATGGAGCACCTCTGCTGTGAGGAAAGGCTGAGAGAATTGAAGTTGTTCAGCCTGGAAAAGAGAAGACTTCAGGCTGACCTAATTGTTACATTCCAGTACCTAAAGTGAACCTACAAGAAATCTGGAGAGGGACTAAACACAGACATGTAGAGACGTGACAAGGGGAAATGGCTTCAAAGTGAAAGTGAGTAGGTTTAGATTAAATATTAGGAAGAAATGCTTTATTGTGCAGGTGGTGAGGTACTGAAACAGGTTGCCCAGAGAAGCTGTGGATGCCTGGGAGGCTGGATGGGCTCTGAGCCCATCCATCCCAACCATCTCTGAACCCATTGGATGGGTTCAAAGCCAGTTTGGATGGGCTCTGAGCAAACTGATCTAGTGAAAGACTCTCTAGCCTGCTCGTGGTAGAGAGATTGGAACCAGGTGTTCTTTAAGGTCCCTTCCAATTCAAGCCATTCTATGATTTTATGATTCTATGATTATATTTTCATAACACATGATTGCAAATTAAAATCTTTGACTTACTTTTATGGCATACTTGTGAATAGCATTGGGATTGAAGAAAGCCTTACATCTTAGAGCAGTTGAATTTTCTTTTTTTTCATCTTGCAGATTAGATAAATAATTGGCATAGGGCAAAAAGTGTATTGTAAAAATAAATCTGAAGGAACAAGTAATTAACTGAAAATTCTCTATATAACACCCTATTTTAACTTTGTGAAGTGGCTGTGGCTACCTGTCAAACACCCACCCATCCTCTTTCTCAATCCTCTTTCCCAAGGGCCAGGATGGAAACAGAATGAAGGCAAGAAGATTCATGGATGAAGACAGTGATATTTTAATAGGGAAAGCAAAACGAGTGTGTGCAAGCCGAAGAAAAAGAAGAGTTAATTCACTCCTTACCTTTGGTAGGTGTCCAGGCCTGTGCTGTAGAGCAGAGCTTCTCAGCTGTAATGTATACTTGAGAATGCAAATGTCATTACCATGAGCACCCTTTTTTGGTGTCACCCATGAGCACCATTTTTCCCCCTCTGTTCCAGAGCTTGACACCATACATTGTAGACCATCCCTTTGGTCAGCTGGGATCCGCTGTCCCAGCTGTGCTGCCCTACAGACCCTTGCCAACCAATCGGTCACATCAGTAGTCACACAACAGAAAGCTGGTAAATAGCTCAAGGCTTTTTTGCATGCAAGTGTCTCCATTAGGAGTCTTAAATTTTCATAATCTGTTATGAGCCATGAATAGCTGCAGACTACATGAGAACATGTGTGTTGCACTTAGAGAGTCTTCTGTGAGTTGCTGCTGGAGAAAATATTCCAGTGAGACCTTGAAAATATCTGTCTCTCTTTAGAAACAGGGCTAAAAGGGATTGCTTAGGGAGGGATGGCTTTAAGATTTTTGAGAGATGCTTTACTCCTCCACATCATGACTTTTATTTTCATTAGGCTGAATAATGTGACTTTTGCCCTAAGGAGAAATCCAGATCTCATGTTTTTGAAAACAGATTGACAGTTATTTAGGTATCTAGTGTAAATTTAGAATATTGTTGAGTTTTTTCACCCACACAGAGTGCACAGAAACCTTCCCAAATGACAAAAATTGAACCATCTAGAATGTTTCTGGTCATTTTGATTCTAGAATATATGTTTTGTTGGTGTTTTGTTTTTGGTTTTGTTTTTTTTTTTTTTTTTGTCAGTTGCACAGAGACTTATGCATTCAGAATTAGGCAAAATGTGGGATGTTACACAAGTTTCAAGTTTCAGCAATACAGTGTAGGATGGCAGCAGTGAATCCCACTCTGAGAAAGATATGAGCTTTCATAAATGTTAGCTACTGGTAGCAATTCAAAACCTGACATGGAAGTTATCTCTTCATTCCTCAGCCTAGGTTTATGACTTAAAATATCACACATTTCATTAACATTGTGGATTTATTCACTCCCTGGCTGTGATTGTCAGAATATAATTAAGTAAATAAATGTTCAAAGCAGCAAATATATCCTTGTCCTTCCTACTCTTCACATTCTCTATGCTCTAAAATAACTCAAGTTTTCACTTTTTTCTTTCCTTCTATTCATTAAATCATCTTACCCTGAGATTAGATCAGCTGGTAAGAGCATTGTGCTAGTGACACCAAGGTTGTGTGTTTGATCTCCATATGGGTCATTCATTTAAGATTTGGACTTGATGATCCTTGTGGGTAGCTTCCAACTCAGAATATTCTGTGATCTCACCTTTTTTCATTCTTATCTGAGTAATAGATATTTAGAGAAAAAACTATTATAGGCCTTCTAAGTCAGATTACATTGCAGAAGAGGAATACAGCACATTATCCTGAAATTCTATGAAGTTCTAATATTTCTTGAAAGTAGACACTCATCTGAAAGGAGCCTAATGAGAGCAGATAGAAAACAGCTAGTAAGAAAAGAAGAACCAGTAGAGGCAGCTGCACAGTGTGTGCAAATGCTTTTATAAACCATTGTTGCTGCTTGGAGAGGACTTGGATGTGAAATGGAATTAAGGAATCTGCCTCTCATCTCCCGCTCCACCAATGTCTTCAACTCATCCCTTCAATCATTTTCAGTATTATTAATGTGCCATAAGCCCTTTAAACCAAATCATGTCACCCTCAGTCACTTCTTTTATTATTGTTGTGCAAGAACTGAGAAAAGATGTATCTGTAAAATGAGATTGCTGTCTTCGAGTCTTGACTCCAGCCTGCCCATCAGTATTTGTAGGGTCTGCTGAACATGGTAGTTCTGGAAAGAGAAAAGGTGTAGTCATGCTGCTGTGCCAGTGAGATGCTGTGAGAAGATGCAGTGACACATTAACCCGTCTTTACTGCTTCCAGAACCTGAGCCTTTACTGGACATACCTTCGCTTTAGGTTGTTCAGCAGTAATTCAGCTATTCCTATTGTTCCATATTGCATAGACATGTAACAGTGGTCCAGAAAAGACAACTGTCTTACAAGAGGAGATATTTTTACCTAAAAGATATTCGCAAATACGAATGTATTTCAGGCACGTGGTGCTGGTATGCTGTGTAACCAACTGAATCAATACAGTAATTCTGCTGAAACCTACCATAAAGTAATGCTCACCTTGTTCACTTATTAAACATTTTGGTTTCCTAAATACAAACTTACACAAAATGGTTTTATAATTAGCAGAAAGACTTGCAGTGTTAAGATATGTCCTTTCCCTCTTGTCCATTTTTTTGCCCCTCTCCTGTTACAGATGTCCTGCAGGCAGAAAAGCCAACCAGAGGGTGGCAATTCTGTTTTACAACAGCTTTCAGAATTTCACAGTTTGCTTGTTGTTTGGTGCTCCATGAGAAAACATCTGGTGGAGCCATCATATAAACAACAGAATATGAAAGTTAAAATGGAGTTTTTCAGGCTGAGGAAAAGGCTTCTGCATCTGACTTGTGGAAAACTTTTTTCCTGTTTTCCAGATTGAAAACAGGCAAGATTTTCATCTGAGTTTTTTCTGACCCACAACAAGGATGTGAGCTTTTTCCTTTACACTCCACTCCAACGGCCTTTTAATTACTTTGGGATGCTATTAAACATAATCTTTTTATATTAAAAATATAAACTTTATATTAAAAATTTATTTCAAATCACATGCTAGCATGCAGACTATTAAGATTTTGAAAGGAATTTGGGTCCATATGCTAATGTAAAAAAGAAATTATGGATATACTAATGCATAAAGTAGTATCAAAGTCAACTAATTTAGAATTTATAGACTATCACTGAATTCTGATTTAAAAAAGTTAAATCAAAAGTATGTTTTGAGTACTAACTTTACGTCCCCCACTGTCTAGTATTGCTCTTTGATATGCATATTAGCATATTTTATTGTGATACTGCATATTTTGTCAAATGGATCCTTGAACTTACGTTGTACATTATGACTTAAGAGACAGATACACAGCTCTTTCCAGCAAGTCATCACAATTGTACTGTAAAAAGGGGTGTAAATGCAATGAAATGCTAAACAGTAGTAACAAAGGAACTTCTGTGTGAACTAGTCTGTTGGGTACATGAAGTGATGGACATGGAGTACAGGAAGTCTGTATTCTAGAAGATTTATGTAGAAGAATTAGGTCCTAGCTTGGAGGTGGGATCTGGAAGCAAGCTATCAAACTGACTCCCAAATTACCAGCTTTTCGGATGGAAAGGATGAGTTCTAACTGAAATAGTGAAAGTACTGTGGTTGAGGATAACTGAAATAACTGAATAACACTGAAATTGTATTTAATGTGCCAGACAGAATGAAAACCTTCCTTGCATTCTCATTCTAACAGTGCACACTTTATCCCTAATTTTGGTAAGTTAGTTCTTCTGCTCTCTCTGGAGCTTCATAATAAAAAAGTTAATTTATTTCTTTGGCAGGTGATTCAGTAAAATTGCTGTACAATATCTTCATTATACTGCCTATTTTTTTTTTTTCCGTAATACATGCTCACTTTTTGGTATAGAATAATAGAAATTTTTTTGACAGATGATTAATAAGACTGCTGGAAGTTACATCCTTAATATTGTTGAATTTGTTTTCTGATATGCTGGCCAGTCTTAACTGCAATTACAGAGCTGGTCTTTGTGTTGAATACTTTTTGTGATACAAAATATAGCAAGGATGCAAAATTGCATCCACCACTAAAATCTGTGATGAAGTATTTTATTACTAGAATGTTTAGTTCTTATACATTAGAAAGCAACTGCATTATACTCCTAAATTAGCAGCAAAAAATAGGGTTTTTAAAATAAGCTGTGGATTAATTAATTGAGCTCAACTGAGAAAGTGTTGCTCAAACAAATTATTTAGTTTATTCAATGCTACTTCTGTGCAAAAAATATTTTGTTTCTTCCCTATTTTTTTTCTGTATTCAAACTGTAATTTTGTTGCTTTTGTCATTCAGTCTGTGTATCCATATCTGAGATGCATTTCAATCCCTCATATTCTATGAAGACACCTGTGTTGCCTTATCCTGTGGATAAATCCTCAAGACTGCTAATAGGGTGAGGCAATAGGGATCAGTGTCTTTCATAGCAATGATCACTGTGGCATAGTTACTGTTAAATCCATGTCTTAATATGCACTCTTGGTGAAACATGGCTTCTGGACAGGCACATATCCTTGATTTGAAGGTATCAGGAGAAAGCACATACATTCACTTTTTTTCATTTTATTTTCCTATAGGTATTTCCTTTTCAACTAATTGGCTTTGCCTTATATCTAGCTTATTTTGCTTCACCCTTAAGAAAAGAAATATAAAAACTTCTAATTTTTATGCGCATGGCACATAACAAATCTAGAATCATCTTGGTTATTAACATTAGCAGCTTTGGTATGACCAGAATTGTAAGTTTGCAGTATCAGTGCATGAGACCATTTGATTTTCTTAAATTATCATTGTTCTGTTTGGTTGGTTTTTAATACATACACGCAAACTGAAATGTAGATGTGCTAAATATTTCCTAGTGGTGCACATTTTAATCTGGGTGTCTATAAGTGATATTGCCGTTTGGAAATCTTGTGACTCCTTAAAGTGACTTGATTTCTGAGGTTATCCCAATTTCTTCCTACAGACTTTACTGTTTATTAAGTTGCAGCAGGCATGAATAAAACCAGTAGAATATGACCAAGTTTATAATCTAAAGCAAAAATCAGACTGATTTCTGCAAAGCTAATCCTAATTTATAGCACGACGTATCACATCCAAACTTGAACAGATGGTAATAATTATTAGTGGTAAATACATTTAATGAAAAAAAATAGAAGAAGGTTGTGTGGCAACAAATCACCTGAGGAAGTCAAGGAGATTAAATTTATTTCATTGCCTAAGAATCTGTCAGTGTTGAAGTACCTGCTTCCAGATGTATTATCCATGTTTGTGGATTTTAGATGCTTTGTTCTTGATAGCAAAATGGAACTGAAAGTTGGAGCTGGACAGAAAATGATTTTCCCATCCCCAAAGAATTTTTTTAATATTTCAGCATTTTTCCCAGACTAAACCAGGATGAAAAATTAGACTGTCAAAAGAGTTTAAGAACTGAAATTAAAAGATAAAGAACAGATTTTGTATAAGAAACAAGAAATAGAGTTTTCAAGGGCTTTTCAGCTTAGGTAATATATCTATGACTGTCTATGATAGCTGCTGAGAAGGTAGATAAGCAATTATTCATTGCTTCAAATGAAAAACGTTGGAAGCATGAAATGAAGTTTGAAAGTGGCATAAAATGCATAGTTACCCTTTAAAGGCTTCATTTGAAGATGCTGTAGAAGAGAAAAATTTGCATATCTTAAAAAGAAATTGCATCCTGGAAGAAAATGATCCATGTTTATTAAATGTTTGGTAGTTGTTGAGCAGTAAAATCCTGTATTTCAAAATATAGTCTTAAGAAGCTAAAGTGTTTGTGTGTTTTTGTATTCTCTCCTAAGGATTTGCTATTCAATACTTTTCATATGACTTAACACAAACATATACTTTTGCATTTTTATGTTTGTCATATGTAAAATGCACTCACAGAGATGA
Source organism: Euphonia xanthogaster (assembly GCA_034509185.1). NCBI lineage: Eukaryota > Metazoa > Chordata > Aves > Passeriformes > Fringillidae > Euphonia > Euphonia xanthogaster. The sequence goes on from JAYDZK010000169.1 coordinate 93,648,269, forward strand.
ACATTAAAATAATAGCAAATTATATTTTTTCCTTCTGCTTATTTTGAAAAAAAAATTCTTAGAAGGTTTACTAAATGTTTTCCTTAGCTTCTAAAAACAAGATTCTCTTAATCATGAAAAAATGCAGGTTTTTGCTTTGAAGAAATGTAACAGAACATTTCAGAATTTCAAAAAACCCCACAAATACCGGTAATGGAATTTTGCCAGTTTTCCTTTCTGGTAAACTGTATAAATTTGGTTAAATTGATATTTCTTGCGAAAAAAAATACTAAACCATTTATTGATTTAGAAAATGGAGCAAATGTTAATGTTTTAGCAATTAATTTAAATTTTAAAAATCCTATTGTTCTAATGAAAACATATTGAAACTAATAGTAGACACTGGAAGAGAGCCTTGTCTTCAGGACATTTTTTATTTTAAGACATGGCTGTGTCATGACTCAATGCTCTTCATTACCTAGATAACAAATCAGAAGACGTATGAACACGTTAGAAATTTCTTCTTTGGGTAATGTTGTCTCTGGGCTTTGAAATCTGTGACTAAACTCGTGCTGAGACTTTAAATTCAACACACACGTTCACATATATGGAACATATAGGCATGTGTATGCATTCTGTGTTTGAATAGGTGAAGAATATCAACTATGCTTTTGTATATGTCTGTGTTAAGCCTACAGAGGGTATAATCTAGGATGGGTAACCTGGGAAGAGTGTAGAGAGACTGACGTTGTATGAAAACACCAAGCTTGTGTGGTGTGGTCACTAGATTGGAGGGAAGGAATGCCATCCAGAGGCACCTGGACAGGCTTGAGAGGTGGGACCTTGCAAACCTCCTGGAGTTCAACAAGGCTGAGTTCAAGAGGCTGCCCCTGGGTTGGGGCAATCACAAGCAGAAGTACAGGATGGGTGGAGAACGGATTGAGAGAATATCTGTTGATCAGGACTTGGGGGTGTAAGTGGATGCTGGGTGTTGTTGGTGGATCGGGGCTAGACACAACCTGGAAAAGTGCCCTTGCAGCCCTGAAGGCCAATTGCATCCTGGGCTGCATCCAAAACAGCGTGGACAGTAGGCTGAGGGAGGGGATTCTCGCCCATTACTCTGCTCTCGTGAGACCCCCCACCCTTGAATACTGGCTCCAGCTCTGGGACCACAAGATAAGAAAGATATGAACCTGTTGGAAAAATCCAGAAGAGGGCCATGAAGATGATCAGAGGGACTGAGCACACTATGGAAACACTGGACAAACAGGCAAACATGACTGCTGAGTGGGTAAATTGAGGCAATTTTGTAGGGTAAAAAAAAATAAATCTGTATGAAATTTTACTGACGTTGCCATTTCTGGAATAGAAGAATTTATCCAAATGATATCACTATCTTCAAAGTGACATTTTTAGGGTATGATTCACCTCATCTCAAATGTACAAAGCACACTGTGAATCACACATGAAAAGGAGCCCTCACTGACTGTAACAAGAGAGTGTGACTCCCTTGCAGGGAGCTGTCTGGGTTGTATTTTAAGTGATAGCAACCCCACCCCCTCTGTCTTGTTTTGGAGTGTGTGGTCCACACTGACTGTTCATCACTGAGGAGTGTTCATGGAAGAATGACTAGAAAGCAAATGAGATGGTGTTGCTGTGCAGCACTCAAAGCACTCTCTCTGTTTCGCTTACCGAAGAGCAACACAAGGTGGGGGATATAATCGTTTGAATGTAGCAAGAACAATCAATGAAACTGTAATGGCTGGAAGTCACAATTTGATAAGAAATAAGGTGCATATTTTTGGCTACAAGGATGACTTATTATGGGAGAAATGCATAGACATTGTCAGTATCTGGGCTTTTTTTTTACCAACATTGCATGACTTGGGATATTGTAAGATCTTTCCACTTCAAACAAAAATTAATTCAAAGATTCTTTGGAAGTCTCCTTCTGATAGGAGATTGTTAGATTGAAGAAAATCTCTTTCTGATATTATAATTCCTTAAATTTTGAATGTACTTTTGAAACAAATATAAATATTACAAAATTATTCAATAATACCAGAAGACAAGTGAGGAAAACCTGTAAAGTGACTTAATGACTGCTTTCACAAGTCATTATCATCCATCACCTGATACAGTGAGTTTGTAGACTCAGCATCAAGCACCACCACCAAGAATTGTGCACATGAGAGATGGTTTGTTCAGATTCTGAGATGTGATTGTTATATTAAGTAGCTTTTACCTACATCAGGTGTCATAATATACAGGGATACCATCAGAGAATAAGCAATTGTTGGGGAAAAAAAATTGACTTTAGAGACCAGCCTTAAGTCGTGAGTCTGTATACTGAAAATACTCTTGCATTATTCAATGAAGTTGAACATGTTTCTTTAGTAAGACTTTAATGCTGAAAAATAGAAAAATTAATTTAAAAACTTGAATCACAGTAACTCATAGTACTGTTTTAGAGTTTATACTACAGTTTACCATAATTATTTGAGATGCCCAAAATATTTCCCAGTTCTCTTCAGGACATCGTGGCTTTCCAACCCCCAGGGCACATTCTCCCTAATTAGATAGATATCCAAAGGTCATGTGAAATTTTTAAGAATTTGGATATCAGTCTCTTTAAAGCTAGCTGGTAGTTTCATGGACAGAAGACAGTGATCAGAAAAAGCAGAGGGATCCCATCCTCTTCAAGGTGCAGGAGATTACAGCTGGGTGGAGATTTACCAGGGGACTAGAGCTAAGAGGGCTACGACCTCTCCATTTCTGAGCACAGAATAGCACAAACGTGGTGCAGCATGAGGAGGGAGCCGTCCAATGACACAGCCCCTTCCCGGCTCCCTCAGCATTCCTGTGGCAGTGACACAAACAGAATCACATTTTAGGCAGAAAATGAGCCATGGGTTTGGATAGCATTGATTGTTTAGTGTATTAGCAGAGGGCAGAGTTTACATGCAGTATCAATTAGAAAATACTTGGCAATGAAAACAAGGCCAAAGGCCTTTCTGATATACGGCCAAATCCTGCTAATTTTCCTCACATGAGTAGCTCTAATGAAGTCAGTTATTTTACTCCAAAATCTCTTAAATCACTCTCTTAAATCTCTTATAAGTTGTAGCTAAAATTTGAAAGTATTTTAAAGGGAAACTTTTAACCTCTCTCCCTAGTTACAGTTTTGGCTGCTTCCTTTATCATACTCTTCTCAGATCACCTCTATCCAAAAGTTCATAAAAAATCTCTCCAGACATTTTCTTCTTATTCTTTTTCTTTAAATACTGTATTCATATTTAATTCCCCTAATGCTGTTATAGGTTTTTTAGAAATTCAGCATCATAGTGATCAGAGACTTCTTTGACCTTTCCCACAATGTTGCAGGATTCAGAAATACTGAATACTGAGTCTCAGATTTTTGTGTTAGAAGGTATATTTCATCCCTCTTTCAGGAGGCTGTGCTGTGCCAGCAAAGGTAGTAATTTTTCAGAGAACTTTTCTAATGTAAGAGCAATCTGGGGTGGAAGAGATGAGCTGTGTGATGTGCCTTTGATGTGAGGTGTTACTGGGAGGGTGCAAGTACTCCTTCACCAGCAAGTACCTGGGTGTGAATCCCCACAGTGGGGCAGTGCCTGTCCCTGCCCCAGGGTGAGGGCAGCTCTCCTGCTGCTATTCTGCTGCTGCCTCCCCTCTGTGCAGTCAGAAGAGTGTCACTTATCATCAAAACATGGAATGGTTTGGGTTGGAAAGGACCTTCAAGATCATCTAGCTCCTCTTGCCAGGGACAGGGAAATGTCCACTTGACCAAGTTGCTCAAAGCTCTGCCCAAGCCAGCCTTGAACACTTCTAGGAAGGGGGCATCCACAGCTTCTCTGGGCAACCTGTTCCAGTTTCTCAACACTTTCACAGTATAGAATTTCTTGTTGGTACCTAGTCTAAACCTTCCCTCTGTCAATTTGTAGCCATTCCCTCTTGTCCTACCACTGCAGGTCCTTGTAAGTAGACCCTGTCCAGCTCTCCTGTAGGCTCATTACAGGAATAGGAAGGTGCTCTAAGGTCTGCTCAGAGGCTTCTCTTCACCAGGCTAAACAACCCCAATTCTCTCAGCCTGTCATCATAGGAGAGGTGCTTCATCCCTCTAAGCATCTCCATGACCCTCCTCTGCTCTCACTGCAACAGGGCATGTCCTTATCTCTGTACCATTGCTCACCTTCACCAAGGAAAGAAGAGACCAGAGGTAATAACAATATTGTCTCCTTACTCTGAGTTAGCAAAAGTTTGTCAATGTCTGTGATTGCTTATATTAATAATAAATAGAAGTACAGATTTAACCTTTAGGTTTGCAACTGATTCAAATGACTTAGACTATATCACCAGGAATTCCTAATCAATTTTTGGTGATCCTGTATGCTGCCCTGTATTTGAATAAGGGAAAATTAATACCTAACTAGGACAGTTTTTTATTTTTAGACTGAGAATGCAATTATGAGAAACTATTTCATTGTCACAAACAATTGGCCGTTTTCTTGTAAAGAAGTCAATTACTTGGAAAATGTTTCAGACCACTTTCCTAATACTTTGCTTGTTGTGTAACAGTTCTCTTTCTAAAATTCTTCACACAAGCTTTCAGATTTAAGGAGGAGTGAGCAACGTGACAAATTATTTTGTTGAGGTAATGTAGGAGAAAAAAAATCTGATTAAGTCTCTTGTACTATGCATTTGTGTTTCATGTTTTCTGTTATATACAGAGATTTTGCAAACCTTCACTTGGGCTTTGGGTATTAAATTCTCAGTGATAAGGAAACAAATATGTCACTAGAAGACTAAATATAGCACAAAAAGATTAAAACATCCAAGCTTTATTTCCATTGTAAAAATCATTCATTAAGACTGAAGTATTTTTGTAAAAACAATTAAGCTAAAAAGCTAAAATACTGGGTTTTGTTTGGGATGTTTCTTGCTCCAAATAAATTAGAAAAAAAACCATAGTTAACCTATACCAGAATTTCATGGTTTCTTGCAGTTGAGTTGCTTGATTGAACTGTGGGAGAAAAAAAAAATCCAGATTGTATAGAATAAGAACCTAAATAATCTGTGTGCCCTGAAATCATGCTTTGGAGAAATAGAACTTTTCAGTTTTGGGTTTGTTGTTTTTTTTTTTTTTTTTTTTTTTTAATCCTGCTTTCCCTCTGTGTAAGAAAATATACACTGCCAAATCCTTGCCATTTTGGAGGATCAGGGCTGTTTCCCAGCTTTTCTAGCAGCCTGATCTCTCATCAGAATCTATAGCTGAGACCACATTAATCTCAAAAGTACATGTCTAGCTCTAAAGAGTCTCTGTAAAGTGTTTCTCCCCAAAACTTCTAATGGCTTCCCAGCTCCTTAAAATTTGGATCTTGGCACTGCTGTTTCTAAGACCTATCAGCTGGATATTGACCCAAAAGAGAAGTCTCAAGCACAGTCCTCTACCCAGAGACATGGAGTTCATGCTCCATGGTAATTTTTCTTCTTCTATGCATTCCATGTAGTGGCAGGTGTTGTCTATTTTATTTTACATGCAGAAGAGCACTAGGGACTCATAGTTTGACTTGCAATGCTTCCAAGATATCTGAAGTCTTTGCACTTGTTAAACAAAGAAATAAATTTCACTTGTTTTGACTTATCAGCTTCTTCTAACACATTACCATCTGATAAAAATATTTGTCAAATGTTGTACATGTAGGTAGCATGGGCTGTACATGTTTAAGTATTTCTTTTTTATGTTAGAGCTGATAGGTAGAATTAAACATCTTTCATAAGCATGTTATTTTTACAGCTTTCAAAATTTAAATGCTGTGAAATCTGTCTGTTCTGACAGTCTGTAAACCTTTAAAAGTTATCAGTTGTTAAATAATGACTTAAAACTGGCTTGAGGCTTTTTATCATCACATTAATAAAAGCATTTCCAACCTGACAAAAAAGTAATTCTTTCAACAAAACTCAATATTGTTGAATGTATCTGTTATGCCTCCCAAGAATTCATTTAGACATTTGTTCCTCCTCATTTGCTTAAAATGGCTTCTTTTCAGGGAGATCAGGAAGAAAGTTACGTACCAAAATAATTTAAGTCTTAATGTTCTTTGTTTATGTTACTTCCATTCTGGAGCCCAATCTCTAGCCAAGTCAAGACTAGTCTGCTTCATGCTGCTGAATTTAGTGCATCCTGATTATTCCAATCTGAGTAATTAGCTGCAGTAATCATCAGCCCTTACAGATCCATTAAAACGGTATAAATCTGGAATTAATCTCTATCAATTTAAAAAGTCTGGGCCTGAAGTTATGTGGTTGAGATCAAAATAAAGTTCATAATTTTATGCATTTTTCATGGTTACTTTGTTTCCCATCTCATCAGTGTTGAGTTGTGTTAATTCTGATGTAAAAAATCCAACATGGCCCTGATATATTTCTGATAGATACAGATTTATACTCTATATTTGCAGATGTGTGCATGTGTGGTTATTTCCTTGGTTTTTGAAAGGATGGAGTTGTTAGATTTGGTATGAATTTTTATTATGCAGTACATGTTATTTTTGACACTTATATTTCAATTAAATTTCAATTAAAATTGAAAATCTTTACAGAAGGGAATCAAGAACATTCTTATAAAAGCAAAAATATTCAGGAAAATAGGAGGGAGAAAGGTGCTTTAAACCATGGTGAAATTTTCTTTTTGGTTTGAATTATTTGGTTTCAGGACTGTCTTCATAGAAAAGACTAAACACTCTAAGTCTCCTCATGTCTCTTCCTTGACCCTAATTGTGAGTGAATGAGCCCCAGGGACACTGGGAATAATAATTCCAGCTAGAGGAGAGGGAACAGAAAAAGGAAATACGGTTTCACAGGTGTTGACAAAATCTGAGCCTGAGGCTAGCTCACATACATTCTCAAACAGAAAGGGAATCCCACAGCAAATCACGCAGATTCTCACAGTACTAAAGTATATAGAACTAGAACCAGGGAATATCTGGGGCAGAATCCAATTTTCAACATAAAATATTGGTTTGAATCAGCTATAGTGGCTGGTTTGAATCATTCATTTAATTTTGACCAGCATGTGGATTCTGTTGCAGAAACATCATTGTTCCTTTTTATAGGTGTGGATTAAAGCCCAGCTTTATTTCTGCTCCTCCAGCTGCTGTTAAACCACTTGTTTGTGCTCTGTGGGCCTGGGCCGTGCTGTACGTGTGCTGCAGATGGCAGTCAGTCTGTCTTGGTGCTGTACGTCAGTCCGTCTTGGTGCTGTACGTCAGTCCAAGCAGTGCAATCACACTGCTGCAGTATTGTTACACCACCTCCAAATGCTTCCTCACGGGGAGAAGAGCTTGCCACACCAGTTGTGCTTCCAGAGTGAGCAGCAGCTGATTGTGACACTGAAGAGTAAAGGCAGGGTGGTGGCAATGTGGCAGATGCTTCACCTCAGACATGAATTGAACACTTCCAGAGTGGCAGCTGTAGCCAGAGCCTGGCTATGTCTTGGTTGTGCCCTTTGGCATGAGTGCACAGCCTAATAAACAGTGAACATGTGCAAGATCTGGTTTCATTTCTGCTTCCTTGCCTCTTATTCCTGTGGGAGGGAAGAAAGGAAATAGAGGAGAAGGAGGAAAAGGCCACGTATATCTCCTGCAGCTTTCCCAGCAGCAGAAGGCAGCTGATGAGCCCTGCATTGCCCCAGGCGATGCTCTAGAAATTCATTTTTCTCAGTAACCCCAATATGCAATGCAACTGGCTTGAGAAGAGTGGCTGGACAGCTACCTGGCTAGGGAAGGAATCATCTCCCTGTATTCAGCGCTGGTAAGTGTGCACCTTGAATGCTGTGTTCAGTTTTGGGCCCCTCACTTTATCTCATTAGCTGATGAAGGATCTGAGACACAAATCGAATGGCAAGCAGCTGAGTTTAGCTGGGAGACCTTATTGCTCTCTACAACTACTTTAAAACGGCTGGAGCCAGGTGGCTGTTGTCCTCTAAGGTAGCAAGCAACAGGACAAAAGGAAATCCCTCCTCATGCATCAGGGGAGACTTAGATTGGGCATTAGGAAAAATTTCTTCAGTGACCGGGTTGTCAAGAATTGGAGTAGGCTGCCCAGGGAAGGGTTTCTTTGGAAGTTGTGTTAAATGTTGTGTAGAGGTGGTACTTAGGGACATGGTTTAGTGGTGGACTTGGCAGTGTCAGCTTTACGATGGGACTCAATTATCTTAAAGGTCTTTTCTAAGGTAAGCAATTCTATGATTCTGTGATCCCATATGAGTACCTACTCACAGCACAGAAACAGGGAACCCAAACTGAAGGATATCATCCTGTCAGAGGGTCACAGGGCTCTTCCCTGGCTGAGATCAGCATTTGGCTTTCACAGCTGAGGCTTGGTTGCACTTTTATGTTTACTACTTCTCTCACTGACTTCTTCCAATGTTAAGGAAGGTGAGTGCCGGGGTGGTAACAGACAATCTGGGCTCAGACCTGAGCATCAATTCAACAGTCTAAAATCAATGAAGAACATGTTTTTCAAGTCCAGCTGGGCATTACAATTATTGTTACTATATATCTTCCTAGATTTTGACTAAAGAACTAATTTTTTTCCCCTCCTGACTTTTGTAGTTTTAGATTCAGAGCTTTTATAGTCTCTTCTGCTCTACATGTTTTGTTTGAAACAAAAATGGATCACTTCACTGCTATTTTCTGATTCTTTAGCTCTCAGTGAGATCACCTGTACCTCTCTTTCTTGAATCAGACTAAACTGGAACCAGCTTTTTTTTTTTTTTCAGTGACTCAATTTTGCTCTATTCTTTTCCAATGTTCCAAGTGTGGCTTTTTGCTTTGGGTATGTCATAAAATGTATATGTAAAACATGGAAAGAATATCTCCTTTTAAAACAATACAGTGTACTGCAGTTAATTAAATCAATGTCAGCTTTCCAGCTGCATGATCTGAGCTGACCTGTATCAAATGAATTAGAACAGCAGCCATTGTGATGGACTTTGGCATTTTGTCATTGATTTATTTCCCTGTGGTCTTTCTAAACCTTTAGGGAGGTTTACGGGAGGTATTTCAGAAAAATCAGTGAACCCATCAATATAAGACAGAGCAAGTATAGTAAAAATAGTGCTTAGGTTAGGAATACCAGCTGATTTATTTAATAAATCAAAGAAACAATCTAACTCAGTTGCCTCCAGCATTTATCCTTCAGACATCATATATCCCTCTCTTGTCTAATTTAATTTTTCTTCTTGCTTCTATTTGACAGAAATATGAAATTTATAACTGAATACCTAGCTGGAGAAAGCTGAAATTCAAATGTATAGCACAAACATGATCCTCTCCATGGAAAACAGATAAAGGGTTGGCAATATCTAGCATTTGGGTAATGGTATTCTTGACAGCTAGAAGGTTTTACAGAATTAGAAGGGCTTCTACCAGTCTTCCCATCCCTAATGCACTGGTTCAGTGACAAATTCTGAGTCTTAATCCACTCAGGTCTGCCACACTGCTCCTTCAATACACAGGAGCTGCAGACAGGATAAGTACTCTTGAAAACCATGCTAGTAATTTCTGACATTACCCTCAGGGATACATGGTCCAGAAAATCATGGGGGAGAGATTATCCTCCTTTAGGCTTTCTCCTACTTTTGCATCCCCTGGTGTTCTCCCTCTGGGAATTTTCCATGTCCATATATTATTCACATAAGAAACAGTTTCTGGTCTCTGTAATTCCATCACAGAATTTTTTTAATGTTCCTAAAAGTGTGAGAAACCTCTGAGCACATTGCCAAGCCTGAGAAACTACAAAAGCAAAATGAGTGCCAGAGAACAAGAGGACTCTGGAAACCATTGAGGGTTTTAAAATGACATGATCTTAATTACTCTGAAGTCTGCATGTTTTCATTTCTTTAATTGGAAGGTGATCCCTGTTAATGAGACCAACTCTGCATTTTCAGATTGTTTGGCTATAAGCTAGGAGAGATGGTGGTGAGTTATTGTTATGGCTATTTCTGCCCATGTATCAAAATAGCAGACAGAAATACAGAGAAATGGTATTGGCACATTTCAGATAAATGATCAAGGTACTTTTTTCTCTTAACATGCTTACTTGGATGACCCATTTGAACTGTTCCTTGCAAGTGAGCTGTAGTGTCAAGCAACCATGACCTTTTCTGAGAGTGGTGGGAATTAAGGAAAATCACTCAGCTATTTGGTCTTTGTAAACTCATAGTGCATTCTCTGCACTGTGATAGTGTTATCATGTAATCTGATATTATTTAATGCCTTATAGAGAAAGCAAAAAAAGCTTAATTCAAAATTAAGTATTGTGTCCCCCAAAAAGGAGACAGCTGGATTAATATTATCCACCATTACACTGTTCCTGGCTTCTCTCCAGCTTACAAAGATTCTAGGTTTTCGAGCAGATTAAGTTGTTGTTTTTTGATTTTTTTTTCAGTCTGGATAGGACAGAAGTATTAAGGTGTGTAGTGAATCTTCTGCTTAACAACAACAACATCCAGGAAGTTTGAACTAGCTTTCTGGATGTTACATACTAAGACTGCGAGAAAACCTTTGGCAATTTCAGACCCCAAATCTGCCTTTTGTTAAATCAGCAAATACAATCTATAGTTATATTATCTGGATCATGTTCTAAAATCCAAATTATTATCAAAAAGCTTTCTTTATAATGAATGAAAATGATATCTAAATGCTTGTTCAAGATGCTATGAACATTAAGGTGACATTTAAAACCAGAAAGCATATTATCACTCGGAGCATTTTATTCTGAGAAGAAAATAAACTACATCAGAGTAGTATTTCTGGCTGGCATGACACCAATGGTTAGCTGTTTCCCAAAGTTCAGAGTTCCATCATGCAATACAAATAGTGATTGAGAGCTGCAGAGCATTGTATTGTCAAGCAACAGAGACACCCTCACCACTCTTCGGCAAAGCCATTCAAGATTTAGCCATACCTGTTGAAGATTTTGCCCTGTCTGTTGAAGATTTAGCCATTTCCTCAGCCATCATACAGTGTCTGAAAGCCACACTGAATGTTACCACCTCCCTGTGGAACTGGGAGCTTAGACCCAGGACTGTGTTGGCTACAATGGGAGGAACTTGCACCATGGATACGATCCTAGAAAAAGCAGTCAAAAGGACAATTGCCTATGTCCCATAACAGAAATGTAGCAGCAGATCTATCAACAGATGAGGCACTAAGGGCATGGCAAAACTGGCAAAAAATGTTTTGCTAAACCTTTGGTTAAACTATTGCTATCTAGCATGAAAAGGTAAAATTCTGACACTGATATGCTCATCCCATACATTAAGGAGGCATAGAAAGAACACTACTCTCTGAAATATCACAGCTGTGTTTTTTAAATTTATTTATATGAACTTTATTTAGAAGTGCATTTCTTTAGTTCAATTTAAATGAACTTACTTAATAAGCTTTTTGCCTTCATCAGACATCTCACCGGAAGACTGTGCTCGTGGGATATCATACACCAAACAACTTCTTATTTCTCAAAAGACTTTCAGCTGCTAGAAGGGTGGCTCTACACAGTGAAACACAAAAAATGCATTGCCATTTTCAGGGTTTAAGGTCATAATAGCAGTCTCCATATCTGCATGTACACTGTTCAGACGATGTGTTTTAGATTGCTTTAAGTTCCCTGCAGCAGGACTCCCTGCAAATGCTGCATTCACTTCTCTCCCAGCACATGCTTCACAGTCTGTTACCACCCACTGCTCTTGGACAGCTCTGGCTCTTTGTAGTAAGAAAATACAGTCATTGAATACCTCTGAGTGTTTGCTTACCTAAGCAAACCCTTTTCCTGTGAGTGGCCCTACTAATTTGTGCACTGAGGAAAACAGCTCACTCATTCTACCACCTCCTACCATTTTGTGATTTCCTCTGGTTTCCTCCAAGCACTTCTGTTTTCTCATACTGTACACTCAACACAGATTAGTCCTCTTTACCACTCTTCAGATGTCTCCTATCTCACAGGCTGTCATGAGCAGTACCTCCAGAGGGAAATTCCTGTTAAATATCCTTCTGAGTAAGTAGCTGAGTGTGATAATGTTCCACAGGAAGCTATGGGGAAAATATCAGATCTGGGACCTGAATTCCTGATCTGAGTTGATCTTCTAAGTTATCCAGGTGGTTGGAAATGATTTATTTTACCTTTTGTTTCCTCAGTATCTGCAGGGTACCGGAATACAAATCCCACTATTAGTTAGTGTCCCAGGAGTACCATATAGTCTTTCATCAAGAAATGATAGCTGGTGTATGACTTGTGTGAATTGAACTGGAGGCTTTAGAATGCTTCTTGTAGTTTATACTGCTTGGATAACTGTTCTCAGAAAGGATTCTTTGCTGCAGGAATATAAAAGCGTGCTTAATCCAGGCATTCATTTAGGCCTTAGAACTGTGTAAAAAAATTAATTATTGATAACTCTTGACATTTTAAACTAGAGTATTATTCAATGTATGGGGGCTGTGTCTTTTTCATCAGGGCTATCCACAAAGATTAAAAGATGAGCTTCTAAACTTTAATTGCTGTTGTTTCTGCTGCCAATAAAGCAAAATCCCAGGAAGAATATAGGTTAAAATAATTTGAAAGAGAGTAATTTGCATCTTTAGCAAAAAGACTCTACCAGAACAGCAGGACAACTCCACTTTTTATGTTAAATTGTTCAGTACATTGTAACATTGGTATGTAAAAAAAGAGTTATGATGAGTCATAGGAATGATTCATTCAGTCCTAGTTCTGGCTGCAAGAAAATGTAGATAGCATGTATTTTAGTGTCAGCAGTAGTTTGGATAACAGGATACTTGATTTAAAAGAGAGTGGTATAGAAACAAGGGGAGAAGACAGCTGCAATGCCAATATATTATGTCATTTTTCGTTGAGTTTTCTAAGAAAGTGATGTATGTGGTCACGTATCCTGTACCTCTCAGCCTTCTTCTGATACCTCTTTTTTAGTAAAAAGTGGTAAATAAAAACTTGTTCATGTCTTTTTTACTGGAAACACTGTAATGTTTTTCATCTGACAAAGGAAAATACTTATATTGAAAAAGAATACTTACTTGAAAAATAGAGATAAAATATGAAGAATAATCGCAGAAGCGTAGGAGCAGAAGAAAATAGGGCCAGATCTGCCCTTTGCAATTGCATGCAAGGGCTTTTAATTACACCAAAAGAAACCAACCCAACACCTCCCAAGCAGAGAAATCTCTATAGCCCTGTGTTTTTCTATTTTAATTTTAAAATAGGGAAGAGCAGAACCCTCTGAAACTTTTGAGATGAGCTTTTAAAAGCAGAGTATAACACACTTCTTGAATTTCCTTTAAATTCAGCCTTAAACATGAGAAAGTAGAAATTAGTTGAATTAAATTAAGGACCTGGATTTGTACAGTTTTGAGAAGGCGGGTATAAACTCAACATATTCATTTATAGGAGACATAAAAATCATTGCTGTCTGCTATAGACCTCAATGCATATTTCATATTAAAAATAATGGAAATTTCTCCCTAGCAGGTGTTAGGGCTGCCAGATGATGGTGAGGTCTCTGACAAGGTCTTCAGTTGAGCTTAAGCTGAATGAAAGGCATGTAGAGAGCTACTGGCTATGAAATGAGACATTGCCAGCCAGGACAGATAACTGTGGGGAGCTGGCCAAAGCTACAGAGTGCTGTTTCTTTTCCTGGATTTCCCATCTGTATAAAGGGTTTGTGTGAAAAATGACCACATTTTACAAAGAATTGAAGAGGGGTGTCAAGTACCTCCTCAGGGCCAGTCTCTCGCAAAGCCAGCAGTACCTGGGATGTAATATCACTTATGCCATATAAAGCATTCAGCTTGGGATATTCTATGATTCCATGATGCTCAAACACAGGAAATACTCTTTAAATGGAAGAAAATATTCTTTTTCCCATGAGGGGGGTTAGCCACTGGAACAGGTTGCCCCAATAGGTTGTAGAGTTTCGGTCCTTGAAATTCAAAACCCATCCATATGCAGCCCTGGGCAGCCTGGCCTGGCTGGCCCCAGTCTTAGGCTGTTGGACCAGCTCATCTCCAAAGGTGCCACCACAACCTCAGTGGTTCTGTCATTCTGTGGGAGGATTCTGAGCAGATCGGACACTTGTGTACCTGACCAGTTGACCTGCATGCTTAATCTTTATAAATGTCAGCTCACTTTCCTCAGACCTGGATGATATATCATTTTAATGTGGTCTGAACATGCATGAGGATATGTTTTCACTCATTAGAACTGCCATAAATACAGTATCTTTAAAATCCAGCACTTTCAACTGGATGGAGCAATTTTTAGTCTAGGGGACTAGAATGTTTAGTATCACACATATATTCCTACATCACATATAGGTTTGCCATATCTCTGATGTTTTCCCTTTCCATGTGACATATCAGGTGCAAGCAGATTTGTGACATTTTTATGTAAGCCCTTGGAAGGCCTCAGAAAAGACCTTTGGTCCTTATGAAAGAATGGAATCAGCTGCACCAGGAGCTTTCAGCTGATGAACAGTATGCCCTGGTTTTCTTCTCTTACTTCATAATGCTCTCAGAGTTTTTGTGTTCACTGGATGTATTTTCTTCATCTGGTGTCTTAACAGAGCAAGGACATATCATCTTTTCAGGTTTTAATACTTTCTGGCTCACTTTGGAATGGTTTTCAGTATGAGTTACTATAAACTGTGAGTTAGGTTAGAGGTGAGCTAGGAAGAGGCTGGAGGCTACACTGATGTGTATAAGAGTGATGCACATAACATTGGGGTCACACATTACCTGTGAATTACCTGTGGCAACACTAGGTTCTTTTCTTCCTAGGCAAATGAGTGAGACCTAGGAAAAATGTCTTCAGTCCAATTTTCTTTTTAGTTTTACTTGGCTGGAAGCTTATGGCCTCAGGGTATAGAATTTTGGATTGTGAGAGGTTTCCAAGTGAATCTGGGAATGTGTAAGATACTGGGTCCTAATTCTTGAACAGTTCCTGGGATCTGAATTCTTTTTAGCCCAATGTTGTCCTTATCACATTTTTAAAGAAAGCTAAGTTGGTCACTGTAAAGCAATGCAGAACTAAGGTCAGTGATGAATTAAATGTTTGAGGAGCATCAGAACAGTTTGCTTAAGCTGGGATATGTTGAAGTGCCTGATTTATCTTAACATACTCACTTGTTAAAGTTTAAGGATGGCAGTGACAAATGAATTATTTGTAGCACAGCCTGATGCAATTTTGGACAATTAATCTTTCTTGCAAAGTTTAGAGTGACAATAATTTGTCTGGATAGCTAATTCTCTATCTTCCCACACCAAATCAATTCTGCATTAAAAGGAGATAAAATATCTTTAACTTTTAGTGGGAATTTTGGAAAAGTCTGCTAAAGATAAGGTTATTGTGTTATTCTCCTCTTCAGACTAGGATAGCACCAGTATTTTGAATCTCTGTGAGTTAGAATGTGTCCCTGGAGCCAGCTGGGTGTTTGCTGCGAGAAGCAAGGTGGATTATGATGGTCACATTTTGAAATAAAGATACACAACATGGGCACTGTGGGAAGTTATATCAACTCTGGGTCCATTTCCTGGTAGCAGCTTTATTAGCAGAATCACTATGATCTCAGCATCTTCAACTGAACTATAAAGGGCTAGGAACTAGGAGGAAGCTATAACTGCAATCTGCAATTGGCTGGTCTTACACCAGTCTTCTCTTTCATAATAGTGAATCTTTTGATATCAGCTCCCTCTCAAGCCTTTTTGATCCCTTCAATCCACTCTATCTTTATAATTTGGCAATTATCCTTTTTTTTATATTTTTTATTAATGTTGGAGAAATTATAGCTATTTTTAAGTTGAAGACGAAAGCAACTGACCTAACAATCTCCAACTAATTTCTTTATGTGGCTCTTACAAGATGCTGCTCAAGGTAAGAACTGAATCTGCTGACTCATATAAATACAGCACTGTCTATTACTGTAGGTGCCAATTGGCACAAATGGCACAACTCACCACTGTGGTCTCAAACTGATAAAAATGCTCTGTAAGAGACAGCCACAGTCAAACAGAAAATCAGATCCCTCACTAGAGAACAATCAGAAAACCTTACAGGGGCTTAGCATGCACATCAGAGGTTTACAGTTTTTACACTGAATTTCCTGTTCTCTCCAATATCTCCTGCAAATCCAATGCCCGGGGAGGTGGTGGAGTCACTGTCCCTGGAGATGTTCAAGGAACAGCTGGATGTGGCACTTAGGGCCATGGTCTAGTTTAAAAGGTGGTGATCAGTCAAAGATCAGACTTGATGATCTTGGAGGTCTTTTCCTATCTAAATGATCATGTGATTTTGTGATTTTAACTTTTATGAGTTTCTGAAGCAACACCTGCCTGAAATTCTATGAACATCTATGTAAATAAGCCATTTTTAACAGCTTTAGATGACAAAGTTTCACTGCAGCAATAAGGCTAACGATTGAGTAAATGACATTTTGACATCCTAAACACTCTATATACTTAGAAAATGCCATGTCAACTATGGCTCTGGTGGTGGTACCTCAGAATTCAAATTAAGTATATGTTCTTAATTTATGGAACTGGTTCAGTGAAACCGCTGCTCTGTTGTTTGCCATCCATCACTTTGTCAAGAATGTGCCTGTGACAGTGAGACAGCTCTATCAGAAAGCTGCTTCCAAAAAGACAAGGTCCACCATAAGTGACTTAAGCAAAAATACAGTGGAAAAGGGATATAAACTTCTTTATTAAGTCTGAGAATCCTATTTTTAGACTGTATAATCCCCATGTGGCATAAACTTGGATGTATTCTTCAAGAACAGTGACAGATGTATTTGTCCGGACTGCTCAGAAGGCAGTTATCTTACTGTCCTTACTGGCCAATGCTGCAGCTTTCTTAATGCCAAATAACAGAGTATTTATTGAAAAGTTGTTGATATTGAGGACCTAATCAACTTTACAAGCAGCAAAAGACGAAGATTGGTGTTTGTGATTTATTAGCTGAAACCAACATAAAAAAGAATGTAGCATGTAGCTGTTGTAAGACAAGTACTGCGTTCATTTGCCATCACCAGATGGCAAATGACCTGTGTGGCTGACACCACTGTTTCAGTTACTAAGATTTACAAGTTTTAATAGAGTTCACACATCGTATGTGTCAGATAAAAAGCCTGGCAAAATGGTAATTGTGTGTTATTGTTGGCTGGAATACTGTCCTGTGTGTAAGGCACAGGACTGGGACTCAGGCATTGTGTTAACTTTCATTCTCTCTTATGTTCACCAAAATAGTTAAAGGCAGATTATTTACTCTCCTTGGGCTTTTTTCCTCATTTGTGACATAAGAAAAATCATGCTGATACTATCAGGAGTGACAGGAAGTTAAACTAACATTGCTGAACAAGATTGAATTGCAGTATGTAAATATAAAATATTACTATCATTCCACAAAGAGAAAATCTTTTGGGTTATGAAATATTTTTGCATTTTCTTCTCTCTTACAACCTGCCAACTTCATGAAATTGTGAGAGTTCTAAGGTCAAACTTTACTCCTTTACTCCCCAGTGACGAGGAGCTCAATGGGCATGGGCTGGAATTGAATGGATCATCATTTTATGATCTTTTAAGAACTTTTATGGAAAAACCATTTCTAGAACTCCAAAGAATGTTTTAGGAAAAAAAAATCCCGGCAACCTAGAAGTAGTCTACTGAGAAAAAGGAAATGAAGAGTCTTATTTTTAAAATTTTATATATTTTAATAGTGTTTCAGGTGTAACTGGCCTGCTCAGAAATTCTCTAGAACTGTGAGATCAAGAAAAAAAATCAGTCTATACTTAATGCTCATTTCTTGAGCATTTGTCATGTTGATTTGTATTAACAAGTGGACTTGTTGAAGCTAAAAGACCTCCTTGGTTCTGGAAAGGGAAGTGCTAAAATCATATGAGAACTTAATTTGGGAGTTAAGCCATAAAAATTAATGATCTGTTTAAAGCAAAGGGTCTGTGATAGTCTCTAGAGATGTTCAGGTAGGTGGCTTATGCTCTCAGTGTGTAAGTACATGAAACTTGACTGCTCAACTTGTGGTGCTAACCTGTTCCCGAAACAGGTATTGGATCAGCTGGATCCTTGGTCTGACCCAATGCAGAAATCATTATATTCGAATGGAACTGAAGATAAACTTGATTTTATTGCTGATTTTCATCTGTCCCAAAGAGACACTTCACCTTTACAAAAGAAAGAGAATTCTTCTGGCATGAGACAGACCAGCTGGCACTTACCTTGTTGTTTGGGAATTTTAGTAGCCACAGTCCTTCTCTTTGGCCTGGAGAAAGCTGGTGTGGATGTCAGCTGTTCCCTGTGTAAGGCTGCCCCAGTCAGTCACCCCTTGCATGGCACCAGGGTCCCCCGGGACAGTCTGTGCCTGGGTGTTCCAACCAGGGTGAATCTATTAGAAATTTGACCAGTAGGTGGCATAAAAACTATGTAAAATATCACCGAGGTGCTGCAGATATTATGATAAAATTACCTCCTTTAAGAATATTGAAATACTTTGCGATCCTTGCTATCAAATTTGAAAATTATTGTTTTAAAATTAGCTAATGGCTTTTAAAATTCTCTAATTTGCAATGTATCCCATAAGGAAGAGCCCATATGGGAAACAAATTACTTACCTTTTTAAATAACCTTTTATCACATTCTTATTCATTTTTTTTCATGTCAAAACCAAATCACTGATAGAAAGGAAGAACTTATATATATTTGCATAGAAACACAACCAACCATTCTTAAGAAGTAAGTTTAAAACCAACTATTATCCATTGTTGAAAACACATTTTATAAAACTATCTCTAAGCTGTAATATAGCTTCCAATGTAACAATAGAAATTTGTTCTATTGTAATGAAATCAGTTCCTATGTTCTTGCTACAGGAAAAGAAAATGACTTTTTGGCACAAAAGAAAGGCAAAGTAAGTGTTCAGATGTGTTATTGGGAAGAAAACAGAGGGCCTGAGGTGGTAGACAGATTCTGCAATGAAGGTAAAGATATTCCTACAATGAGAGTTTTGACAGAATTTCAAGTAGGTTTTTGGGATCTTTCCCACCTTGCATTCATGGGCTGGATGTAGGGATTAAATAAAAATTCCCACATTGACACAGATATGGTAATCCATACTCCATTACATTATTCTTACAAATTTCCTTAACTTTTGCTCTTTTTCCTTCTGCTTTCTTTTTTCATTTCTTGATCCTCTCCTCTGCACTGCTGGAGATCCCCTTAGCTCCAATTTCATCATTTTGGCTATAGTTTTAAATTATGCCACTGAGAGGTCAAAACTTTTCTTTTTAATCAGCTTTTCTACCTTGACTTCCTTTCATCACTTACTTTCTCTTTGCTTTTGAGCTTCCATTCTTTCCATTATTTTGTCCTGACACTCTGGCTATTTCGGTAGTATCTTTTTTGGAGCCCACTGTTTTCCTTGAATTTCTGTTTTAAGTTCCTTTCTCTTTTGTTTTCCAATATTAATTCTTTATTTGTTTTAGACTCTTCTGTCATTTCTGCAACAAGTTGTTAAATCTATTCAACTTGTCTTGACCTTATATTTCTGTGTAACCAACAACTGAACTTAACACCTTCCCCTAGAATTCCCTCCTCCCCCTTTCTTTTTTGTCACCATTAAGAATTTGTAACAGATTAGTTTAATCCATCCATCATTCATGTCTGATACACTGCTGGATTAATGTAGATAATGTATGAAAATTGCTTACAGCTTTGTAAGGCAATGAACTGTTTTGAGGATGGCACCTTCAGTCTAGACCAATAGGAGAGAAAAATATGATATATGGTTAAAGGTTGACAATAGAAGCTCTTCCTAAGGAGAGGTTAACCCAAATAAAGATAAAAAGACATCCTGGGTAATATATATTGTCTATTTTCACTTTCAGGAAAATCCATTTGCAGATTTTCTGTCTGCAAGAACCAAAATAATTGTTCTGAAGGCACAGAGGTCTCAGGGAGTGCGTGGTTCCTATGAGACTCAAATAGATTTAGTGGCATCTCAGAAGCTCGTGAAGCGGCAAAGGTGCCTCACAGCAATGGCCATAGCTCTGCTTTCCTTGCTTCCAGTGGAGCTTAGGACAGGGCATGCAAGGGAAACATGGTTCTTCCTGCTGCTCTCTAATAAAGTCCAGGTGGAGATCCTTGAACTCAATTTGCAAGCTCAAGATTAGGCATGTTAAATAGGCCTTTTTTTCTGATGTGTTTCTCCCAAAAAGTGTTGTTCTACTCATTGAAATTGAAATCAGATGTAGCCTCTAAGAAGAGACGGTAAAAGAAGGGAGCTGGCTAGAACTGCTCCAAAGATACGATTGTAACAAGTCCCAGTATAGCTACACAGTAGACTCTGGGTGCTGATTAGTTTCCATTGACAAGAATAACACTTTAACAGCCCTAAGAGATACAGCACCCCCGTTTTACGAGCGTGTCTCACAAAAACAGCAGGAGCTATTTTTTCCCCATAAGATAACAAGAATATATTTGTTTGTTCCACAGAGTGCTTTCTCTTTCCATGGCCTGTCTGATGCCAGAGGTCAGTTGGGCTTCTCACTTTCCCCTGGCTTCTATGGGCAAAGTCAGATCATTTGCTATTAACATTGCAAAGCACTGGATACACCTAGGACATTGTAGAAATAATAATGTTGATTCATCAAGTGTCTGGAAACACACTCAGAAATTATTCTTCTTTTTATTTTCTTATTCTTTTTATTTTATTAGATCTTTGGGATCAATAAAAACAAATGCTTAGTCAGAGCTAAGCACACAAAAAAATGACCATAATTTCTTTCCTATTCTTGGTGATGGAAAACCTCTGTGGGGAACTTGGGCACACTAAAGGGACTAGCATTATCAGATTTTGTAAGGCCTCAATAAAACAAGCAGTCACATTTACATTACTCATGGATAACATTTTTCTAATGTCATAGCATATGTCACATATGCCACAGCATAAACAAGGGTGTACGAAAGTATTGCATCTGATAAGCAGTCCTTCAGTCCAAAAATATAAAAGAAATGGGAATTGAAATTTGTACAGTGTTGCAGGTAGCTTGCTATGTTTTATTACTATGGTGTCTAGGACAGTTCTCCTCAGCTGACAGCAACAGTAGCATTACAAATGAGCTCCTGCTGGAAGCCTGGTGTTGGGAGGAGCAGGTATCCTTTATTACCTCTACATAAGCCAGCACTGACACCGGAAGCTGTGAAAGTGTGTCAGGGCTATGTTCACTCCACAGGCAAGAACTTAAAGACAGGCTTAATATCCTCAGAGCAGACCTGCATGGATGCACATGCGTCACTTAGAAAGTCTGAACTGCGATGCAGTGAGTAAGTAAAGGGATAGCAGCTTGCTGCTGGCCCAGATACCTTCATTTCTAGGGCATTCAGACTTTGAAGATCTGTCCTTCATATTTGCTTTTGCCATATTTTATGCTATGGGCAAATCTTCTACCCTGCTCTAACCCCAAAGTTCTTATTAGATAACCCGGCCTTTTACTATTCCTGTTTTATAGATATTAAATACCTATCATTTTCATTAAAAAGCAGTTAAAACAGTTTAATAGTAGTTTGGTCCGTTATGTTTTCTCCTTGGAGACAGGCTCTCTCTTGAGTTTTTTGCATCAGCTCTTTCATCTGCCTGTGGGATACATCTGCTAAAAGAAAGGCCAGAATTTATAAACAAGTTTTGTCTCTTGATCTTAACAATGAAGAAAATGAGGTATTTAAAGAGTTTTGAAGATAATTACTTCCTAGTACAAGTCAATGTTCAGAACAAAAAAAATTGTACCTTTATGTACAAGTCAATGTTCAGAACAAAAAAAAAATTAATCATATTTTATATTTTTCTGTTAATCTTTCACAAAGCCATTTGACTGAGGGGTCAACTAGATGGTGTAATACAATTTTAAAATATTATAATTTTGTGTAAGAGGACACCAGCCAGCTGAGCAGCCATAGCTTACTGTTTCCTCTTCCAGGTTCATCAGGAGCTGCTCCTCATGGGCAGACTTGCGTGGCTGGTTAGAGGAGCCCAGGCTGGCTGCATTGCTCTTACAGTACACACCTGGTAGACACCCCATGTGGCACAGGGCCGAGACTGCACGTTCAGAATCATGTGCACAGAAGACTTGGGCATGGAAAAAGATGATAACTGTCACATCTTTGAGATTACTTTTGTGCAGCAGATAAGAAATAAAAGAGGATAACCACCGAATGACAGAATGACATGTCCTAGGGTGGGAGGAATTACTCTGTAGAAATGCTTTTTTGTTGTTCTATTAAGTGTCATTGACAAACTTCAACTACATGTGTTTCTTTTAGATGCTAAAATTACAGGAAAAGAGAATGACATCAAAATGTGTCATCTTTCCAGTAGACGAAGTAAAGAAAAAAGCATTGTGATACATTATACTCTCCAGCTGGCAGGAGCTTATTTAACTGTAAGAGATTTTTAATTGTTTGCAGTGTAATGAGTGTTTGAATAGAATTCATTATTTTTAAAACCTCAAAGCAAAAAATCAGAATATGAAATATTTTATTAAATGATATGTCCAAAGCAGCATTACCCCATAAAAGCAAATAGTCAACAGAATTTGCCCTTAGAGGCATGTATACTTCACAAAATATCTGCCTACCTGATGAGAAAATGTCTTCATAACTTTCAAGCTACAAAATCTTGGAGTATCACTTTTCAATACAAAACACTGAAATGAAAGCATTTTACAGTTCTTCTAAAGTTTCTCAGCTGTATTTTGTCCTTGTAGCTGAGATTCTCTCAACAATTTCTGTAGTTTACTATTAAGTGGTCTCTCAGCATGCAATCTTTCAATGGCCAGCTTTTTCTTAAGTCTGTGGTTAAGCATGACAGAAGCAGAATTTAATTGTTACAATGCAAAGAAACTTAAAAATCATTTTTGGGCAGTCTGGTTATCACATAAAGGGAAAAGAGAAGTTCTATTTGGCTGGTACAATCAGCAGGAATGTAAAGCTCCCACGCCTGCCTTCAGTAATTGATGGAGTGGGTCAGTGACATTTTACAGGGATGCCATTGAATTGGACCCTTGAGGATAAATAGCACATAAACTTCTTCCGCCAGCTCTTTGGTAAGTTAATATTGGCAATTCCAATTTAACACTTATGAATGAAAGTACTGCAGGCTAAGTGAAATTAAGGAACAGCCCCTGCTATTGTTTCAGCCAGTGCTCTTCCCTGCAAGCACTATTTAATCCAATGAAATCCAGAGACCTCATCTGTCAGAGAAACACATGCGACTGGGGTGGTTCTGGGGAGAGAAGAGTGTTCTGGAAGAATTTAGAATTGTTGTAAAACTAAAAATGCAGATTTTTAGCAGAAGTGTCTGTCACTAGCCCATTTGGGAAATATTCTTGTTGATTTCTTGGTGAGGTGGAATATTGAACGGTTGTAAGTTTTCAGGTGCATGTCAGTGTTAACAAATTCTATTAATAATTTACAGTAAAAGGAAATATTTTATTAATGCCATCTGAAATCAATGCACAAAATTAAAATGAAGCATTCCCAATTGCATAACTAAGCTATGGGACATGGCTGGAGAAAACAGGTATTTAATTTTTAGAATACATTGTTCATTTATTTTTAAACGCTTCATTTAGGCATAAAGGAAATTCTTTCATGCTGTCATAATGAATATTTAATCTCTTCAGTGTCACATATAACTTTTATATAAACACACATAATTAGCTTTTAGCTTCAACTGAATGAATCTGGAGCTTACTAACAAATCTTCATGAGTGTGTACAAGTAAACTGGGCTTTGTTGGTGGTATTGGTGGTGGTGAGCGAAACAGAGACAGGGCTTAGGCTCAGTTGCTGGTCCAGTGGGTATCTGGAGTGTTTAGTGCTAATGCACTACTTCATATAACTTCATATAACAGGCATCATCTTCCCAGAGTGCTTGGGTTCAGCCTGTTGGTAGCCTGGGGGCTCTTCCAGGGGGGTGTATGAGCAGTGCTACTCTGCTGTGGGGAAGATAAAGGTTTAGCCAAATGGATGCAAGCCATTCCATGTCACTTGTCCTTAGGCTCAGAGAACCCAATCTCTTTACAGCAGAGGTGTAGCCATACCCCCAAAGGGCCTTTTTACAGCTGCAGGTTCATTTGCAGGGATGGCTGTACACCTGTGGCATGCCATGAACCAGAGGGGAGCTCCATAGATCTCTGCTGATGGATGTCATGATGCAGCAGCTGTCTCTAAAATTGTCTGAAGAAATGCTGTAAGGTTTAATGGAAAGCTTTGGGGACATAAGACCAATTGCTATAAAGTAATTCAGGTGAAACTACTGTCGGAACCCAGGACATTCCTCTGTCTGCCCTGGAGGACTCGAGACCCTGGCAAGGGGCTCAGAGACCCTGACATGGAGTCAAAAACACCTGTGCCTTTGATCTTAGCCCATGGAAAAGGGTACCAACTTTGTGCGAAGATTTACAAGCCACACAGGTTTGAGTGGAATGTTACTGAATTTATCACAGGGTGAAAAAGTAGAATTTTGGGGATTTAGAACGGGGGTTCAAGAGGCAAGATGGAGGAATCTGGGCGTGTCCTGTATTTCTTCTTCTTCTTCTTGTCCTCCATCTTCTGCTGTGATAGTGACACTTCTGGATTGGTTTAAAGTAGAGACAGATTGTCTAACATAGGTGATAGGTATTGGAAAATTATTGTAAATAAAGTACACATAGTTTTTAGTATAAAAAGATAACACCACCCCAAGGGCAGTCACTGTGCCTCAACCCAACCTGCCAGACAGACCTCAGCAGGTCAGAGAAAGAATGTAATAGATAAGAGAAAATAAGCAACCTTGAAAACCAGAACTGAGCAATCTCAACCTCTTCTTCAGTCGTGAGGCTGGGAAAAAAGACTCTTTAATACATTGGGAGCCATTTCAGCAACAACAAACCCGAGAAACTACTATTGAATTCAAGAGAGCTTTTTCCACAATAAGGTTTGGGGATTAGCTCTATTGCCATTGAAAATGTGAAGCCTAAAGCATAAGGAATGGGATGTCCTCACAAATAACTGAACATTAACCTACTCTTTCTGCAGTAAGCCATTGTACTTGGTGTGAATATTGGTGACCCATGTGCACCACTCCTCAGGAAGTACAAGGACTTGAATGCAATGATGGATTTACCGGGGCAGGGAAGGGAGAACAGTCCCAGCATATACCTTATAGGCAAGGCATATGCTCAATGTCACACTCAGATCTGCTGTCACCACCGTGGCTGCATCCAGCCCAGGGAGTTTGTGCCTTTCCTGCACATATGGTCAGAGCTGAGTCCCAGGAGTTCATAATCATGGGATGTATACTTTTTTTAAAGGGATGAATGGTTTTGGTGGGAAGCAATTCAATCAGCCTGATGAAAACATTTCTGGCTGGAAAGCTCAAAATGATACCAAAACTGTAAGACCACTTTTGAAAAATGTTTTTTTTCCATGGCTTTTTGAAAATGTAATAAATGTGAAAGAATCTTATTATATTTTCAATTCACTGTGTGGAAGCAGACCCAGCCACCTAAGCCTCCTACCTGTGAGCATCTGGCATCACCCTTTATGTGACAGACATATTAATTCAAGCTAGTTGGGAATTTAGGAAAGTGGGATTTTTCAATTGAAAAAGGCTCATTCTGCACTCACTGATGCTTTGCAGATGCTAATCCATTTCCAGAAAGCTTATAGCCTAGAGATTTTCCAAACAGCACAAGAGAAGAAATAGGTAAAGAAAACCCTCTCCCAGCGCTTGTTTGGTTGTATTCGAAGTATAGAAGGATGCATCACCTTATGGGACTATAGCTTCTTTTTTTTCCTTTTGAAGAACTTGCCTGGCACTCTGACACATGATGAAAAAATAATGTCTGAACCTTTAGGTTTTGTATGTACTGTTCTGTCTGAAAAAAATCCTGGGTTTACAGCCAATGGGAAAGAATCTTTGTAATCCTGCTTTAGGAATGAGATTCCCTCCTGATACCACTACTTCATCTGTCATCTGTCCTGGATACAGGGGCAGGAAAGAAGGGCTGAAGGCAGCTGTTCAGTAGTTCACATATCTAAAAGAGCAAATACTCTATAAAGAAGCCCTCTCAGATTTTCACTTTTCCCATTAAATCATTGAGTCCTATGGAAGCCTGCACTGAACTGTTTCTACACAATAGCCCTTTCCAGAACTATACTGAAATTAATATTTATTTAATTTTAAAGGGCATTTGGATTTTAAGAGTAGGGCACCATGAGCATGCATTTAAAACATTATGCCCAGGAAATTATGAAACCTAAATTTTCCTTGGCATAGTTGATTACTATTAGGGAAAGAAATACCTTTGGGAGTATCTAAACCATCCCTGTTGTAATTGCTGACAGAGGGGCTCTCAGTGCCTTTGACAGCCCGCTCAGATGGTTTACCCTTTAAGGCTGATGGCAATATCCTCACCAAGATCCACAGTGCATTTGAAAGGAGTCAATACCCTGATTGCTGCTAGGTGTGTTATCCAGCATTAAATCCTGTAACCTATAGAAAAGGCTTTCATATCTGTGAAGTAGCCCATACAGAATTCTAGGTAAGACTGGAATTCTAGTCAGGCCTATAATATCTACAGTATGAGGAGAAAATGGATATCAGTTATTCTTTTGTTTCCAGTAACTATGATGTAACAATTCCTGTGCTTGAAAATCTTACACTATTATGTATTTTACAAGCATAGTGTGACTACTGTTTAAACCAGCTTAAGTTAGGAAATCCCACATGAAGTATATTAACTCATGTTTTAGAAGTTTTGGGGTGCACAAGCAAAATGAGTTCAGACAGGGCTGCCTGAGAGCAGGAATATGGAATAGGTGATTTCTTGGGGTCATTTTGAGACTATGTTTTCTGTGAATTTATGATTTCATGAAGTAATTCATGTGCTATTTTGCTTCAACTCTGTCACCAGAATTAGAAGGAACGAGATTATCAAGATAAGTAAATATAGGAACTGTAGGACTAAATACCTGTAAAACATCTGTGAGTCCCCAAGGAATGCAGCAGAGGTGAATATTTAAAGGATAATTCTAACTGATGGCATTAAAGTCTTGCTTTAATAAATATATAACAGCAAATTAATATGCTACAACTTCAAAATCCTAGCAAAAAGTTGGAGTCTGTGTTCTTGTGAAAAGTAACAGTAACTTTTCCCTATCGTATATGTGAACACACTGTGCTGCATTACCTATTGTGTGTCTTTTAAATGATGAATGTGTTCGTCACTCACAACCTCATGAGCATAATGATTTGTTTACTTCAGTTCTCTTTCACTGTTAATCACTATAAAAAAGTTTAACCTAGTAAACAAAAGAAAATCCAATCAAACAAAGAGGTAATAAGTGTCTAGAAGCCTGGAGCTCAGCTGGCTAACTAGACTGCTTATCCCAACAAATTCTCTGTGGTGCAACTGTTTGTGAAAAGGTTATAGCACATGCAAAAACCCCCAAAATGACAAACTTCTTCCAGTGAGTCCTTTAATCCACCCATTTATTTTCCATGCACTTAATAACAGATTATAGTTCAACAACACTGTTGCCACAAATTATTAAGGTGATATAAAATATAGGATTTTAAAAAATGTCTTATAAATTGCTCAGATTTATCAGAGTCATAATCAGTTTTGAAAACTGTTTTGAGATCTATACTGCAGTGATTTAACCCTGAAAGGAAATGCTTTTTGTTTTCAAGTGTTTGAGGTACATCTGATGATGTATTGATGATGCATTGAATTCACGCAAGAAAAGGAGATGCAATGCACTGGTTCCCAAACAGTGCAAAGAAAGTTTGATTTTATTAGGACCTGATCTTATGAATCATGTACCCTCCTACAGCTTCATAGATCAGGTTTTTGCAACTCTCGATTTGAGCTGAGAATTTAATAAAACAGGATTTGGTGAATTCTCTAATTCCTCTATCTGAAAATTAGGCTTTTATACATATTTTGGGAATAAACGGATTTAATTTTCAGCTATCTTTCTTGCTATTTTTCTTTGCAATGTTTAGATTCTAAAAAGTAAATATTAAAACAGCTATGGTAATGCTAATTTGTCAAAAAGCATAGGACATAGAAACATTTTGTCTCTATGCTTGTCTTCAATGTCTTCATCCAAACTGAACAAAAACCTGTGCATGTGTTTTCTTTTCTTCACCATGCTCAAGTTATCACTATATTTACCATTATTAACATTTTAATGACTGTATTTGTATTTGTATAAGTCCTGGTTTGGGAAAAATTTGGAAGGGAACTACCAAAGGAATGTTTCCTAAAGGACAAAATTCAGCAGCCTCCCCCCACCTGTTTGGGGATAAACCTTCTTCAAGAAAGGTGGGAAAATCTGTTTATTTAACAAGCAAAGTACTCACAAACTTGAAAAAATGAATAATATTGAACAATGGAATCTCTCACTGTTCTGAAGAGATGGCAAATTCAGAAAGTCCTTTCTGTGGGGTGTACCTCGGCTCACTCAGTCTCTTATCAATCCGTCCTGTGCTGGAAATGCCACGGCCTGGGCCCTGGTGGGCCACAGGTGTGCGCTCCCAGTGCTCTTCTGGATATTTGGTCTGAGCAGGAGTGATCAGTTCCAAGAAAAGAAAAGCCACACTCAGGGGAACTTCTCTGCCTCAGCTAGCCAAAAACTGACATAAAGCAAAGGAGAGCTCTGTGCCACTGTCTGTGCTGCAGACAACACACACCAAGAGCGAGAGGGAGAGAGCTGGAGCTCTTATCTCTGTGTTTTGATTACAGCCACCTCAGACATTCCACTGCTTCTCCTTCTCCCCCACTTCACTCTCAGGTCTAGTTTTAAAAGCACAGAACTTATTTCTGGGTTAGACAGATGAATGGGGATACAATTTAGCATCATAAAGTCACCCGAGGACAATATATTAGTGGTTTATTACATTATTTTACCTTTCATATTGAAGTGTATCCAAAAATTGTATAAATATTTTATATTAATTTTGCATTTTATATTTCTGTATTACTAATATAATAACACTTTATTGATCTTCTAAGCACACATTTGATTTGTAGTACAGCAATTGACATTTTTCTAAATAAAATAAAGAAAGAGAGAGTGTTACTTAACTCTTTATGGGAGATCAGGACCTTTTTTGCAATATTACTTAAAAATATTTTTCAAGAAAGATGCAAATGTTGCCATATTCTGTTAAGGACATAAATAAAAGCTTGAAAATTTTCATGTAGAACATTTTTAAAGACATGATAATAATTTTTTAAGAGCTAATTTCTAAGACAAAATAGAAAGCTACACAAAATTTAAGAGGAAACAACAGAACTGGGATTGAAAAGTAGTGACAGAAAGGAGAAATGAGAATCAAACAGGGTCTGAGAGAACAATAGGTGAATTACTTAACGGTAAATTAGTAATTGCTTCATTTGATTTGTTTACAGGATGAAGGGACAAGGGTGAGAAATCAGATCAGGTATATTTGCCTGCTGACTAAGACTGTAGTCTGCAGTAGAATAAGTGAAGATAATCTATTATATGTGCTTTTCATGATCCAGTTTTCTGACAACCAGTTTATTCTATATGCACTATGATACCACTACTGATATACACAACCTCAGAGAACAACCTCACTATAATTTGGGATGTGCTGGGTAGGAGAAGGAGTTAAATTCAATTGTATATACAGGATAAATGTTCAAATCTCAGTTAGTATGAAAAGCCTGATTTGTTGATCCCATATGGCGTCAGGTTATTCTTATGTCAGTCTTAACAGAAAGAGCTCAACACATGCAGTGTAAATCTACATTTTCCCTTTTTTTAAAATCTAATGAAAATATACATCTATGAAATATGATTCAACCATATATGAGGGCATAGAAAAGCAAAGTGCTATTAAATATGTATACTACTGACTTAATTATAGGAGTTAAGGGGAAACTTGAGAAAACTAGGATTTTTTGGTATGTTTTTCTTCTCCTTAATCTAATCAGACAACACTAAAAGCCCAAGAGATATATAAACTTCAGTAACTAGTTATATTAAACCTGTGTTTACTTAGATGATTTGTATGAAATAAATAAGTAATTACCCAAAGGACATTAAAAAATGGAATATATGAGACTGCATGTGAGCAAGCTAACACAAAGCAGAAAGCTTGACTAGTGCATATTTAATAAGAAAAAATCCTGGTGCTTTTATATCTTCTACCATTCTATAGAAGTCCTTATGTCACCTTTATCACCATAGTAACTCAGCACTTTGCAGTCTTCCTCTATTATTTTATCAGTTTAGTAAAGGATAAAGGATTTCCCTGATTATCCACTATTTGGTACCCTGCTGTTTGGGCATCTTGCTGAGAAGTACTGAGAATAATGTAATAATTCATCAATCTTCTACAACAAACAAAAAGTGATCCCTGGTTTATACTACTGTATTATCAATTTGTTATTTCATTTAAAAAATTAAAATTAATTAATCATCAGAAGTATTTTTTAAACACTTGATAAACATTTCCGTAGCCTTCTGAGAAGAAGCAATTATTCAGCCCTGCATAGGCTGAAGACTGACTCTAAATTGTCAAAACCCAGCATTCAGAAGAGACAACATTATTTAGGTTTACTAGATGGTATTATTTTCTATCTTCCTCTATTATAGTACCCCCATAAGGAGGAAAGCTTACAATAAAGCATGTTTTGTAGCCCCAGTTTACTCTACTACTAAAATACAGCAGACTAGAAAAGATAAGAAGGTATTTTCATTTACATCCACTCCAACCCTTTGAGCTATAGTGTATGAAATTAAATAAATATTTAGTTACTTAGGTACTTAAGTTAAAAGAAAGTGGAATTTGTAGTTAACTAGTTCCATACAAATAGGAGTAGCAAAGACTAAATCTGTGACTAAAAACAGTTTTATAGATTCTACTCAAAAATTTAGGATATTTGCCTCTCATTTAATTTTTTTCTTCTAAGATACCACCTTGACGGCTTCTAAGTATGCATTTGGCTGACTTTTATTTATTCATACTAAAGTGTTTGCTGAGAGGCTTTGCCAAAGAACTTAGGTTTATCTGCATGAATGTATCCACATTACTACTTTGAAACAAAGCTGACACTTCTGGGGTTTGATCCTTCGAGCGCAGACTGTATGTGCATGTGTCCTAGCTTTTATCTAACACTCCAAAATACTCTTCTCCTGTGGTACAACACCTCAGTTTGATCCAAAGAAGTGTTTTTATCCTGAATGCATGTTTCCAAAGTCTGCATTTAGATGTGGTTTTATTCTTAATAGAACATATATTTTTTTTCTATACATTTTCCCTTAAGGTTTTCTGAGGCTTTCAATAAAGCCTCAGAAGGACATTTTTTTTTTTCAACTGTAAAGTACTATTGGTACATCAACAAATGTCTTGTCCCTTGCCATAATAAATTTAATTGAAATAAATATACTAGCTTCAATCCATTAAAATAAGTGCCATGATTTGTGCAGTTTCACTCCATTACTCAGCCTTGATCTGTGCTTTCTCAAATGAGTAAAGCAAAGTACAAATAAAAGAGTACAAAATTCATCTCATGATTGGTTGGCAAAGAGCTGCAGTGACTAGCTCATGGGATGTGTGACTCTCTGGGCTGATCAGCAGCTTGGGTGGGGCCAGATCCATTGGTTAATTCAGCCTGACTGAGCTTCAGGATCTGATTCGTGGATTTGAAAACACGAGATGAGGAGTAACTGGAGCAAGTTAAGTTGTTCAAACTATGCTTAAAGACTTGCTGTGATAGTTCCTGAAAATAAAGAGTTAAACACTCCTGGTCTAGATAGATGAACTTAACATTTACAGAAGCCTATTTGTCCAGCACTGCAGGCTCAGTGATTCTCTCTTCTGCCTTGCCTCACAAGGCATTTATATGCCTTCTCCTGTAGGGAATTTTCCAAGCAAAGTTTCTCCACCAAGATTACAGATTTCCTTTCTAAGCCTCCTCTGATTACTCTTTCCTTACTCACCTGACAGCTGAGTGTGATTAAGCACCAATGAAGAAAATGAAAGGTTACAACACAAGACTCCTGTGAACAGGTGATACTTACTTTTAACCTACAGATAAAGCTGATTTAGCCAAAGGAACAAAAAGACAGAAATAAGCCCAAGTTAGATACATGTAAATTTCCTTTAAAATATCCAGTGCTCTTTAGGTATTAGTCAGTCCTGTCTTGGCCCTGTTTTGAGCTTAGCTCCATAAGCTGGTTCTTGCTGTAGAAACTTCAATTCTCTTTAAGTGCAATGGCAATATCTGAGATGGACTCAAGTGTTACAGGGCCAAGAGTGATGAAGAACACTGGGTCCAGTTCTCCTGAGCCACACAAGCTCACAGCTCTTAACAAACTGCTCTAGAGATTCTGCCTAAGTGAGGGTGCCAATAATGAATGCAGTGTAGCTCTTCTGTTCCTAGCAGCATGTGAGAAAAGGACCCTTTCAGACTGTGACTGAATAATAAACAAATTAGAAAGTTGAAGCCCTATAGTCTTAAAAGAAAACTTTCCCAAGTAGTTGCCAGAAAAGCAACTTCAGGGTAGGTTGATGTGAATTGCAATTATTTATAATTTTGTACAGAATGCAGTTCTTCAAGTCTTAGCTGTTTGTATCACGAAGTGATTCAGTTTTGGTCTGTTTTGATTACTTGGCAAGCTCATATCCCCTTGCTGTTACGCACATTTTAGCCTGCATGTCCATCACTGGTACTTGAATATGATTATGTTTGGCCCAGTAGGTTCATGTCTTTTAGAACTATAACATTACTTCACTTGAGCAGTTATTAGGGCTGCAGAGATGTAACTACAATTGCTAAATGGGATAATGCAAAATGAATGAAGTGAGAGAACCCCTGGAGGCTTCTTGATGTTTACTCTTTCAAGTAATGCACTCTACTAAGTCTGTCAGCTCATCACAACAGAGAATTATTTAGGGAACCGTGTGAACAGTATTGCTTCACAAGTCTTACAGCCACCCAGAATATAAAGTGTGTATTGTACAATGCAACTCATAAATAGACATTTCCCTGTTTTCTGCAAACCACTCTCACTGCAATGGCTTGTCTCATCACAGCAGAGCAAATGAGAAAGCAAAGATGTAAAGTAGCAGCACACTGTTGTGATTTATATGCTATTTTCAAACTATTTACTGGCATAAAGAAAGCTAAATTACTAGGCTCATTATAACTTACACTCTTCTGAGGGTAGACTAAGATGGAGACATTTCATTCTCTACACAGGATCTTTTAATAGGTCAGCCTCAGTAATGCCACTGCTTAATGTTGCTACATGTTTTAACTCTGAATATATTTATGCAAAAATAGTCACCTCACAGCATTATAGGTGTATGAGACATACGTTACAACTTAAGGATGTGCAATCCTCATGAAACCATTAAGATCACTTGCAAGAAGAATTGGCACCATTCTTTTCTGGGATTTTTACACATATGACACCCATACAGTGCTGTCTATTGCTAATGAAATAAAAATATATTGTTGAAGTAAATTGAATAGAAATATATATTTGAAGTGAAATATAATACATATGATTTAATAGCAATTGAATAATCTTTTTTTTTTATTTTGAAGGGTAATAGTCCTTACAAAGTAAAGGAAGATCAAGGCACATTTTCTAGAACTCTTCTAACCACTCCAAGGCCAGGTGGAACAAGTAGCCACCAACTCCTCCCCTGGACAGGGAACAACTTCTGATGTTCAGTAAGAGGAGGAGGCACCAGGGAGTCACAGACCACTCAGTGACCTCCCAGGGTGTGTGACAGAGGAGCTGTGCATGTGCCATGGCATAGTAAACCCAGCCAATAACATCTAACAGGATTCTCAGTGGCAGCTGAGCCCTGATCTCTGGACTATCAGGAAGCAGAACAGAACCCCAGAATCCCCAAATGGGCCAGGTTGGAAGGAGCCACAGTGGGTCACCTGGTCCAACCTTCCTGCTCGAGCAGGTTACAGACAAACATTCCTAAGGATTGTCTTCTTCCAGTAACAGCTATCAACACTGAACTTTTAAATGTAGAATTTGGGCAACAAATGTGTCTGTATCAACGGCCTTCACACCATCTCAAATTTTATGTGCTAAAGCCTATGCACTGTGAATAGGAAGTGAGAAGAAAAGGTGACTTTTGTAACTGTGGTTTAAGGAGATAGAAGTCATAAAATTCTCTTCTGTTTAAAAAATTGGAATAAAATGTTGGAACAGGCTGCTTAGAAAGGTTATATAGTCTCCATCCTTGGAGATTTTCAATACCTTCTTGGACAATGTCTCGAGCAACATCAATTTAATGTTGGCCCTGCTGTAAGATGAGCCTGGATGATTTTATGAGGTCGTCTCTCACATAAATGGTTCAGCAGTCCTATGATTTTTGGGGTCAGATAGGCTGCCTGTAAGCCCAAATTTTACATTTGGCACCAATTACAGTTGAAAATAACTTAATCTTGTCAATCTGTTTTACTGGATCAGACAAGGGAGGAATGAGAGACTGAGGGTATAGCTTTTTTGCTGGAGAGTGGCAGTATAGAGAGAGTTGCTGTCTGCTGAAGTCCTGCAATGAAAATTTTACCTCTTTACCTCTGAAAAAAATTCACAGATTCTGGAACTATTTCAGGTTTGCAGGAATGAACCTGATGTACAGCACAGTGTCAGTAATGCTATTGCTTCCACTTTCTCTGAACCATGGCATGGAAGAGGCAAAATATGCCATAATTAGCTTCTGTCTTTTCTCTGAAGACTCCAACATGCTCATTTTGAAACAACTGGAACCAGAGATTTTGATGTCAATATCACAGTGGCAAAATGTACAGATTACTGTTTCCTTACCTGTGTTTGACTGCTGCTACTGTAATTCTTTCCTTTCACTTATATCTTATTCCACTGTTGTGTCTGAGAACAAACTGTTAATGTACTTACATGCTCTGGGTGACAAAGCTCCATTGTGAAGCAGTCAGTTTGGTAGTCTGTGTTTAGCATTCCTGTGGTTATTTATTATTTATTCCCATCTCATCATCTTATTACAGGCAATAAATATATAAAATTGCAGAGCCTGATGTGTTCCTTGCCTGTCCCTAAAGTCAATACAGTCAAAACTATATCCAGGTGAATGATGAAATATTAAAATAAATATGCAACAAGCATCCATAGGAAATGCTACTTCAGTCGTCAATCTTGTGTTCAGACAGAGAAGGCATTCCCTGATGAAAAAGCTTCTTAGCATTAGACTTTGTTGTTGCTGACATGTTTTGGGGGAATGAAGATGTTTAATTCAAATGTGCAGAAGAAACCATAATCTAAGCATTTCTTTTTTCCTACCTCTAAAGGAAAGCCAGAAAACTCCAATTACAAGTCTGCTTTCCCAGGTAGAGAAAGTGTAGCTTACATGTTTTTTTTTCACATATGGCATTATTCCTCACTCCCCCTTTTTTGCCTTCCACTTACAAAAAGGACTCTTGTCCTCATTTGTTCTCTCTTCTCATACTTTACTTTTCCAGGTCTATTATACATTTTCTAACTCTTCTTTATCTTGTTATCTATTATTACTATAATTCCCAAGTAGGAAATTTGAGCACCAATCCTAAAAAATAACAGAGCTGCCTAGGGTAGGAATTGGTTATTTAAATCAATGAGGGTATTTTAACATCTCTTCTTCCACAGAAGACTTCAGACATCAAATAATAGTTTGTTCCATGGGGATCTGAGTGAAGAAAGGAGATACAATCCAAACCTCCTCTGGAAGCTGTGCAGCTATTTAGAAATTAATGTCACTGGATCACTAAGCATAGATTAAGGAGCTCAGGTCTCTCAGTTCAGGACAGATTCCTCTCATGAGTCGAGAGAGATCCATTACCTGTAGCGCTTTTAATACATGGGACAGTGGTTTCTCACCTTTGCAGATTACTGTGGCTCCTTTCAGCTTCCTCTGGCTCCTGTTCCCTGTCAATAATATGATGGTACTATCTTATCCTTTGTCACTCTTCTACTCAATATCTGGAGCCCTAGCAACACTGTTAGAATACAAATAAATAATAATAGAATCTACAGACTGTCTCTGCCCCTGTCCTTAAGGCATTGTCCCCTGACCCTTCAGTCTCTTACTATGTGAATTCAAGGAAAAGCATTTTCCTCTGACAAAAACTCCAACCAACTAACTAATCAACCAACCAACCAACCAACCAACCAACCAACCAACCAACCAACTAACCAACCAACCAACCAACCAACCCCTACAATCAAAAAAACCAAAAACCCCCAACCAAACCTGAGCTATGGAATGAGCAAATTACTGTATTCATAATGAAGTCTCTATTGAACTTTGACATAAACTTAAAATCTGGATAACCTAGAACATTAGAAGCTTTTTAGAAAGACTCCATGCTGTTGCTTAAAAATTTAGAAGATTCCTTCTGTAAGTACACTATGCCACCACAGTGCAGAAAGCATTAATCACAATCACCTGCTTTCCAGATTGCATAACAATTGTTTTTATCTTCTGATGAAAAACACTCAGAGATTGCAAGGAGAGATTCAAAACAATAATATATGACATCTAGTCAAATATTTAATGTATTTAAAACACAGTCAAATCTAAGAAAGCAAAACCATCAAAACATCTCTGGCACCACCTACAGAAGTAATTCAGTATTAGCTTTAAAGATTTTCTGTTGGAAGAAAAAAAAAATTAAATAAAGACAGAAAATTGAAAAGGAGTACTCCCCTCCCCCAGTAAATAAATAAATAAATAAATAAATAAATAAACAAAGAATTTCAGAAACTAGAATTATATGGATGGTCAGCCCCCTACTGATGAAGAGCTGCTTATTAGTAGCTGCTATGCTTTCCATGCTGCATATTCAAACTCCAAAGTGTACTTACATGCTTGTGAATGTTCTCCAGGAAATGATGAAGTGACAAGATACAATCTGTAATGTGGAGAAATCAGTTTTTACTATGAAGAATTTACTTTCTAGTACTGGAAGACAACATATATAGATTAATCACATTTTCACAGCTGGATTTTTGAATAGAGCCTCATTAAACTGGTATAAATATACACCATATTGTTGTGTATGTTTTGTTTTTTTCATCAGCATCAAGATAACTTTGGTACAGAAGAATGCTGTTTCATTATATCCACTCCAGCTGTGCTCTTCTTCCAAAGTCCTAGCACTTGCCAAATATAAAACTTAGCACTTGCTCACAGCAGTAAATTGGTAAAGTTTGATTGAATGAAAGATAATATGAGAACAGAGTAGGTAAGGGAAAAGATAAAATGGACTTTAGAAAGAAGAGAAAATTTTGGTTACAGATATTTTTTGTCTCTTTGCTATTCACTAAAGTTGCTGTGCTTATTACCATAAACAAAACAGACACTACTGAGTCCCCATAACAATGAAAGGAAAAAAATAGTTTTGACCAAAATGACAGACTACAGCAGAAAATCCCATATAACATCATTATGGTTGTGTAAAAAGGCACAGAAAGAGCAGGGTATACAGCTGATATTGTGCGCAGAGCCCTATGAGGAAAGTGTTTCACAGTAACAGTGATCTGAGAAGCTCAGAAAGATCTTGTGCTTTTAGTATGGGTATAAATCTTAGTGAAAAAAAAATCAAATAATGAGCTCACCAATGTTAAAAATGCAAAATATCTTTAATTTCATCAAGGTAAGATTTCCTTTGTGGATTCCTTAGAGGTACAACAGGTATTTTTATGTCTTCCAGACACAGGGTCATGGCACAGCCATGAAAGAGGAAGTCAGTGGAAACCCTTAGGGGCTTGCAGTCCTGAAGGACCCAGCTCCTGGGCTGGATGTCCTGGAGGCAGCCAGGGCACTGCTGACACACCAGCACCTGCCCAGCAGGTCTGGCTTACCCTTTGAACTGTTTATGCTTAGCTGTACCAAGTGTGCAGCATCTCTGAACCAGGCTGGGCACCTCGCTGGGTGCTTAAAGAAGAGAAGCAAGGTTTGAATACACTTATCGAGTATCTTAGCCAAAATCTCTGGTTTTCAAGGTGTTTTATATTTTGCCAGCTAGCACTTTTATCCCCAAAATTACTGTGTAGTCTCCAGGTAGGTATAAGATTCAACAGACTTGCTGTATATATTCATATTTACATTCTTTAAAATTTTTATGGGTATATAAAATATCTATAAGCATTCTTTATTGATACTCTTTATTGAAAGTAGCTCCCTGATGAAATTTCAGTTGATTGCAGTGATGTAACTCAGAGGGAAAATAGACTTGAGATTGATTTTATATCATTGCATTTCCACACAGATTTTTCTTTTTTTACCAAAAACAAATTATATATAACCATTACATATAAGCATTATATTTTGAATTGAATGAGTAATTATTAAACTGGAGATTGCTATGAGCTCATTAAAATAGGCCTATTCTTGTAATAAAAGCAATGATTCACTGTTCACAAGTGAGTTTAGACCACTGACGTTAAATGCTAATCCTTCCACCAAACCAGAGCTAGAATGATTTTCTTCATGAGCTGCAATATCAAATCCCAGTAAAGAAACCATTTAAGCAGTGCAGGAGTCTCTCAAATATCAACAACTAGTGAGACCAAGGCCTGTATTGTCACAGAGGGCATGGGAGGGTATACAATCCCATCCAGAGTGTGGGGAAGCAAAGGAGAGCCTTAGCTGATGGACTGCAGGGTGCTATCCAGGAAGCATCCAGTTTCGTGTCATGGAAAAAAGGGTGGGAAATGAAGAGCATGACAGCCTCATTTGTCAGTGGGTTCTTCCAGGTGCAGCATGTCATATTTTTACCGAAAGCAACATGCTTTTTTGTGGGTGAACAGTTGAATACCAGTGACATTATATCCTACTGCCCAAAAAAAACCCCAAAACCAAAAACAAAACCCCCCAAAAAATCTGTTGAGTGACTGTAGTGGAAAAAAAATATGGAAAAACTTATCTCTCATCTATTTTCAGTTTATTTGCTTTGCATATTTCATAGCACATTGATAATGTCATTTTTACTTTCTTCTCTAAATTACTATGTTTTCTCTCCTCATGAGGGAGAAACGTTTATGTTAACCAGGTTCTAGTTATCTATTCTATTTCATTATGCCCATAACAACTATTTTTACTTCTGGATTTATCTAGTGTATGTAAGGTCAAAACAAAAAGTTGCTGGTGAAACTGCAATTTCTTTCATAACAACAAACTTTTGTAGAAATAAGTCAGTTTTGCATGCTGTAGGTGGGTTTCATTTAATTAATTTGACTTTTCAATTGATATGGGCCACATAGGAGGCAACAACTATTATTATTGCAACAATTTAAGAATGCTTTCCATTGATTGAGAGGATGATTTTAAATTATCACTTAGTAGTTAAGAGGTCTGCCAGTTACAACTCACCTAATCCATGGATTAGGTGGTTTTTGGGATGCTATGGAAAATTATTTTCATGTGTTTTGCCCTGCATTCATGGATTTGCTGCAAAATGTCACGAGTGAGAAGGAAGTGTTCTTGTACTCTTGACTGAGTAGTTTTTTGGCAGACTTCTTAGCAACTCTGCATACTCTCTGTGACAGAGTGTTGATTTTTAGTCCTTCTATGAGATGGGGCCAGGATGGAGAGAATTGTTTCTTTTTCCCTTTTCTATTGTTTGGAAGCAAGTGTTTCCAACACTGTTCTTGTCACATTGGCAATGAAAATTGCCCTTTTGTTTTAGGAAGCAGATGCACTTCAGAAACATTTTAATGATTTTTTAGTGAGGTTACATTATGTTTTCTTCTTTCTTTTTTTTTTTTTCTTTGGAGTACTTTCAGTATAGTATGGTGCTCTAACAAAACCTTACAATTATATCACAAATTCAATCGATGGCCTTGAAGAGTAAGCAATGAGAAATGTGCATGATGCCACAATCTGCGACTATGGTGACTCATGCCCCAACAAAGAAGATGGATGGTTTTAGTGATAATATCCAAGTGGAGTATTCCACTAAACTCATGGCACTGACTCATTGCTTGATTAGATGTGGCCCCCAACAGCACCAGTAAGCAGCAAGGGAGCCTTCAAGTGCAGGTTATAAGGCTTTTCTTATCACAGACCTTCAGAAGACCCTAGAAGGTAGCCGATCCATCCGGCTGTTCCCACTGTCATCTGTACCTCATTTTTCACTGCATTGATATCTTACAGATCTTCCAAAATACATTTAGAGTAGGTAGATGTGTCAATAACACTCTTAGGCACACATGTTTAAGGTATTTTTTAGCTAGTGCTGGTCATCATTAGAAAGAATTATGGGTTTCAGAAGTTACGTGTGGATTACACAGTTCTCTGAAACGTAAATCCACACATATGCATGCATGTAACCCAATACAAACATATTACAATGTATTTCTGATTTCAAAAAACCTGGAAGTATGACAATCTGAATCTTGAAGCTGAAAATATTAATAATTTTTTAAACTAGGAGCTTTAAAGGGACATGTTCATCCTTCTTTATCCTGAAGTTTAAAAATAATACTGCCTTGTGGAGAGTAGATGGTAGACGTTAACTTACATAGTCTCACATAGCATATTGCTAATAAAAAATAGAATAATCAAAGTACTCACAGGCTCTTAGAAGTGAAATGGCATTTCAATCTAAATTAGCAGAAAACAGATGGAAAGATTTTATTTGAGAAATTAAAGTACTGAAATGTCTTTTATAATGACAAAAAGGTTTTACAGGGCCTAATAAATGATCTGGTTAAAATGACATAATAACATCACTTTCTAAGAAGGCAGGATTTTAGGCAATATTTTTTTGCTAAGCCTAACCTAAAATTTATTGTAATTAAAGCCTTTTCTAACTCCAAGGGGGGGAAACAGCTCACTCACTTCCTCTCTTTGGCAGTCTTTCATAGATCTGAAATGCTCCATGTCGTGGCCCAGATTTCTCTTTCTTCCACTCAGCAAATCCTCCATATCCTTCATGAAGAGAGAGCTTCAAAACTGCCCAGCACTTCAAGTGAATTTTGAAGAGGAGGGAATCTTGTATGTGATGTAAGCTGTGATTCTCTTCATGTGCTACAGGCTGTCCACCTGTAGCTCTGGAGCATGTGCTAACACCACTGTGTTAGCATCCAATGTACTGACCACTATAATCACAAAATATTTAATTTCCAAAACTGACAGTTTTTTGGTTCTCCATTTTGTACTACTGAAGTAGATTGTCTGAGTTAAACTTTCATTTACTTTGTTATATATCATAGTGTTTTAAAACTATTTTTTTCAGTTTGTCAGGATAGTTTTGAATTCTTTAGTCTTTCAATACATATGCAGTCCTTACCTAATTGAACTTTACTGTCTGCAATTTTCTAGTCTCTTATTTGCAATTTTTCCAATTCTTTGATTTATTTATACTGTTTATTACAACTGTAAAATGAATGTGGCAAAATGATCCTGCTTCTGCTGAGCCCTAAGCAGCTCATTAAGTTTGGACTACAAAGTTGTAGTATTTACAACAAAAAATCACTCTCAAAATACTTACTTATTATTCATGTACCCAAAATAAACTCCTGGACACAGAAGGCAACAAAATTTTCCTTTGAGTAGTACATAAGTAGCATCAAAATAGTCTAAATTATTGGATCAATAACTGATTTTTAATATTGACTAAATATTTTTTCTTATAGTAAAAAAAACAACCTTTTTTTTCCAGTCAAATAAAATGCCTGCTAGACTGATCCAGAACATTAATTTGGGAATTTGGCTTGTTTATTATTCTTGGGTTTTCCTATTATTCAAAAATAAACAGTGGGAAAATGTATAATTGAAATACTTGTTTTAATTAATAATTTTTTTCCTATTTTGTTTTCATTTTCATTACTTTCTGAAACCAGTGACAGTTACTACATTACTTTTAAAAAGAAACTCTATGAGAGGGTTAAACACTGAAATAAGATCACTAGGAAGGTTGTGAAATCTTCAACCTTAGAGACATTGAAAACTCAACTAGACAAAGTTCAGCACAGATGAATCGAATTTTCAACTAACCCTGCTTTGAGTAGCAGGTTGAACTATACCGCAGAGAGTTCCCTTCCAGTCTATATTTTCCTGTAATTCTATGTAAATTTAAGGAAGGACATATACATTAGGATGGCAAAAAACAATAATTTGCCTGCTTGATAAATGTCAGTCTCCGTTGTTCCAAAATTCATAAGCTAGTATTTTTGTGCCTGGTGTGCTTATTAAGCATACAAATAAATATGTTTCTTAGCTGGGGGCAGGATGGGCACAGTTCTTGAACATCTCATGTAATTGCAGGGACAGGGGCTGCTGGGACAGGGGCTGCTGTCCTGTGGGACGGACATGGGGAAGCCATGTGGGTGGCAGCAGGGAGTGTCAGGGCTGGCTGTGCCCTTCCCCTAGATCCAGCACACCTGGGTCTCATGTGGCATAAGAATGAACCCATCAGATCAGATCACAAAGCTTCAGCATCCCCCTGTGAAGGCAGCACACAGCGGCCGTGAGCGCCCTGCCGCCGTTCGCCCGCGGCCAGTGGAACCCACGCCGGTGAGCGCATGCCAGCCCATGGAGGCCATGGAGCCCAGGGGGAGGGAGCCAGAGCTGCCTCTGCAGCAGCCAGCACTGCCAGCTCTGAGCCTTGTGCTCCTGCCTCAGCCTCTGCTCCTGGGTCTGGGACCAAGGCTCTCCTGCTGGCCCTGTTCGCGCACACAGCGAGGAGGAACTCTGTCAGGCCTGGCGCTGGAGACAGCGCACGCGAATGATCCGTACACACAGTCTGGTTCCTGGAGGGGAAGGCAGAGTGACATGCAGCTGGCATGTAT
This sequence comes from Euphonia xanthogaster, assembly GCA_034509185.1. NCBI lineage: Eukaryota > Metazoa > Chordata > Aves > Passeriformes > Fringillidae > Euphonia > Euphonia xanthogaster. The sequence goes on from JAYDZK010000169.1 coordinate 93,691,200, forward strand.
GGCCTGAGGTCAGGGTACAGGTGCCACTCGGTGGGCTGTCAGAGATGTCCTGGTTGTGACCACGCTCTCATGCTCTCAATGAAATTTCACGGTCTTGTCATAGCATTGTGTCCTGAAATGCTCCTATTTCTTATTGGCTTCAGGAGCTGCCCTCCTCAGCTCACACACTTTGAGAGATGCAGCCACTAAGGCACTTCAGCTGCTCATGATGCCTCAGGTTTTAGCTTTTGTATTTTTCAGATTCTGTACTGCTTTAGAATGTAGTTCTGAGCTTTGTATTAGGGGATGGTGAGCTCTCTTCACAGAGTAGGTAGACAAAACAATTCCCCCTTTAGCTGGGGACCAAGGACAAATGATCCAAATCTCAGGCCCAAGAGCATAAACAACAGCAGAATGAAGAGAGAAAAACAAGAAGGATGGGACTTCATATTCTAAAGCTGTAATTGGACAATTAACTCCAATATGCAAATGGACCAGAACTTATAAAAGTCAGAGACCACATGACCAGTTGTGCATTTTGTGACCATTTTGGTTTCATCTTGGGTGTAGCCCTGGCTGGGCTCTTGTTCTGACCAAGGTGTATCCATTGAGGCTTTTTAATAAATATCTACTTTATTCTTTAACTCCATCTAGTCTCTGTTCTAGGTCAGCCTTCACAAAGCATCACTCATCCTACTAAGTCTCTGTGTACCATGTGTGAAAATTGACACCAATGAAGGGCACAATTCTGTTGAAATTGCCTTTTTTTATTATTTTTTATTTTTTATTTTTTATTATCTAAGGCTCTTTCTCTTTTTTAATAACTTCACTGTTCGCTCACCTGGCTGCGTCCAGCAGGGGATTGACACCATGTTCTTGGAAATACATACTGAATTGCACATGGGTTGTCTCTCACCCAAACCAGTGTCCCTGGAGTTTGCTAGAAGCAGTTGAAAATTTTCTAATATATCTTTCCTAATAGAAAGTAGTTTAAAATTTTTATCTTCCACATTCCTTCTGCAACCAATCATCCTGAGAGATGAGCAACAACCTATGGGAAAAACCTTAGAAAATTCACTTTTAACAATTACTCTGTGAAGGAGTGTGTGTGGAACAACCTGCTTCTAACCTCCAAAATCTCTTTGTAATGTACTTCACAATGTATCTGAGCTTGAGTTCACTGAACAGCTTTACTTTTTCTCAGGGACAGTGCAATGGTTAACTAATGATCAGCCAGATCTTCTGAAGCAAAAAAATGCTACAGCTAAAATTTGTGAAGAAAAAATGAGATCAACACATAAACTATAAGCTGTAGTTTACAGCTATACAGACACTCAGTAATTCAAATCCACCAGCTTTTCACATTCACATTTTTTTGGAAAGGAAGTGTTTCAGTGTCTCCTGATAGGGGCTGTCTCAGCATGCACTGTGGCCTGTCTGCTTTTCCAGGCTTGTTAACCAGAAGTGACTAAGGTGTGTTATCCCCTGCATCTCAGTCAAGGTGACACTTCCACAGATTTAGCACCTGCAAGAATGATTTGATTACCCTCTAGTGACTCCAGTTTCTAGAGGAAATGGGTTTTAGGCACAGATTGCAAGAGAATTAATGGTTCGTTCTCTTACTGCACAGGTCATGTCTGAAAACACTTTTTTAAAATGCTCATTCCTCCAAAACACCACCTCTCTCTTTGACTATCGTCCAAGGTGCAAGCAGAATGTGTTTGCAACTTGCATGTATTCTTACATGCTCTAATTCTTCACATGAAGACAGAGATCACCTGTATTCCTGTTTGCCCTTTGGCATTGCTGATAAGGCTGTGAATTAAATCAACTAAAATTAGTCTAGTTTGCCTGTACAGTTGACATTCTTCCAACTTGGCATGCTTTGCTTTCACTTAGACAATCTGTGTAATTTATAAACCTTCAGCTGACTCCTACTATATTGTGAGAATTGTTGAAATCTCATTGCACATTTTGGAGCTCTAGTAAATGCAGTAAGTAGAAGTCTGGACGTTCAAATCAGCAAGATATGACATGGCAATTCATCCTCAAAAAATAAAATAGAACTGATCAAGAAGAGACATGGATGAATTAAGTAAAAAGCAAAACCAACAGGCAGAATAACAAGATTTTCTTCCTCCACTCTCTTCGGTGAGGTTAGCAGTGAATTTTTGCTTCCTTACAGGATCATCATGAATTTCAGATTCTACCATCTTTGTATTCCTCCCAGTAAGACTGCTCTGTACAAGAAATAATAGTGTGCTCAGTGCAATAACAGTACAGCCTAAGATATCAGGAGTATAAGATTTCTAAAAGAGCAGAAAGAGTTTGACTGTGAAATGATGAGAAAATTCGAACTTTTTATTCCACACTATCAGGAGCTAACAGGTGAGATTACACAAATAAATTGCAAAAGAAGTTAGCCTCTGTAAATGAAAACAAGGACATGCTATAATTAGAAAGAAGCATTACAAATAAATTGCAAAAAGAGAGACTTCATTAGAAGAAAATAGAAGTGGGGGAAATTCTCACTTTTGTTTTCTAAAATTCATATTTTAAATGCTTACCTAATTTTTCACCTCTGCTTGTACTAAAATAGAAGATATACTTCAGAGTCCCAGAGGAATCATGGGTTTTTTTTATTTAAAAAAACCCCAATAGCAACAATAACAAAAGGAGAGAGTAGAAATACAAAAATTGTGGTTGTTTTTTTCTGCATCAAAGTTGTTCCCAGATAGTTGCACTGGCTGAAGTGTGTTTTAAGTTGTTACGTGATTAATTTTAAAATATCCTAGAAAAATTTGAGACCTTACAGCCAAAAGGTTGCATGACAAGGAAACAATATTTTGTAAAGGCTTTCATGGTGTTATATGGAAAACAGTGTTTAAACTGTCTAACAGTGGTAACCTTGTAATAAGTGTCTTGTACAAAGAGCCTAGTTTTATTTTACAGTTAAAGCTGTTTTTGGCAGGAAGGCAAAATTGTAAATGCTGAATATGAACGAGGTACTTATAACACCATTGTAATGAAGATTTCTCTATGAAATGAAATTTAGTATGGCAAGGTGTTTCCCCAATAAGTGTGTAAATAGAATTAAATTCAATGAAATACCATTAAACATTGTTAACACTTTCTATTCTTAAAGAATAAACAGTTAGAAGTCAAGATCTAAACTGCATATTTTAATTGCTTATTAAACTTTAACATTTACATACTAAATATAAAAATTTCAAATACAAGAGATATATATTTAATTAAACATGGATGTTCAAATTTACAGTTGTAAATAACCTACCACCAATGACTAACCAGAAAAATAATTCAGATGAAGCTTTTTTTGCAGCCACGACTAACATCTTTGTAATGTATGTTTTCAGTAACTTAGAATCCATTTAACTACATAGTGGAGAGTGTTTTCTTGCTCCAAGGTAGATTTAATATTAAGTCATACTTTCAGGAAAAGAGTAAGTGACCCTTTGCTTCCCATGCTAATGGTCATCTGCAGGTGCTGAGCAACAGCTGTCTGCTGACTGAGAAAAGGATCTTCTCACCTCACTTTCCTCCCCTCAGACACAGCCCTAAATTTTGTACATGTTTTCTTTCTGTATAAAAAGTCGCAACCTTTACTAATCTTCCTCTAATGTTTTATGGTCAGTAAAGGCAGAGTCATGTGCAAGAGCAAAGCTTTAGGATGTAATAAAATTTGTGGCAAATAAAGCACAAGCAATTGTACAGAAATATTATTCAGGCAGCCCACCAGTCATTTTCACATCTCCCTTAAGCAAGGCTGAACATCATATTGGCTGTGGTGAGATACAGCACCTCTTTTCTACTCATAGCCCTCCAGTACTTGCTGCCTACCAGGAATTCATACACTGTGGGTGTGCAACTTCTCTTCCCAGCTAGCAGGAAGAGCAAGAACAGTGTCTAATAGGACCTGAAGACAACTCCTTCTACACTGCACCCACTTAGAGGACACTGAGAAAGTGTCTTTCTCACCCTGCCTTCAATGGTGCTGTATTTAATAGTGTGGCTGTGACCTTCTCTGTCATCACATTTCAAACATCTGTGTTTCCAACATGACAATGTGAACTTTAGTTAACTACTTGTCTATAATTTTGTTATCTGATTCCTTTCAATTTTCAAGATAAGGCTACCTTACTTTCACAGTCAGAATTTTGAGGATGGAATGAGACTGGGACACACACACAACACACACACACGGTAAATGCATATATAGTCAGAGAACAACTGGGGGAGATCTTATGCTTCACTGAGGTTGGTGCTCCCTTCAGTGCTTAAACAATGCCCCTCCTGAGGCATACAGCTAAAGTCTCTCTCAGGTTTTGCCCTCAAACTGTAAGACAATTTTGGGCATAACATTGACCTAAAAGCTGTGAGTTGAACTGCTCCACTTTTTATAGTTAAAGGAAATGAGAACTTTTAAGGTAATGTTAGTAGAAGCTTTCACATTGAAAAAAATTCTTGTCTTAATTTTGCAAGTTTTCATGTACACTATACAATTTAGATTTCAGGTTTTTGGAAAAAAACATCAAAGTTTGTGCAATTCTAAGAGTCAAAATAGTGCACTAAATCCCAATCCAACTTTTTTTTTTTTTTTTTTCACAGAAAAATGATCTGACTAATTTCAGACATAATTTTGTTTGGGAAAAGTGGCTCAGAATTTGTAACAACTGTAATATACCTATTCAGACCAAAATTATGAACCTTAAAAATTCATCCGTTTTTCATAATACCTTTACTGCCAATGTCTTGCCAGAGCTTCAGGCAAAATTTCACAGTGGGACTGACACAAGTTGAAACAATAACACAGCAATACATACAACATTGACGGACATTCAGAAACACCTGTGCATTGAGATTTATATGTAAAGTTTTTGCTACTCTCATGGCAAAAAATTCAAACATTAAAAATATTGAAACTGACCAACAGTGGAGCATTTAATAGCGCAGAGTAAATAATGTGTAGGAAAATGATGATATTCTGTATATTTTAAGGCTCCAGCTTTCTCATGTGTTAAAGTAATCTATCCCACATGCACTATAAATGTCAATAACTATATATGAAGTTTAATGTAAATTTTCCTTCTTGCAACAAGAAAACACTATTATGTAGACCTGGAGAAAAGCCACCATACACTACTAAAACGTTTTCAACAGTTAAGCAGGAAAAACCTATCAACAAATGCAAGAATAATGATCACGTAAGCTGTTACAAAAAGATTAGCAAAAGTCCTTCCTTACCATATGCATGTAGTTATTTTTACTGTACATAATAACATTCATTATCTTATAATTTCCCATGTACATGAATAATTATAATCAGGAAAGAAGATTATTTTTAAAAAATTATGCAAATACCCAATCATTTTGCAGTACAGTTTTTTTTCCCTTAAAATTGTACAGCAATCTTTTGAAAAAATAACATGACTTTAACTGAATTCTTGCTACTGTATCTTTTGGCACCTTTTTTCAAAGATTTCTTGGCCCAAATATTATGAACGTATAAACTAATATTACTAATTTTTAAGCACATTTCTCCATGATTTCTCTTTCTATTATTTTAGTAATCCACATAAAAAACTGTCCCTCTATTTCCAGTATGATACTTAAAGAATGAGTACAGATTAAGTTAAGTGTTCCTTAGAGCATTTCCAAAATATATCTCTTTTATTAACATTGACAGGCAAGACAAAATAGAATAGAGAGCCTCATTCCAGAGTATTTTGGTGTCTAGACTGTTCAGCAAGGTTGGAGAGATGCAAGAGGCATGGCTGCAGGTGCACCTTGTCCCAGCAGGTTGGACTTTAACCAGGCTTTTCGCTGTCTAATAACTCAGCTCTCTCTCTTGGGCCTGTGACAGGGGATAGAAGGAACAGGCTGCCCAAGAGGATCCAAGAGGCTGCTGGTAAGAGCGCTCCACTGTGGTGAGCCTCAAGCTCATGTCTTATCCAGGCCAGAACTGTGACTGAGTCTAGTTAAATAACTTTCTAGATGAAGGTCCCATTCCTAAAGCTGTGATTTACCAGGAGGTTCTCTCCATCTCTTTCTGTCTGATCATCATGGTCAGCAGTTTCAGCTTAGACTTGAGAAACCTTTACCAACAAAAATGTTAATCAAAAGAGCTTATTCCTAAAAAACAATCCAACTCAACTAACCAAAAAATCCCCAAAGTATCAGTTCCAAAATTATCAATATATAATTCCTCAAAAAAAACCCCAAAAATCCCATTTGCCCCCACTTAGGACGAAAGAAAGTAGACACATTATTCATTCCCAAGGAGTTTGTCAAGCTTAACGGTAGCAAATCAGATTGGCATCCACCTACCATTTTAAACAAGGACAAGACAGTCCAGTTATTTGGAACATGGTATCAAAATCACACTATTTCTGTACTTTGCTTTCAGAGTTGACCCGGAATCATTAAAAGCTTGGAAAATGCTGAAGAATTTCAACCAAATTAGCACTATTGTTATTAAAATTTTTAATGAGTTAAAAAACCCAACTCATTAAGTTTGGACTTGTTCCCATGCCTTCCAGCAGGTTGTAAACGGGTATATAAATACCCATTGGGTTCTGTTCATCTTCCAAAGAAAATGCGGACTTTGGCTTTTCTGCCTCTCACAGAAGTGAGTGAATATCCTTATAGCCCCAAGAAGACCACATAATTGAATTTACCCTGAAGCATTCATTGAAATTATGGCATTTGTATGAGGAAAGAAAGTGCATCAAAGGCTATTTAACAGCTGTGTTCCTATCAGGATGTCCCACAGCAAAACTCACCAGGTGATGTGTAGTGGGATGCCAGGACATATGATTCTTTTGTTCTTATAAGCTTCAGAAAGCAATTGCTATTTGCCATAGAGACACAGTACTGGAATGGATTTGGTCTGGACCAAAAGAATCTTTATTTTATTAATTATTCCTTCCTTAGGCCTGAGTACAAGAATATCATAATCTATCTTTATAAATCAATTACTTTTATCTTTCTGAAAAATAGACATAACCTACACAGTGAAAAGACAAGCAGAGTTCTAATGTTGAATAATGATAGTATTGTATAGACAGCCTGTATAACAGTGTATAACAGGTTTCTAATTTATTTATAAATGAAGGAGATAACCCTGAACTCTAATAAGGGTAAGTGATAATAATTTCTGCCTGAAAAGTAGGATGTCAGGGCATAAAATCCTGAGATGAACTCAAAATCAAGAGAGACAGCAGGATGTGGGCTTCCTTGATTTCTTTCTTTGCTTCAGTGAGAATGTACTCTCACCTGGAAGGTGGACCTCCCTGCTGTGGGAATGTCTACAGAAAGCCCAAGTCACAACCACTGTCCTAAAGTACAAACAAGGATAAACAGAGGGTAAGGTCTTGGTTCTGGTCCCAAAAAGGGAGCCACTCAGTACATCCCTTAAGAACAGCATAGGAATCTGTATGAACAAAGATGAGTTCTTTATCATCCAAATTCCTCACAATCACACTCCCCACTGCTACTGAACCTCCTGAGAATTTTTGTTTCTCCTTTGTGCTGTGCAGAGTAAATTCTTCTGATACTTTCTGTTTCTCCTCTGTGAGAAGTGGTGAGGAGGTTTTTCCATGGAGATAACAGCCAGAATGTCAGAAAAAGGATAACTGATTTTTGGTTGAATCCAAAATCTCTTGCAGAAGAGCATGGTAACCTGGGATATGCCTGACCTCTACTGCTCCCCACCGCTAAAATCTTCCTCCTCTCAGAAGGCCTGAGCCCATCAGACCTGCTGAAAGGTTTTCCAGTGTAACCCAGACCTGTTGAAAGGTTTCCTCTGTAAGAAAGTCAAGGCGGCTGTCAGAAAGGGTTAATGGGGAAAAAGATATTAACCCTCTGTGGGTTAATGACTGATTTGTTATAGGAGCTCCTGAGAATTTTTATTGGTACTCCTGTGCACTGCCCAGAGTGTATCAAATGATCTTCCCCTAAAATCACTGAGTGGGGAGGAGCATTACAGAGGTGTTCCACCCCCTCTGATCATTTTTATGGCCCTCCCTTGTAGCCAAGAGGTCTAATTTTGTTACCAATTATCATTTTGACTTGACTTTTTTTTTTTTTTTTTAATTTAGAATATTAGCTACATAGATTACATTTGTTTTCTGTCTTCCTCCTACCTTACTATTTGTATTTCCACCCCAAACACTAAGAGCATACTATCACATTGCAGAGAGGCTACAACTCCTCTCACACACATTTTGGGAACCTTTTATCTTTGATTCCTAAACTACAGTTTGGGAAATCATAACTGAAGGTCACACACTGCATAATGTGCAATGTTTAGGAGACATGAAACCTTGTATGAACAGTGAAACCTTGCTATAGTGCAGCGCTTATCAGTATTTTCAAGCTGTAAATCTCATTTGAGAGGAAAATAGTAAGTTTTCAGAAAAGTAAGAGGAAAAAAGGGAGTGTTCCCACTGGCTCCCCTCTGGTGTCTACTGTCTTCTGTTTCTCCTCGGTGTCCATCCTGTTCCTTTTAGGAATTTCTCTCCTAATGCTTTGGCAAATTATTTCTTTATATGGTTATTTTTTTCATATTAGTATTATAATTTTGCTCTAATAACTTACTGCTAGTACTGTGCAGAGACCTTCCAGGGTTAACTGAAGTGATGCTTGAGGAAGGGAATTGCTGGAATCACTTTAATGTAGGGGTAATCAATACAAACTTGCAGAGTGAAATACATCGGATCCATTACCTCTCTGCCTAACCCAGAAAGAATTTAAAAAACTAAACTTGAGAGATCACACTGAGACAGACACTAAAAAAAGGAAGATTCAGAGTATTTTAAAAAATACTGGTCTGTGCAGTCAGCCTAAGGCCTTTCTATGCTCCTTGGTTATCCAAAGTGCTTATGTGCTGGCTCTCAAACTGCCCAGCAGAGGAACAAGCCTGGGCACTGCAAGAGGTCAGCCTAAATTCAAACCCTCATGGTTAAAAAATGTGAGCCACAGGGTATATAGAACTGAAACAAGCCTGATGGGCTAAACCATGCCATAAATACCTGCTTTAAAGCAGTAAGAGCAAAGTCTATCCCCTCTGATTGAATAGGTCTGCGAGGAAGCATTTTGCAGTAGCATGGCTGCTAGTGCAGCCATTTGTTACGGCATTATCAAAACACAGCATCTGCTCCTTTATATCCTTCTCCATAGCTCTGACTTTCAGAGAGATTGTAGAGATTGCCTCACATCTTTATTATATAAAAAGAGCTGTTTGCCAGTTCAGTGTTCAGGAAAAAAAAAAGTTTTTGTCAGTTACTCATCAATTTGCTCATCTGTTTGTCCTATGCAACATGATGATTTCAAGTCTGCTGACACTGTTACCCAAGGGAGTATGATTCATGCAATAATTTTCCTTCCTTCCTGCCTGTTTCTTTTAAATTTTCTGGAACTTTAATACATCCCATACATATTTTAACCTTAAACTATTTTATCCCTTCTACCACAAAAGTAATTCATTCATTTAACTTGTAAAACCTTTTTTTTTTGTATTTTAGAGATACAAAATTCCTATAAAATTATAGGAATTTTATAAGTATTATACAAATACTTTCAATTAAGATGGCATACAATTTTGGTTTTGTACTCTTAACATCTATTCTTGCCAAGATACCTATTTTATTTTTCTCTTCTCTTGGAACATTAACACCTTCAAGAATAAAAATTCGTATTCATAAAGACACTTTTTCGTTTATAGAATCTATTATCACCAAGACTATGAGAGAATATTAGTAAGGTGGGCAATTTTTCCTTTTTCTATTGGAAGATCATTTAGATTCTCCAGGATACAGGGAGGCCTCTCCAGAGGCCTTCTGAAGTAGTCTCCTGATACTGAATCTGTAGATTAGAGCATGGCTTGTTGAAAGAAATGCATTAGGGCTTTCTGGGTGGGGCAAGACAGGACTTCCCACTCCTATGGTAAGGGAAAGGCAATTGAGGAAGGGACTGTGTTGGCAGATGTTTTGCTTTGGTGGGCTCAGATCAGGTGAATATGAAAATGAACAGCACCATATTGATCCTGGCTAAGACAAGGGTGCCAGATTTGCGTGTTGAAAGAGTCACGGCTGCTATCTTCATGCTCTAGATGAACTGAGATAAGGGAAGCCTTTTGACTTGTAAAGCACACCCTAATCCAAAGAATAAAGGAACAAGGAGTAATATCTTGTGGTCAGTCTCCCTCTTCAGCAGGGTGCTAGAGGCAGTGCATGAGGTTTAGTGGCTTTTAACTCTCAGCACTGACCTATTTGTTAAGTTTTTGCTTGCTATTTCTGAAAAAGAGTTTCCATAGCCATGATTTGATAGGTTTAGAAGAGTTTCCAGGTTACATGCACAACATAATTTGGGCCCCTCTCACATGAGTTCTTGTGGATTTTTAAGCAAGGAATATGCTATCTTCTTGCTGAGAAAGCTTGCAGGCATGTAGAGGTTTGTTTCTGTACAGGAGTTCCATTTCAAACCTCTTCCCATTTGCTGAGCACGTCATCCTACAGGAGCAGTCTGTGAAGCTGCAATTATCCTTCAAGGTCTCTTATGTCTTAGTTACAGTGGAAGCCTCCACTTTGGCCTTTAAAAGAGCATCTTCTAAACACCTGAAACATGGATGAAAGTTCACTGTTACCACATCCATGCTCTTTCTTCTCTTTCACATCAAACACTTCTTATTTGTGGTGCTAGCACTTTGCTAGAGCTGTCATTAGTTTTAGCCAGTTTTGTGTCTCTAGAAAGGAGCTGATTCACACTTGAATCCACTGGAAGGAAAAAAGGAAGTACCTTATGCTTCTTTGCCCATAAGAGGGCAAAGAAGTTGTTTGGAGGCAACACCCTGCTTCAAGCTGTTAAGGAGAAAATTACTGTAATGTTGTAATTTACACACAGACCTTCTGAATGTACAGTGAAGAATTCAGAAAATCATGAGAAATTTTAAAGTCATGTTTTAGTTGTTTGCCTTTAGAGGAGTCTTCACATTTTCAAAATTTGAGAACTGAGAATCTTCTCACATATTTGATACTAATTCCAGTAAAACAACACATAACAGCATTGTAGGCATCCTCCTTCATCTCACAATCCTAAATCTACGTCATCAGACCTTTTAATGAGATTGGAAGATCCTGTGCACAGTTAAACCTGTGTAAACAAAGTTAATATAAGGCCTAAATTAAATTACAGTAGATGTCAGAATGTGTTAAGATGACAAAATTGGTCTATTTTCCAGTCCTACATAGCAATGGAGCCCTCTAAGGGTTACAAAGCAAACGGATCACTTTCTAGCCAAGATAGAGTACGGCCAGATATGTATTTAATTGAAACAATTATGCCACTTAATCTTTTCTTTTTGATGATTTAATACAGCTGTAGTACCTCACACTACCAGGTTAAGTTTAAATAAGATGACCACTCTAAAAGGGTATCTTCTGCAGTAATGATCAAAGTGAATGGTATTGAATGACAATGATTGTTGCAAATTGGAATTGAATTAATATGTCCCTACCTAATGAACATACATACAATGAAGTCAGAAGGCTTTGGTGTTGTTTAATTGAGTATGATATTTTGATATTTTAACCTATCATTTGCTAGGTAAAAATAAATATTAGTAATAATAACAATAATAGAATAATAAATCTAATGCAATTAGCATACTTTCAGCTTTTTCATTCAACATTTTGTGTGAAGATTCCACTTTTAAAAGAAGGTTGCTTTTATTAGAGAGGACCAGGTCTTTATTTTTCAATTGAAAGGATTTTTGGTAACATTTCTCAGCTGTAGCAGGCTGGAATTTGTCAATATTGATATATATTAATATACACGAGAATTAAAGAAGCAGTCAGACAAAAAACGTGATGATAATAATATCCTTTTTTTTCTCCTGTATTTTTATCTTACTTGGAATTTATATTTCCTGATCATGATAGAACCATGACAAGTTGTCTTTAGACACATTAATTTTAGTTAATTTAACGTTATAAATACATTGATATGATTTGAAATTCGTACCACAAAAAACAATCTGAAAGACTCCAATGTATTTCACTCCACCTTAGACTGTGTGTCTTTTTGGATGATTTCTATTAACATTGAAGTCTTGAAGTCATAAATTGAAAAAGGTTGAGAGACTTGTAGTTGTTCAGCCTGGAGAAGAGAAGATTCTGGTGAGACCTTGGAGCACCTTCCAGTACCTAGAGGGGACCTTCAAGAGACCTGGAGAGAGACTTTTGACAAGGGCATGTAGTGACAGACAGACGAGGCAGAATGACTTCAAACTGAAAGAGAGTAGGTTTACATTAGACATTAGGAAGAAATTCTCCACTTTGAGGATGGTAAGACACTGGAACAGGTTTTCCAGAGAAGCTGTGGATGTCCCACCCCTGGAAGTTTCCAAGGCCAGGTTGGATGGTGCTCTGAGTAACCTAGTCTAGTGAGTAGCATCCCTGCCCATGGCAGTGGGGTTGGAATTAGGTTCAAAGACTCCTCCAATCCAAGCATTCTATAATTCTACAAAATTCCAATGGACTTGATGATGCTTGTGTGTCTCTTCCAACTGAGAATAATCTGTCATTCTGTGAGTTTCTTCAGAGCTTAGAGAAGAACTTAATTTTTCTTTTGACATAAATGTATAAATTAGTATCTTCAGTATTTTTCATTCAAATTAAAACTTGCAAACTTTTTATAAACTTCATGCAAGTTAATGGTTTAGGGAAGCACAGCTCATGTATAAACTGTTTTCTGTACATTTTCAAGTTATTTTTTGTAAGTATCAAAGTTACTGACAAATCAGCTTCCGAAAGACCACTATTTAATAATATTCGGAAATATTTTTACTTCTACTTCAAAGAGAATTACATGGTATCACATACCATTATAATTGCCATTGTCTGCTCACATCCAGTCAACTAATTTTGCATTTTACATTTGTTCTTCCTACAACATGGTGGAAGCAGAAAACTTGTATAACATACACTATTTACTAATCTATTTGAATTTTTGATGGCAAAAATCTATAAAGCAATTTGCTAGAAAGAAATCAGTCTCATAAGCCTTTTTTATAAGTTAGCTCTTTTTAATCAGATGGATGTTGTGTCTCACTTTTTGGTAATTACTGTAGAATTAATTGTTGAATGAAGGACTTAGGGACATTGAAAAACCAAAAAAGAGAAAACTGAACTGTTTTGTTTGCGTTGATTCTGGGACTTAAAAAACCAGCCTGTGATTACTTACAAAAGCTCTCACTATCAGTTAACATACAAATCCTACACCCTTGAGTAAAACCATTGAATCTGTCTCTAAGCTGCTGTGGACTGAATGTATTTAAACAACTGAAATCTTACAGTTCCCTGTATTCTGCTAGAAAATTCTTTGCAATAAAGAGACAAAAGCTTCCATGTGATTTGTTTAGTAAACCAGCTTCCTGATTTTTGTGTTGCTTTTGCTTGAGGACAGACACTACAAATCACATTCTCTCCAGGACAGCTATAGGAAGCTGATTACTCTCACTAATCCCTAAATCAAGGTGACGAGTATTTTATCAAAGACATTACTCTTACAGTTATGGATCTAAATGGTTCATGTACTATTAAAAACTTCCCAAGCTTAGTGTTCTTTAAGGTCAAGGTGTATTGGTTCTGATTATATGAAACACATCACATCCTCCTGTGCTGATAGAAGCTCCTCAGGTGTGTTTATTACACAGTTCTAATACTGACATGTGAGTGTGATTTCAGCAACAGGTCCTACCCTAGACACCTCTTTGTCCAGCTGAATGTCATTCTGCCTTCCCCTGGGGCACTATGCACTCTTCTTGATGGAACAGAAAGGAAGAAAGGTACACAAGATTGTATTTCTTTGATCCAGGGCTGGATTAAGAAGTCTATTGCAAATGACATTTGGAACTGGTCCATTTTAAGGCATGTGCTTTGTTTCAATCAGTTCTGCTGAATGCCTTGTTAATTATGACAACGTTTTGAGATGAAAGAGGCAATACATTTGATCCTGTCCTGTTAGTTTCAATCGGTTCTAACTTTAGACAGTGCCAAAGAAAACAGGACCATGATTTCAGTGGGACCACTTAAAATCAGCCTGTAGCAGTGTAGCATATTACCAGTTACAGCTCCTTTCCTGGCATCATTACGCCTCCAAAACTATATGAGAAACGTTCCTACAGTTCATATTTATATGAAAAATAAACACAAATATAGAAAATATAGAGGCCTTCGTTTGGAGTCCCCTGAGATATTTTCCATTCAGTTCAACACTGTTCTGGTATTACAGCAAAACAGTGGTGTAAGTATGACCACAATTCAGAGGAACTAGTTAGAAGAAGACAGATTATAAAACAGAGGTCCAAAAAACACATCAGGTTTGACTTATGAGGCTGGTATTTCTCAAGCATGTTGCATTTAATTGCCTAATTGTTGTTACGTGAATGTGAATGCTGTGAGGAAGTGGGACAAATTCCATTCCAATTTAAGTCTATATTCTTCAACAGGTGGTGTGTGGAAAATAGAACTCAGATGAATAGCAAAGATAAAAAGCACCAGGCTCAAAGCCTTGTGCACAAAGGAGTATATCAAGTGGAGAACACTGCACATAGACATTCTCAAATGAAGTCACAAAACCTCTGAACACTCCAAAGCACTGTTTGCCAGGTGGTGGAGAAAGTCTGAAGTCACTTCTGAGAACCTCAGTCATGGCTGTAATTGACTGCCAGCTGTCACATAACAAGGACAGACTGGTAATACTGTACTATGCAATGGTAAATCACAAAGAAATAGAGGACATGTAGCAGCTCCATCAGTCTGTGAACTACACTGCTTCAGGAAACTTTCCTGCATATTGGCCACACAATAATGTAATTATTTTTTGTTGTTATATTACTTTTTAATTGGTTGAAGGCAGAATCCTTCTCATGAAATATAAGTATGAAGGAATAGGTTATTTATTCCCTTGATGCATTCAGAAATTTTAAAACCCATATCTACTTTTTGCCTCTGTGTATGTACCTCATCACTGCTCCTTTTAAATGTAAAAAGTAAGAGTTTCAAGAAACACTTGAAAGTGGATGAAGATGTATCTTAGAGTTCAGGTAAAAGTTTATGTTTTCAGAGGCTCCAGTCCAAGGCTTCCTGGTCATTCCAAAATGCTGCAGTATTTATGAAGCTGTGGTGGAAAGTGCTACCGAACCCTCTCAAAAGGAAAGCTTTGAGACAGCTTTTGCCTGTGAGACAGTGACATCCAGCGGTGAGTTCGGTTGCCTGCAGTGATCTCTTCCCCGATGAACAGAAAAACACCAATACTTTTATTTAGTTGAAACACATTAAAATATTTCAAACCTATTTTAAAATATTTAAAAATATTTCAGTAGAGAAATATACACAGTGTTTGTGTTCCCTAAACAGAAAAAATTACTTAGATATAATAATTATAAAAGTGCTGTGTTCACCTGAAGTGAAAAATTACGGAATCACAGAATGGGTCACACTGGGAGGGACCCCAGAAAGTCACCTTGGCCAACCTCCTTGCTCAAGCAGGGTCATCCTAGAGCACATTGTACAGGATTGCATCCAGAACTTTTAATCAAGTTTACAATAAAAGTATGCAAAAATGTTTAGCTGTATTTGAAGAAATAGAACTTTCCTACACTACACAGCTGTATTCTATCTTGTTCAGACAAAGAATCACTACTCCTCTTTTTCCTGAAAATCTCAGTTGCTATAAAGATGGAGCTTATGATTCTCAATACCCTCAAAGCAATTCTTTGTAAACCCTTAATCCATTTGGGATTCACAGCCCCTGAAGATCACCATCTATCTCAAACACAGCTTTTCTAGAGTAGATCCCTCCTTTCAAGACCCAGCTGTTGAAAAGCACTAAGACTGTACTTCAAAGTTCTTTGTTTATACACCCAAGGATGTAGAAGACCTCAATTCAGTGTCCTTCTGTGCCTTTTGGAGACAGGTGAGTTTTTTATTGGAGATGGAGATCACTGTATCTACAAAGCTAGGAAATACTGCTGAGAAAGAGACATTTAAAATCCCTTATTGAATCTGTTCCATTTTATCTGCTATCATGAGATTCGTTGGACCAAAACGAGGCTAAAATACATCCTACATTGAGAATATGATATTCCAGTGGATATGGAAAAAGAGAGCATTCTAAATTCTCATTTTTGGAAACTCATCTCAGTTACTACTTTTTCCTAGGAAACAAGGCCAACCTCAAACTCCAGCAAGCTTGCCAATTAATTTCTGATTATCTGTTTTTTCACAGATTATAATTATTTCACAGTGTAACAAAATTACCTTCTACCATGACAAAGTTGCCAGGTTTATATTACTTTCTCCCTTGTAATGTTTTTCCATTAAGCTGACACCACTCGCTGTCATGAAAAGGCACATTATGGTAGGCTGAAAATCTGAGTCATTGCTTTTGAGATACACGGACCAGCAACAAATCACCTCTGTCTTGTCTCACTCTCTAGAGGATCCAGTTAAGCAGCTACCAGTTTTCTGTATGTATGTTTGGAAAGGAAATAAAGTGGCTCTTTGACAGGCAACTTAAATTCAGGTTTCCCAATTAAAAGCAAAGGTATTCCACCAGTCTTAAACATTTGGCTCTCCTTCACTTGCACATACAAATTCTAAGCAGGCAGAACAGCCTCTAAATTCATGATCTAATTATTTTGGTTTGTCAGCAAGTAGGCCTATACTTAATGTTATTGTACTATCACATCATAAATCCAGATTCATGACGAAAAGAAGTCATGCTTCACTTACTGATGGTTTCTCTTATGGTTTAAGATATCTACTTAAAAAAACACCAGCCAAAAACAAAGCAAACCAACAAACAACTTCGCTCTTAAAGTTTGTGTTTCTTAGGCAAGTTTAGGTAGAGGAGATCACAGACAAATTTGAGTCTTTCTGAAATGTAGAAAATGGGAATATTTTTCTGACAAACACACATGCCCATGCAAGACAAAAAGTCATCCAAGACAGCCAAAAAGACTTCACCAAGGGCAAATCCTGTCTGACCCACCCAGTAGCATTTTATGATGGAGTGACTGCAACAATCAACAAGGGAAGACTGACAGATGGCATGTACATAGACTTGTGTAAGGCCTGCGATCAGTCCCACACATTGTCATCACTGAACTGGAGAGACATGGATTTGAAGTGTGGACTATTCTGTGGATAAGAAACTGGCTGGATGGACACAAGCAGAGGATTGTAGTCAATTGCTAACATCCAGGGGGAAGCCAGTGAGAAGTGGTGTCCCTCAGAGCCCTAGTCTTGGCATTGGTGCCCTTTAGTGCTTTAACAATAACACAGTGAGATCCAGTGCAACCTCAGCAAGTTTGCAGACGACACAAAGCTGAGTGGTGCAGGTGACACAAAGAAGGAAGGAGTGTCATCTAGAGATGCCGCTTCAGCCTGGAGAAGGAAAACTCCAAGGAGATCTGGTTGCAGCTTTTCAGTATTTTAAGGGTGCTTACAAAAAAGAGGGGGAGCAGCTTTCTACGAGGATATATAGTGATAGAACAAAGGAGATCAGCTTTCAGCTGAAAGAGGGCAGGTTTAGATTAGTTGTTGTGAGGAAAGTCTTCCTCACAAAATGGCAAGGAAGACTTCTCTGGTTGCTCAGAGAAGCTGTGGATGCCACACCTTGGCAGTGTTCAAGGCCACGTAAGATTGGGTCTTTGGTCATCCAGTCTTGTGGGTGGAACCCCTGACCATGGGTGGTGGGTTAGAACTAGATGATCTTCAAAGTCCCCTTCAACCCATGTGTTTTTGTGATATATGGAAACCACATCTTTGTTTAAATTTATCTCACCTGTTGGATTTACTTTATTGTAGTTCCAGGAGTCAGGAAAGGTTTTAAACTCACAATTTTGAGACACTCATCCTTCCAAAAAAATATTGATACAATTTTTGAATTTGAAGCTGTTTATGCTTTCATAAACAATACCCCTAGAACACAAAAAAAAATATGCCTTCATGCTTTTGAAACCAAGTATTATCCATCTTTTTACCAACATCACAGAGAAGACAGGCAAAATAGACAACTATTTGGAGAAAATCTGCCTTGGATGTACTAAATAAGGCACACTGTTTTCCACTGCAAGATTTGTTGCTCAGCTGCTCTGAACCTCCTCACTTACTGTGAATTAAATTCATATACTTCACACTGTGAAACAAAGGTTATTTGGTAACAGGTGGTATCTTCTTATGAAGTATTACAGCTTCAATTGTGTGATACTAAAACAATTGTGTGCTGATTTGTGGCAGAACAGTTATCAACAGGAAAGTCAGGAGCACAACATTTGATTGGTCATGCTTAGGGCCATATGTGAAAATCGCAACTCTCCCCATCAAATTGTAGGAGCAAGGCTGAACTTTTATAGACCAGCCTGGGAGGACAACATCCTGTGCATATTTGAAATCAAAAAGGTCTGTTCCTTGGTCCTGGTGACACCTGCCATAGCCCACCTAGCAGGCATTTGGACAGAGTCCCTCCTCTCCTTCCCAAAAAGCACACAATTTCTACCAGACCACTTCAGATTTCTCCATACAGTTGAAACCACCCAACACTGCACCAAGAGCCACAGGAGAACTGTCAGAATGGGACAACAAACAAACTTGCATCTATTAAGTTTGCTAATATAAAATAGCCTAGCTGCCAGCAGCTGTGGATGGAGCAAGCAGTGGATAAACGAATGCTAAAGAGTCATGGGAAACATAAAGATATGGATCCAACACTAACACCTCACTGCCCTTTCAGTAGAGGTTCACTTTGTCCCCGTTTAGGAGACTTGGAAAATGTGCATCACATGCATCTGCTCTCTTCCTCAGGTCCCTATCTCCACTGTTGTAAATTACTTTAATTCAAGTAATTAAAACTAGTTTCACAAATACTTCCTGAACTTACAAACTTACTAGTGTTCTGCAATTCTGTACCCAAATGCTTTTCACATTAGTATAAGATCAGTTTTGTAGATCACCTTTCCTATCCTAAATGACAGCTATTTTAGACAGAACTGTACATCTCCACACAAAGATACAACTTTTACTAAATATGCATGGTCTCCACTGTGTCCACACCCCTTCTCAAATTACCTTAATTCAATAAAAACAGGCTACTTGAAGCAAAACTAAAGCCTTCTTAATTTTTAACTATTTTTAATTTTCAGTTATTTATTTTAAAAAAGCATTAAAAAGGGAACAAAATTGCACATAACATTACTAAGTTTCTTCCCTTCCTTTCTGTTCTACAAAGCATAAAACAATCAAATTTTCATCCACTTTTAAAAGATGTATTTATCTAGAAGCCTTAAAAACATGAAGTATAAATTGAAAGAAATGCAGAGATAATTTTTAATTATTTACACAAATTAAACTGGGGAATTTGCCAAACTGGGAATTTTAATAGGAAAAAAAAGAGGGGAAAGGTCTGATTAAAAATTAATACAAATTAAATCAATTTAAGATAGAGTGAGTAGATAGTTTTATTTATAAAATGCCACCGGCACACAGTACACATAGGAAGTATGAAACTTGATTTACAAAGAAGTGAAGTGCTTCACAGAAGCATGGATTCCTGAGTTATTCTGAATAAAATCTGTCATTTACTGTAATTCAGAACACAGACCCAACTGGCTTAAGCAGCAGGATAACTGATACTTGATAAGCATAGAATAAAGACATAGTAAAAAAATACACAGGCAAATGGAAACTGGAAGATTGTGTCTCATCAATACTAACAGCCTTGGTCATGGAGGAAAACAATCATACACTGAAGGGCACAAAGACTTGTAAGACTGGTTTCATAATTTCACAGCCAATTCAAATGTACTGTAGATACCTGCTTTCACCTCAACGCCCACAGCCACAATTACAAAGTCCTCTTGACACCAGACACAAAAATACTTCTGTTCCTGCATACCCATACAGAAGGACTGACTACCCAGACAGGCTTTATTACAACTGAAGAAAGAAAAAGTTTGGCACTTTCACTTCTTTTTCTCTTTTTCTACTTTCCTTCTCTGCTGTAGCATCTTTAATTCAGTCATTACATTCAAAGTTCTGTAAACCCAGGTGACCTGAAAAGAAAGTAAATTATTAAATTCAATTAATCCATATACTTTACTTACTCATTTAATGAAAGCACCTATATGAATGAACACATACATACCACAATTATAATAGTATTCACCAGCAGTGGCGCTGAAAATACAAGTGAAATAAACATTCCTCTGGAATCAAAGTATTGGTATTTAGAAAAGAGCCTGGAAGAAAGAAAAAAAAATGAAAGACAAAGCTTTATTCAGTGTAGTTCACATATTCAACTTTCCCAGCAACTATTCTACATGGACACTTGTACACATCATCCCACATCTTGAGATCACCAAGCATAGGCAAGCATTCTACGGTACTAAGCCAGAAAAAAAGAGACAGTTGATACTTCTTCAGTTATGAATATTAGTATCAGTTTTTCTCTTTACAGTTTTACTGTGTAAAAGCTAACTATCCTGACTGACTACAAGAGTGCACCACAAATCATGCTTATTCTGAAGCACCTGAAATGCTTTTAGGTATTTTGCTTACTCATATCAGAAAATGTAACAAAAATAATAAATGTAGCAAAGCTGTAATTAGGTAATGTATGCCTGAAGCAAAACATAACTACTACAATTAGATGCCAGCATAAAGTAGTGTCAAACACCTAACTTTCAGTGGTATTAGGGAAGGACTAAATCAATGCTCAAAATATCAAAATAAACCATTGGTTTAATTCTGGTATACACATTTAGTAACACAGGTAAATGTTAATGCTTGTTATACATATAAGTAAGTATATAAAGCAGCAGTGGAAGTTTTGAGAAGTGGCTCTTAACTTCAGCTACTAAACATAAATACAAAAAAAAAAACAAAAACAGAAAAACCACAAACCCACAAAAAAACCCACAACCCACCACAGTTTACATTCTTTTCCTCTTAACCATAGCACTCTGCTTTTCTCAGTTCTTTGACAAGTTAGTTTACAAGCAATCACATAAACAGATTTTAAGCAGTACAATAAATGCATGCTATCATTATTATTTCTTATAAGTATGTGCTAACTACATTGTATCACATAGTTTTATTCAAAAAATTAAAGTGAAAACATTTACCTCCAATTCATAGCTGCTAATTCATTGATATATTCAGCACAGTACACTAAGCCCACTATAAATAAAAAAAATATATTAGACTTGGTATTTCTTTAAAAACAAACGGCTCATAATACATAATCTAATCCAAATCCATGTAGTCTTAAACCAAAGCTAGTACATGTTCTGCCAGTCAGCCATGACTGCTTGGCAAGGGCACCGTGGACTCTCAGGCTGATAAACCCTGGGATAACACAAGTTGTTACTGCAGCCTGCAAGCCAGTCTTGCTCTTCCTCATGTCATTATCACGGCTGTCAGCAGGGCATACAGTGAATTTGCTTCAGAAACTAAAGATGACGGTATTCACCGAACTGCACCATTAGAACAAGGCAGAGTACAAAGCAACTGCTGGCTCAGTCGATTTCTTTTCTGCTTCTCCAGCACAGAACACTTAATTGGGAAGCTGCGGTACACCCAGCAATGGCCATGCAGTAACCTTACTCAGCCCACTTCCTCACCAAGGCCAGAGCTTTAAGTCACTACTTCATACATTTTCTTGGAAATAGAATACATATTTTTAGGTCATAGCAGGTTCTATAGCAGATTATCATCGACAGACACGTCCCCTGCCAGCGGAGAAATACGAGCTTGCAGGCACTGCTCTGGAGCCCGGCAGCGCACGGCGTGCCCGGGCACTCACCCATGCAGAGGAAGTGCCCGACCTGCACCCGGCGGTGCTGCAGGGACGCGCACGTCAGGAGGAAGCAGAGCAGGTGGAAGGCCGCCAGCCCCAGCAGCCAGGGCTCGGACCAGTCCGTGCTCTGCGGACAGAGGGAAAGCGGGTCAGGCAGCGGCCACAGCGACAGAACACGGCCGGTGCCGGTCACGGACCGCGCCCCATAGCCTCCCGTACCCGGCTCGGCAAGGAGCACGCCCCCAGCAAAGGCCTCCCCCCTCCCCGCCGGACGGCCCCGCTGCCCCGGGCGGCCCCACTCCGCCTCACCGCCAGCACGGCCGACAGCCCGGGCGGGCCGCGCACCGGCGGCTCCATGGCG
>JAYDZK010000169.1:93713521-93755574 GCA_034509185.1 Euphonia xanthogaster
CGGCGGCTCCATGGCGGCGGCGGCAGCGCCGGCTCTCGCGAGACTCGGGCGGCCGCCGCTTCCCCTGCGGGCGATGGCGGGAAGGGGGCGGCGGGGCCCGGGGCGGCTCCTCCTTCCCCGGGGCGAGGGGACCGCCCATGGTCCCGCGGCTCGGACCGCGGGTTGAGGCGGCTGTGCCCTCCGAGGTGGCTCCTTCTCCTGAGGGTGGCCGACAGGAGCAGCCCAGACTCTCTGGATCGGGGAAGGAGCTCTGGTCGCGTTTTGAGCCTTTGATGCCGGGAGGCCGCCAATGTCCCCGTCCGCTGCGTGGGGTCCGGCTGGACTCGGCGGCCCAGCACTGGTCGGTGTTAGCTTTTGGTCTCCTGTCAGCAACACCCAGAAGTGCCAGAAAAAAAGAGCTTTAAGCCCAGCTGGGAGTTCTTTGAGCTCTCCAGGCAGGAACTTAAGTCAAATGAAAAACTCTTCAAGCCAAGCCCACGGTAACCCCCTCGCCCACCTCGAGGGGAAGCGGGGCCCCCTCCTGCTATCGCCACTACAGCAGAGCTCAAGGACACATTTCTTAACTTTGGAAGTTGAAAAAAATTTAAAATATTATAATGGAAAGGGAACAAGAGACAGGTTAAACCTCTAATTTAAAATTGCATTTGCTAAATGCATCTAGGTTTGTAAGAACCACCTATTCTTAAGACTTACCACTTAAAGAGCATTTCAAACTCAGATTCCTAACAAAGCTAAATCTAATCTAAAGAATTGGATCTGTTGAACAAACCCTGTTTTAGTATATATCTCCACATTCTGCTTTCATTGATTTTTTCCTGATATTTTAGCTTATCAGATGTGAAGCTTTGGTGCTTTTTTCCCCAAATGTTTTGAAATGCATGTATAAGTAAGTGTTTCAGATACTCTTTTAATTTAGTTTACCATATAGCCAGATGTGGGTTATCAGTGTGACCTGGTCTCTCTTCACTGTCACACTTCTGCTATTTAAGATGAGATACCTGAAACTGAGGATTTTTTTTTATTTTTAGGTTTTTTGCTTTAGGTTTTTGTTAGTCTTTTTCTCAACAAAAACAGTATCTGGAGACTAATCAAGGCTTTCACTTGAAGCGTTGTAAAATTAAGTAAGGTGATAGGAAGGTGGTAATTTCTACTACCATTATTGTCTTAAAATCAAGACTAGGGGAAAAAAGATGTTTTTATCCCACATTGTAGATTGGAAAACAAGACTGGAATAACGTAGACCTGTACGGGCTGGGGTCTGATCTGCTGGGAAGCAGCTCCATGGAGATTCCTGGTGGCCAACAAGATGCTCATGAACCAGCGGTGTGTTCTTGTGGCCAAGAAGGCCGAAGGCGTCCTGGGATGCATTGGGAAGAGCTTTGCCAGCAGGTCACAGGAGGTGATCCTGTCCTTCTACTCAGCCCTGGTGAGGCACATTTGGAGTGCTGTGTCCAGTTCTGGGCTCCTCGGTACAAGAGAGGCGTGGAGCACCTGGAGTGGGTCCAATGGAGGGCTACAAAGATGATTTAGGGACTGGAACATCTCTTTTATGAGGAAAGGCTGAGGGACCTGGGCCTGCTCAGGCTCCAAAAGAGATGGCTGAGAGGGGACCTCATCAATGTCTGTCAGTACCTGAAGGGAGGGTGTCAGAGGATGTTTCCAGGCTCTGGTCAGTGGTGCCCAGCAATAGGAAAAGAGGCAGAAACTGATGCACAGGAAGTTCCACCTGAAGATGAGGAAGAACTTCTTTACTGTGTGCATAACCATTTACTGTGTGCATAACCAAGCCCTGGAACAGATTGCCCAGAGAGGCTGTGGAGTCTCCATCCCTGGGGATATTCAAGAGCCATCTGGACACAATCCTGTGCAGTGTGCTGTAGGGTGACCCTGCTTGAGCAGGGTGGTTGGACCAGGTAACCCACTGTGGTCTCTTCCAACTTGACCCATTCTGTGACTTGTCTGGACAGTCTTATGGCTAATAATAAATTTTTGTGTTTTGTAAATGAGGAATGAGTTTCGTGTAATTGCTCAGTAGTGCAATTGACTTCAGAAAATGTCTGCAATAGCTGAAGGGCTTCAATGAATGCAGGATGCAGTCACTAACTACACAAGTGAAATATGCTGGTCAGGGGTGAATCTGTGATGCAGACAAAGTGGGTGGATAAGAGATTATTGGCTTACCATGGCTAGAACATGTTGAATTAAAAACTCATGTAGCTGTTACTGTCAGCCACTGTAGATTTAGCAGAAACTTTCCTATAGGGAAATAGAAGCTGTTTCTTTAAAAGACTGACTAAGATAAAGCCAATAATGCTGTTTGTCAGCAGATGGTAGTAGATACATGAGTATTGCCAGATCTTTTGTGTGGTACATGTTCTCTTTCATTTATTTCTAGTGGAGAATGAAATGTGAACAGAAGATACTTAAAAGGCAGTGAACAGATACATTACTCTTTTATAGAGAACAACTCGTGTATTTGTCCTTTTATAGCTCCTTTGCAGAACCAGTATGCTACAATTAGAGCCTAATTTTTAGAATACTAACCATAAGTCTATAGTAGTATAATAGTAGTAATAATAATAATAATAATAATAATAATAATAATAATGTAGAAATGTTTATGTTCACTTTATTATAAGTAACTTAAGTAGTTTGTAGAACTCACTCTCAGTTTTCTGTTGCAAGATTCATATTCCTATGTAATTTTCTTCTGCACTACAGTATTATCCAATCACTTTGGATAAAAGATAAAAAAAATCTGGTCGGTAAAAATATTTTTTTTCCTTTTAACAACAGAAAAATTTAATTTACTTTACAGAGGAAAGGATCTAAAATCAGACATTTATCTTAAGTTTATGTTGCTGGAAAAACAAGCTGGCTGGTAAAAGTCTATATACAATAGGATATCCCAAATTTAAATGCTAAACTATGTTCCTAGTCATAGGCCTTACACACGTTTGCTGGCAGATCATATTTTGCAGTACTAGAAACCACATAGAAGTGCCTGTTATACATCCTGCTGAGAGAAATGCAGCTGTGATTCTGCAGGAGAAGACGTGATAAGGTGTGCATATGAGTGAATGAGGCAGCCCCTCACCTCATCAGTCAAGGCAAAGGTACAAGGTGACCACATGTGGGGTTAGTGACAGGTATTGACAGCCCAGTTTGAGTGCTTTGTGACATCCCACTGCAGAGTTCTGCTGTTGGGGACAGGGACTGCTCATCTCTGCATCTCCTGCCTGCCTCGCATCCTGCTCCTGTGGAGCCCTGAGTTGTACTGTCTCCAATAGTCTTTCCAGAGCTTTGGGAGGCATGAGCATCTTCACTATGAAAAGATGCTGAGCTTGGGAGAGGAATCTGGAGAATCATTGTTGCTGTGGTCACTTCCAGGGCATCATTTTTATCTGCTCTAAAGATTTTCCTTCTATTCATGGTTGTGCTCAAAAGCTGCCTTCAATTTGCATTTGCTTCCCAGTGCAACAGAAGTGAGCCTGAGTCTGGTTACTCACTCTAATACATGTTTCACTAAAATCCCTCACTTTCCCTGTCCTTGCCATTATAAAATAATTATTTTTGAGTGGTTCCATTATATTTTGCAGCTGCTGTCTCTTTATCTTTTTATAGTACCAGCTGTTATTTGTCATGATGAAATTGGAAAATAAGAATAATAATCATAGTGTTGTAAAGACTTCTTTAGAAATAGAATTTAGAACTGACTGGATTGCTTTATGCATATAATTTGTGAGTTTCCGGTTTAGATGATGGATGCCACTTCACCCAAGCTTGAGGTTATCCCTGCTTTTGAGAATGAGTTTGACTGGATGACCTCCAGTGGTGTGACCTATATTGCTCTATACTTTGGATTTCCCAAGGATATGGACTGGGACCAGCTGGCTGGGAAGCAGCACTGCTAAGCACAGCCTGGGAAGCCTGGGGGTGGGGGGCAAAAAGCTGAACATAAACCAGCAGTGTGACCTGGCAGCAAATATTGTCAGCAGTTTCTTGGGCTGTATTAACAGCACATCCAGGAGATTAAGGGATTCAGTATTCATCAGAGCACATCTGTATCTATCTTTGGATACTTCAAATATAAGGATAGTAGAGCTAAAGAGTGAAAATTCAGCAGAGAGCTGTCAAAATACTCAGGGAGTTGAAGAACTTGTCCTGGGGCAGGGGCTGAGGGAGCTGGGCTTGTTTGGCCTGGCAAGAGGCATCTCCAAGGGAAACCTAGTAGCAGCCTGACAGTGCTTCTGAGGAGCTTGTAAAAATGATGGAGCCAGGCTCTCGTGGTGTGGTGTGAGAATGAAGGGCAATGCACCTAAAGTGAAGCTAGAAATTTGGGCTGGATAAAAAGAAAAGAATTTTCCTCGTGAGGACAGTCAAACAGTGGGAAAGGAGTCTGAAAAGGTGGGATGCCTCTTTTTTGGGGATTTTTAGGACTCAGTTGGATAAAAGCCTAAGCAACATGGTCTCTCCTCATAATGAATCTAGTTTTGAGCAGAAGGTGGAAATTACTTCTTAAGGTCCCTTCCAACCTGAATTATTCTGATTAAGTGATTCCACAACTTAAAATGAGAAAAACCAACTTTTTAGTAGTGTTCACTAAACAATATTGCTTTAGCCTGGAAGTGAAATAAATGCTTTTGTGTGTTTTTTTTCAGAATCTTATTCCCGTATTCCCTCTCTCATCCACTTTCTGTCAGAGTTTTTTTTTCCTCATTGCAACGTAGCTTCAGGCATCTTCATGCTTATTTTTCTTCCTCCTTTATTCTCAGACCGTACATGCAGTCTGAAATACAAATGTCTTTTTTTTTTCTACCTAATAACATGACCTCCTGTTAAATATTCCACTAATCCCAACAAAGGTCTCAGAATCCTTTCAAAGCCTTACTCTATTCTGCCAAAGAAACCAGATTTTTATTTCTGTTGTGATCTTTGTCCATTCAGGGTGGAAGAGAACAAGTGTAGTTGCAAGCAAAAATCAGTCCTGACAGTCTCAAGTCCTGTTCTTAATTATATACTTTAGTATCTCTTTGACTCATTCTGAAGTGTTCTTCTCACAGAATTGCTGCATTGATTGTTTTTCATTTCAGAAATACCACCTCATGTCATTCCATGGGATGGTATGGAAATAAAGCACCTCCGCATTTCTTTTATGTGTGATTGCATTGCACCTGACACAATGCAGTGCATTTAAGATGCAATACAACTATTTTAATAAAAGGGCAAGAAGGAATAGAAGTATCTGGGATGTGCAGAGTAACTTCCAGGATTGTATCTGATCTGATTGCAGAACTTTATGTCAGCATTGTATTGTCTCCTTCAGGGCATGCTGTTAAGACACATCCCAGCCACTCCTGCCTGTCCTTCTTAACATGTAGGGGAAGTACAAGCTGCAGGGAGCAGCAGGAGCAGGATCAGCAGAAGAGACATTTTTGTGAACATGTCATTGTTCAGCCTTTTCATCTCTGAGACTGAATACTTGATACAAATCTTGTACTTTGAGGCTCCTGCTGCTTCTTATCATCATTCTCTAATGAAAGAAGAATGAAGTGTGGAAAAATGGTGGTAATTTGGCAAGAGACAGCCAAGAGCTAGAAAGACAGTACATCCATCTATTGATCCTGAAGCTGTCCATGGTTGTGCTTTCTGGTGTTTTGTCTATTTCATATGCTCAGCAGTTCATAGTTCTGTTGGTATAATTTGTCCAAATGGCTCACACCATCTGAGCACTTCAGTTAAGATTTGACTTTTTGGATATAGAAATTGACACACACAAATTATATACTTTCAAATACAACAATAATTGCAAAGGTGTAAACATTTGTCCATTTAACATGTGACAATATTGTCACAGCTCCTATCAGCTCCTTAATATCTGTGAGCTAAAAGCAGATGACCTGAGAATATTCCCAGTTTGAAATTTTTTTGGCACAGGTGTGGGAGCCCCACTGCAACATCTTGCATCAGAAGAGTTGAGAAGCAGGCAGTTAATCCTCCTCCAGCTTTTTTGCAGTTTGAGGTTATACAGTTTCATAGGTTATTCCACAATGCTGTTCCCTTATAACTGGTGGGAAATGTCTGTATTCCTGACTAGATGGGGGGGGGGGTTGCTGTGGTGATGATGTTTTGAGTTGTTCACACACTGCTGTTCAATGTGTGATATAGGTATTTTAATTCAAGGTTATCTCCCATAATAGCACACCAGTGCTGACAAGTCCACTGTTGGGGAGATTATGACAGAGGTGTTAGGTACTATTCTGTACCTGGATTTTATATGACCCTTCTGTGTCAGAGATTCAAATGTGAATGATGGAGCCTGAACATAGGAAGAGCATGGCTTTAAAGAATGCGTGGGTAGAGATGTGAAGAAAGGCTAATTCGGGGAGGTTTAGTCCGATTGTGACTATTATTAGACCCAGTTGACTTGAAGTGGAGAAGGCAATGATTTTTTTGATGTCATTTTGAGTAAGGGCGCATGTGGCTGCAAACAGTGTGGAAAGGGCTCCTAGGCATAGGCATAGGGTTAGGGCGGTCTGGTTGTTGCTGAATAGAGATGGGTTCAGATGAGTAGGAAGATTCTGGCTACTACTATTGTGCTTGAATGGAGTAGGGCGGATACAGAGGTTGGGCCTTCTATGGCGGCTGGGAGTCATGGGTGGAGGCCGAATTGGGCAAATTTACCGGTTGCGGCTAGAATGAGGCCTAGTAGTGGTAGTGTGGGAGTTTGGGATGGGGTGGGAAGTTGTTGAATTTCTCAGGTGTTTGTAGCAGAGGCTAGTCATGCCATAAAGAGAATGAGTCCGACATCCCCGACTCGGTTGTAAAGTACGGCTTGGAGGGCGGCAGTGTTGGCTTCTGCTCGTCCGTGTCATAGCTGATTAGTAGGAAGGATACGATCCCGACTCCTTCTCAGCCGATGAATAGGATGAATAGGTTGTTGGCTACGATTAGAATGAGCATCGCGATTAGGAAGAATAGTAGATAGGTAAAGAATTTTGTGATGTGCAAGTCTGAGGCTATGTATCATGTTGCAAATTGTAAGATGGATCATGAGATGAATAGTGCAATTGGGAAGAAGGTAAGTGAGTAGAAGTCTATTTTCAGGCTGATGGGAATTTTGAAATTCATGATGAATTTTCATTCTCAGAGGGAGACTAGGCTTTCTGTTCCTGAGTAGATGTGGATTGTTATAGGAATTAAGCTGATTAGGAAGGAGGCTTTGACTGTGTTAGTGGTGATGTTGGGAGTGTTTTCGAGGTTGTTGGATAAGAGTGGAAATAGGATGGGGGTGGAGAGGGTTGCTAGGGTTAGGAGTATGAATGTATTCAGGACTAATGATAGGTCCATTACTTTCACTTGGATTTGCACCAAGATGAGTGGCTCCTAAAACCACTGGATTACTGTTATCCTTTGAAAGTAAGGGGACTGGGGTTTTATACTCAGATTCGGGAATTAGCAGTTCTCGTTGGTTTGACCTCCCCTCGGCAAGTAAGAAGGGTTTAACTTCTATTTTGGAAATCACAGTCTAATGTTTTGGTTGAAACTATACTTGCATATGGGGACGCCGGAGATTAGTTCGGGCTTTAGGATTAGGAGAACTATAGGGATTATGTGCAGGGCTATGAGGAGGTGCTCTCTTGTAGAGGAGTTTTGGATTGAAGTGATATGGGATGGGAGTGTGCCTCGTTGTGTTATTATTAATACGTGTAGGGTGTATGAGGCGGTAAGTAGGATTGCGGCTCCTGTCAGAATAATTGTGAAGGCAGATCAGTTGAAGAGTGTGATAACAATGGTGAGTTCTGCTATAAGGTTTGTTGTTGGAGGGAGGGCTATGTTTATTAGATTGGCGAGAAGTCATCAGGTGGCTATTAGTGGGAGGAGGGGTTGGAGACCTCCTGTGAGTAGGAGGATTTGGCTGCGAGTTCGTTCGTAATTGGTATTGGCTAGACAGAATAACATTGAAGAGGTTAAGCCATGGGAGATTATTAGGATTATTGCCCCTGAGAATGCTCATTGGGTTTGGATTATGGTTGTGGCTACAACCAGTCCTATGTGACTGACAGATGAGTAAGCGATTAGTGATTTTAGATTGATTTGTCGTAGACAGATAGCACTAGTTATTAGTGCTCCTCATAGGGCCAGGGTGATGAATGGGTAGTGTAGGTTGTTTGACGTTGGGTTTACTAGAATTGTGACTTGTATGATGCCGTATCCTCCTAGTTTGAGGAGTAGGGCAGCTAGTAGCATGGATCCAGTGATGGGGGGCTTCTACATGGGCTTTAGGCACTCATAGGTGTAGGCCATACAGGGGGGCTTTAACCATGAAGGCTAGGAGTAGGGCTAGGCTTGCGATGAGTCCTGAGCAGGAAGAGTTCAGTGTGGGGTGTGACAACTTTAGTATTGGTAGGTAGAGCGTGCCAATTTGATTTTGTAGGTGTAGGATAGCAATCAGTAGGGGGTAAGCTGGCGAGTGTGTAGAAAAGGAGGTAAATGCCAGTGTTTAGTCATTCTGGTTGATATCTAAATCATCAGAGATTTTGATTTATGAGTATTTCTCAGTTTTGTAGGTGTCTGTGGTAGGGACAGAGATTTGCAGCTCCCCTATGAGCTGAGATGTCATCCTTGTACAAGGATGTAGACAGACGTTTTGAGGCACTGAAAAAGGAAATGTATGAGAGATAAATCAGCAAAACCATTTAGGAAGCTCACACACAGCAAATCTGAAAAGCCTGAGAGAAAAGTCCAGTTGCATAAATTCCAGGATAATGATGAATGCCAGGAGGAGACCTCACAGAATATTTTGGGCAAAGACTAATTTTTAGACATACAGACAGAAGAATTGCAGATCCTACTCTTGAATTCTTAGTTGCATGCCTGTTGTTTGCAATTTGAGGATTATGTGATATTTGGACAGCGAAACACATAAAACTGTATCTGTTTTTAAAATTGCCATTGGCCAAGAAGCACTGTCATGGGAGTAGTTGTACATAGAGCATGTTGAAGACCTTAACAGTGCAAAAGGTATCAATTTCAAATGAGAGTTGTGGGGTTGACATTGGAAAAGCCCATGTTCTGTTCTGTTTTGTTGAAATAAAGGAAGTAAGCAAGGAACATGTATCTGTCCAGTAACGGTATCCTGTACTTCCTTCCTGGAAAAGTATTCTGCAACTGGACATCCTCTCCTCCAGCTCCATCCTCCCATTTTTATGTTCTGTGTCCAGTCTTTCCATGCCCTGCTTGTACAATAAGCAGTACTGCCAGAAAGTAAGGTAATAGTAATTTGTTGAAAAAAGAAAAAAGAAAAAAATTATCCCCTGCAGTGCCTTTTGGTGGCATGCTGGAAAATACAAAACGAGAAAGAAAAAGTACAGCAGAGGCAAGACAATGACAAAATATGGTAACACCTGGGGCACCACTAAAAATGTATTCTAGAGCCTACATTATCAATTAAATGACAGTGCCTCTCTGCATGCTTGACCCCACACATAGCAATATGAGGAATGGCAACATTCACCCTTTCGCAGTGTACCTTGCAGCGCCCTTTCCTTGTTACTGCTGTTTTCTCTGGTTTCCAATTAAATTTACCTTGCTTAAAAACAGGCTCTCCTAATATGTTGCCAGATGCTGCATTTACATGAGTATGGGTAACACACATTCACAGAGGGACGGGGAGAGAAACTGTTTCACTGTTGTCCTAATGAAAACAAATAAATGTGTGATCACATGGAAGTAGCTGTTCTGCCTTCCTTGCCCCTTATCCCTGACAGAGTCAAACTACTGCACGGCTTCACGGTGTTATTAGCTGTTGCTAGGAAAAAGATGCAGGCAGAGATCTTTTCCTTAAAGATTAAGTCTAGGCTTTCACCACTACCAGTAGATAGGCAATCTCCCAGATGTCATGAACCACTGGAATTAACTGTCTCTCACCAGTACAATACTGAGTCAAAGTCAGGGCTCCAGCATTATCAAGTCTCTTCAAAAAATGCTCATATGGAGACTCCAGGGTATTGGGATGTTTTCACTGGGAAGAGTGGTTTATCTCCCTTTTCCAACATCTTTGAATATTTCTCAAGAGGGTCCTCTGATCTCTTCCAAGCTTCAGAGACTTTTTTTCTTCTCACAGACAAATTTTTTCAGTTCACTGTAATAGAGATGGATTTTCCTGGGTTTAGCAGGCTTAGCTTTTATCCCTTTTGTTTTCCAAATATTGCTTTCATTTTAACTTCATGCAACATTGATTTGTTAGGGTGGGACTCTGCAGGGATGGCCTTGTGACCTTTGCAGACTGCTATCAGATCATTCAACCTTACAATTAAATTTTTGGTCCTTTCCATGACTGAACTCACCAGAATTGGGGTGGTGACCCTCCAATAGCTCCCCTTGTTTTTGCTCTCCTGAACTGAAAATATAATGGTGGCATAAGAGCACTTACATTGATGGGTTAAATACTGTCTTAGAGTTGTCCTCTTTGGAAGTAGAAAGGCCCGTTTTTTGGGGTTTTTTTGGAAGGTATGTTAGCTTGTGACTGGTCTCCTATTACTTTCCTGCTCATTTTGGATTTCCTTCAACTATAGAGGAAGGACAAGGTATATAAATATTTCTAGATCTGTTGCTTGCAAATAGCAGGATTTCAGAGTTGCTGAATTCTTGCTTTAAGGGCTGTACTTTGTGTCCCCAGTAACCCTGGTACTCTGGATTCCATCTCAGTGTGAAGCTTTCTGCTTAGTTCAGGAGAGAAACCACAGTGTGTGCACAGGCTGCGTGCCCGAAGTGTACTCCTTGTAACTCCAGGCACGGACACTCAGCACATTCATACCTAGGGGAGTGATGCTGCTCAATAAACTGTTAATGTAGATTAATCTTAACTGTTCAACTTAAGTATGTTATCCTTAGTTAATTAACTCAGAAGTTCATCCTCACTGGAGAAAAAAAAGACTTCTGGGTGGTATGGGGAAGAAGGCCTAAGGCAGAAGGTTGAAATTATCTGTGAGACTTTCTTTCTGTGGAAACATTCAGAGATCTATTTTATTTACCTTGTTTCTGTTTAAATTGAGGGAATGAAATACTTGCCTATGTGATAGATTGTTTTATTTGATCTATTTAACATATAAAGGAAAAATCCAAGTAGTAGTTCTATTAGTTGTTAACCACTAATCTTCTGGTGGGGTTTTTTTCAGATAGCAGAGCATTTTTAAAGGCTTACGTGTAGTTTTGGTGGGTTTTATTTAGTGGTGTTACAAGGCTAAGGTGGTTACAGGAAAACCTTCCTTTTATGGACAGCGGACTTTATGCACTAACGTTATGGTACAACGTTTTTGTTTGTCAGTGTCCAGTAGCAGATTCCTAGAGAAGAATATAAGACCAGGACAATCAGATAGTGATACTTGCCCAATAAATTCTCTCTGTATCTTCCAGCTCTTTGCTTTGATATATTGAGAGCTGGAAGAAATTCTCTGTGATTGAGATTTGAACTGAAGTTGCTAAAGGATCAGTGCAAAAATCTTAACCAATTCTTGGTGAACACCGGAAACGGCTTTAAAGAGTGCTGGTGTCCACATACACGTGCAGTAAGCCTGATATCGCCCAGCTGACTGTGAGTCCAAGGGTACTTGAGTGCGCAGTGGAAGATGAGGAGGATAAACTGGCATCCAGCGCCGTTTTCCTGTTAAAAAGCAGCAGCAGGTGGCGCTCTGGCTTTGCTTTTCCTCAGAACGTCGCTGTTTCAGGAGCACTGGAGCAGTTATGTATTCACTAAACATTCAGACGAACGAAGTTTTGTTCTACAGATCCTCATCATAATAAAAAGCCCAGCCCACCCCTTTAGTGTACGGAACAATGCCTATGCTTCCCACAGGCAATAGTAATTGCTCTTTTAGCCCCTACTGATAAATATTTTTTGTGGGTACAAAGACGCTGCAGACTTCTGTAGGACCTTACTTGTTAGGAAAAAATGCAGGCAGGGTCTTTCACTTTAAAGGTTAGGAAAGCAAAAAAATGTCATCACTAAGACTTAAAAACTATGTTGGGCATCTCTGTGGTGTCTGCTATGAGCCAACACCTATTGCAAGTGTGTCTGTCCCATGCACAGTCTGCTGTGCTGTGCAGAGTAAAAAGCATCTGCTTCAGTTCATTTGTGGTGTGTCCTACAGCTGTTCCTGCTACCAGCATGTAAAGGAAGTCTGTATTTGGAGCATGGGAGGGCTGGTGAATAGGAGGGCAGTAGCCAAGTGACTCTGAGCTTTGTAGCCATGTCATGCCTACAAAGCTAATCACTCACTTATCTGTTAGTGCCTTATCACATGCTTTTACTAAGCAGAATTTCTTTGTAGTGTACTTGATCACTGCTGCCTTCTAAGCACATTTATTAACCTAAGACTAATTTGAGATTTACAGGGACAAAAATGTTCTGATCAGAGTTCTGAATGCTTGTGGATTTTGCCATGCTCCCTGATACAACTTAAATACAGACCCCAGTGGCTCTTGGTTTCTTTGTTGAGGCTGGCTCTGGAACCTCAATTAGCTGCACAGAACTGGATAATCTCCATGTGATGATGTGATGGACAGTAGCATCCTGGCATAAAATTTAGTTTCACAAAGGAGGGAAGACCTGACTTTCTTTCCAAGAAGAATGGTTGCAGTTTTAGGTAAGCAGTTAATCCTCCTTTAGTTTCCTGATTTTGAATATATAACGCTCAAGTGTTTGGCTAAACCAGGTTTTGGCCATTGCCATCTGTTAGGTGAAAGCAAATTACTACCGAGAGATGCTGCTGGGCTGCATGCACAAGAATTCAAGTTCCTTATATTCTCTAAACACTTATGATCGTGGCGTAGGGAGAAACTGCCCTAAAATGAATGGAGTAATTAATATCTTTGGAAAAGGAAAGTTTTGGTAGAGAATGAGTTAGCATGCTGTGCACAGTGGAATAAGAATTAGGGTTTACTTTGGGGATGGACATGTGCCTCT
This sequence comes from Euphonia xanthogaster, assembly GCA_034509185.1. NCBI lineage: Eukaryota > Metazoa > Chordata > Aves > Passeriformes > Fringillidae > Euphonia > Euphonia xanthogaster. Next base: position 93,726,489 of record JAYDZK010000169.1, read on the forward strand.
CTGGCTTATTGCGATGCATTTGAATATTATGGAAAATCCTGTATGAAACCAGTCATGTTGAATTCTTGTATAATTGTCAGTGGGATAGTGCTGAAGTGCAGCCTGACCTTTCTGGATGCCCATTTCCCTGTTTGGGGAATGTTCTGGTATGGAAAAAAGTTCAGTCTGAGTATGTGCCCAAATGTAGGCAATATAGAGTAATGTAAAAATAAATATTCTATAACTTAAGTGCACCTGAAAAATGGGACCTGAAACTTGTATTACATGAAGTTCTGTTTGTTTTTTTCTGTGAAAGCTAAATGTTTGTTTTGTAAATGTAAGAAGTGTTTTTGGTTTTCCATTATTGGTCTCCTGGAAAAGAGACTGCTGTTAATGACTCCTCATTTTAAGAGTCTTCTACTATGAACAGTGAAAATCTGTGTTAGTTGCAAGCAAAGGCATAAAGAAAGTGTCTGGTTATAGACATTAAAAAATAGACTTCTTTGGACTTCTAATTAATGCTTCTGTGGGAAAAAATAGATGAACAAAAAACATTTCATGGAACATACCTGAATGTTACTGGTTAAATAAGCAGGCAATGAAAGAACAATGGAGTTTTCAGGTCTTCATGTTTTCTTGGGAAACTTTGAATAGTTTTGCAGTGGTGTACAAAGAAAACCCATAGTAAATTGGAAAAAAACCACTAAGATAGAATGCAGTTCCATTGTATTGACATGAACTGTAATCAGTCTTAGTGAGAACTTGTATATTGTAATTAGTGGAGTCACAGTGTAACAATTAATGGGAGATGCAAGGCTGAAACAATGTTAGTAATTAAAATGTTTAAAACCAGATAGAGTTAAGACATCTGCCACATGTATGACAGTGACAATGAAATGCAATCTGATAGGTATAATACTAAAGGAAAGTTTTAGGCATGGGAACTTGAATTGCAATGTCAGAAAATAAGAACTATTGACTTACTGTATTGATTCTTTAAAAAAAATGTGTGTACATGAAAGTTTCTGCACTTGGGGTTCTCTGCTAACAAGAAAGTTTGAGAGAAAAATGTTAACTACAGAAAACACTTTTATCTTACAAATGTTTGCTGGAAATAAGAACTGTTAATTTAGGCTGTTCTAATAAAAGGTTTGATTATAGTAGCTGAAGGGAGCAGGACTACCAAAAGCTTTGCAGGCAATTCACTTTTATGGGAACTGTGTGCAAGACCTAGTCAGCTCTCTGATTTTACTTTTTCTCTCCAGCTGCTCTCTTTAATAAGATTTGTTTGTAAACCTAAGGAGGAAGATTCCAGTGTAGGGCATTTGCTATGTAAGAGCTTAATGCACCTTTTCCAGATAGATGAATAAGCAGCATGTCCAGCTGAGGCTCCTACACACTCAGGGTGTTGGGGATTTTCAGTTTTACAGAGTTTTCTATGTATTTGAAAGTGAAAAACCAGTTGTACTTTGTTTAGTCACCCATCTTCAACGTGTATTTCTAAATACTGCAAAATCACTGAGTAATTTCACTAGAGAAATGATGAGTATAATTAAGGATTTTGAAAATTGCACTGTTCTCTCATACAATTTTCTTTAAATTTCAGTTGAATGCTATCAATGTGACATCTCCATTTCTGGATATTTTCAAAACTTGAGTGGACAAGGCTCTGAGCAACATGACCTAGCCCTGAAGTTGGCCCTGCTGAGAGTAGAAGGTTTGATTTGATGGCCTCTACGGTCCCTTCTTTTGTAAATTTTTGTATTATTGCGTAGATTCAGTTTCAGCTATTAAAATGCCTCTTTTATAAAGAACAAGATAACTGAGTTGTATCCTGACATAAACTCTTAGCATAAAACATATATAATATTCTTTTCCATAAACAAATACTTTAAGATTTTTTTCTCATTGATTTTTTGAATGAGAAGAGTCCTTTCTGCAGAGTTATATATTTTCCTTCACCTCGATGATTAGTGTTTCTTGAATAAGATTTTTTTTAAAGGAAAGACTTTTACAGCCAAGACAATACCCATGAATCTGCCTTTGCTATTCATGAAATATTCCATTTGCTTTCCATGCATATCCTAATAACTTTCCACTTTTATATATATATATTAGAGGACACTTTACTTATGCTGGGAGAGGGTTAATTTTTTTGTTTTGTTTTTTTTTTATACATTTGGAAAGACCACAAATTTCATACCAAGGGACTGTTCCCAAAGAAGCCATTTAGGATTTAGTGTCTGAGAAGGAGTGGGAACAAAGACTTTGGTGAGGACACCATGCAGCTTTAGGCCCTTCCAGGATCAAATACCAGAGGAGGAGGAGCTGGCATGGTGACAGCTGTGAGACAGCTTCTTCAGCCTCACCAAAGAGCCTTTAAACAGGTGTGTGTGTGCTCAGCTTTGAGAAAATGCAGTTCCTGATAATCGTGTTGAAATGTGTTGTGATAGTTTTATCCACTGGCTCACTTCAGCAATTGATCAGACACACAAGGTGTTGGCAGTGAAAGCCCAGTGTCTATCAGTTCCTCATAATACTGGTAGACGCAGAGTTTGAATAGAGCCTAGACCCAGGTCAAGATATTCCCAATCCTTCAGAGCCTAGGCTGAGTATTCTTGGCATAATTTTAGAAACTGGGAGGCTTTTAAAATAGGTAACACATTAACTAGGAAATTACTCTGGCAGTTCTTAAGCACCACTTTTATAGAAGTCAAATGTTGCCACTCATAAAAATAATAGCAAAGGCTGTTTAAGATTACACTTAAGAATTACATTTTAAAGGCTGTTATGGGAATTGAAAATAATTTATATAAAAAATTGCAATGTTAAAGCAGAAGAAACAATTCAAAAGCTAAGTCTATAAAAACTGTTCTGGCAAATTTTTGTCACCAAGATGAAGTCGGTATCACTGTCAGTTCACAAAAAGTTACAAATTACTGTGTAATTTGTAGTGTTATCCAGTGTCACCCAAAGGCTAACAGTACAACCCAAACATACACTGAGACAATGACAGATTGTAATTACTAATGCTTCATCCTGAATAAACCCACGCATTATCTTCTTTCCTTGTAATGAGAGGGTAGTTCTGAATTTTCTTGGTGGGGAGAACCAAGAGTTATTTATTTCTGCTAGCTTGCCTAAAGCAAGCTTAGTGCTGTAAAATGTAAAACAGAAAGCTATGAAGAAACACTGCAGAGATTAGCACAATGTGAAGAGCTGGCAGCTACCCAATTGTCTACTGTGTCTGGTATTCATAGCACCCCAGTTTCAGTGGTTGCATCATTGTGAGTGAGATGACGTCGTAAAGCATTAAAAAGTGATTTGAGTTTTTTTCTATGATAATTGTAATAAGGTACTGAGGATGGGGTGCTGTTGTGATTTAAAGTAACAGCTTATCAAATGAAATGTAGTGTAGTGTTGCCAGCTCTTCATTCTTGCAGAGGGGACATGGATTAATGTTAGCTGTCAAAGTTTTTACACACTCTGGTGCTAGACAGGAATGTTTCATTGCTAAAGAAGTTCAGAAACATAAGAGGCGCTAACACATTTGGGGCAAGATGAAGAGGAGGAGGTGGAAAAAGCCAGAATGTGGCATATAGGAGGTGAAGAGGAGGAAGCAGAGAAAGCATTCTTTAGGGACTAAGACAAAGGGGCTTAGAAACAAAACTGAAACTAAAACCAAAAAAGACCACAGCATCAATGGATTAAAACTAGCTATCCCATGGGTGATTTTCAAACATATGCAGCCCTCCAGAGCTGCCAAGTACCAAAGAGAAGAAATTATTTAAACAGAAAGAAGCTGGGTAGGGAGGACTATGGCCTCAACCAGGATCACCCATGTTGCAAGATTTTTCCTTTGTCAATGAAACTCACACTTTTGGAAACCTTCTTTTTGCATCATCATTCACTTTTCCATGGTCAAGCACTGTGGCCAGCTGCCAGGCACCCACCCAGCCACTGTCATTCCCAGTCCTCAACAAGACAGGGGGAGAAAATAGCGTAAGAAATCTCAAGAGTCAAGATGCAGACAAGAAGATGGATTACTTAAAAATTATCAAGGGCAAAACAGACTCACCTTCAGGAAAATGAATTTGTTGTCCATTAGAGTTGGATGGAGAGAAAAAAAGACCAAAATTAAAACACTTCTCTTCTACCCCCATCTTCCCAGGCTCAATTTCACTCCTTCTTTCCTGTCTCCTCTATGTCCTTCTTTCCACACACTGAACAGTACAGAAGGATAGGGAATAAGGACTGTAGTCAGTTCATATCACTTCATCTCTATGCTGCCTTCTCCACATCTCCCTTGCTCCACCATGGGTTCTTTCACGGGCTGCAGTCCTTTGGGATAAACCGCCTCCTGCGTGGCCTCTCCAGTCTGCAGTTCATTCAGAGCACATCCACCTTCTCTGGCACAGGGTCTGCCATGGCTGCAGTGTGGATATCTGCTCTGACACGAACATCTGGATGCTGCAGGGTGGCAACCTGCTTTCCCATGGTCTTCTGCATGGACTGCAGAAGAATCTCTGCTCCTGTGCATGGAGCACCATTCCTGCCTGCTTCTTCTCTCACCTCGGTATCTGCAGGGCTGTTTCTCACACATTTTCCGTACCATGCTACTGCACAGTGGTTTTTGCCCTTCCTGAAATGTATTCTGCTAGAGGTGCTGCCATTGTGGCTGTGGGACTCAGCTATGCTCTATGGTGAATTGTTTGGAACCATCTGAACTTGATGTGTCCCACACAGGTTAGCCCGGTTGTCTGCTCACAGTGATTCTTCCGCATCCCGCACTGTCCAGCGTCCCTGGGTCCTCTTTGTGACCACCCGGTCACTCCCGACCAGCCCTGACACAGTGGACTGTGGGGGACACTCTGCTGTGCCCAGGGGGGACAGGAGGGCAGCTACGGTCGTGAGCAGTACAGAGGAGGCGCTGGCAGACCATGGTGGAGGAGGGAGGAGTCGACTCTTCATAGGGTTTAATCCAAGGTTTATTGGGAGTTCAGACAGAGCACCATACCTCGGAGGGACCATGTGCAAAGAGGCCCAACTGAGCTCTCACAACAGCTTTTACAGGGGGGTGGAAACAAGGGAGGGATTCATACAACAACCAATGGGAAGAACGGGGGTGTGGAAATGGGAAGATAGACAGGAGGAGACACAAATTGGGAAGCACCTTGAGGGAGGGCCCTGACCTCTGACCAATCACTCAATGCCCCTGATGGAAGGTTCTGGAGAGAGGGGATGAGAGGCTGAGTGACTGACAGAGGCCCAGGGAGGAGACTGGGGAGTGAATCAGCATAAAATTGGGGGTGGTTGGTGAAGAATAGGGAGCACTGATGTGGAGGAGGAGGAGGGAAGCAACTTGGGGTAAACCATTTTTTCGGAAAGAACAGGGGTACATCGATGAAACCATTACAGAATGAAACAAAGGTAATAAAAACACAATACAATAGTCCAGCACCTTGCTGTGTAAACCCAGTACAAGCACCATGACGCCTCTAGCCACTCTCTTCAAAAAATGTAGGAGGCAGAGAAGGGTATATATATTGTCATTACATGCTGAGCCATGCCTGTTAGAAAAATATCAGTGTTTATAGTCTTCCCTACGGCCTAGATCTGACAAGTACAGCAGTATTGTTATTTTTTTCCAAATGGGGACAAACCTAATTGATGGAGTCATAGTGCTTATCTGCCTGTGGTTGATAGGGCAAATCCCCTCTCTTACTGGGTAATGCAACCTTACCTAGACAGTGAAAGATCACATTGCCAATTCAGGCATGCACTTTTCATTGTGCCACAGCATGATGGAGCATTCCTTTGCTAGTCTTTCTGCAGGCAGAGATGGCTGTGAAATTTGTAAGTGCCAATGTTTCGAACACTTTGTGAATAACTGGAGCCTGATTTGCTTTTCATTACCAATGCGAAGATGCAGGAGAAAGATGTTACTGTGTCTACAACAGTTTCTGCAACAATTGTCCTTCCAGCCTACAGGAACTACTTGTAGCACATGTAATGCACAGGAGGAGCTCAGAATCTGAAATGCTATTTTGAGCTTTTTTAGTAACAGTGGTGATAACTCTTACTATGATTTAAAAAAAAATATTAAATTATTGTTAGTGATGTGCTGTTTTAGGAAAAAAAAAATTACTTGTCTTGTAAATCCATGATGGTTTTCACAGGCATTATTATGATATTTGCTTTGTAATTTGGCTGCCTTCTGTCTTCTCTTCTGGCCTTTGATAAGTCAGAACCCATGCAAGGACTGGCATTGTTATATGTATAAATTAAGAATTTCTCTATTTTAGGAGGATATAGATGCCTTTTTCACAATTGCTGTAATCTTTTCTGAAGGATAATTTATGGATGTAATCTCATAACAAAACTACACATATGACAGCTGAAACTGCATAACCTTTGCTGGGAATAATATATAACTCTGTAGGACAGTGAGAGGAAAGATTTCTAGTGTTAACAATGTGTATGGAAATCTGCATGGCATCTTCTGGATAGAATGGCTTCAGTAACAACCGGTGATACAACAGTAATATGAGTGAGTGAATGGAATGCTGCCAAACAAACTATTCTAAGGGGTGTTTGTCAAAAAATCTGATACTGCTAGGAAGAAAATAACAATGATTGAGTTTGCTTTGGATGATCTCCATAATGATTAAATTATAACAAAGAAATTATCAATTATCAAGATACTTAGAGAAAATAAATCAATTTGAAAACTAAAAAAAAGCTTAGAAGTTAAAAAAAAAAAAGGCTTGAAAATTTGTGATTATGGAGAAAGATCTTGGTGTTAGTGGAAGAGAACAGCAACTTAGTAAGATTCCATGAGCATCCAGGTACTGGAGCAACAGTCTGACACAGAGACCTACACCTTAGGTGTGTATGTGAACTTGTGACATACTTTTTCATCAGTGTGTCTTGGCAGATTGTAAGGACATACACATAAAATTAGAGAACCCATATCTTCATCAGCAGCTGTGGGTAAGAATGGAGAACTTGTCCAAAAGTGAGGTCACATGGTGTGGATGCAGGAAGAAATACGAGTCATTTAAACAGGAGCTCCAGAGGAGTGGACCTATCTTCCCCTAATGCCACAGTGGATATTAGGGGAAGACAGGTCTCCTTTTAAAAGCAGAAGTGACATTGGTACACAAAAAGTTTGCATTTCAAGGTTAAAAAGAGGAGCAGAAACAGGAGCAGAAAGAGGAGTGTGGGACATCAGCAGGGAGAACATTCTGGTACACAGCTGAAAAAATGTAAAGGGTGAAAAAACTGGGCAAATATAACACAGTAGTTGACAAGTAGTGCAATGCTGGAACACATCATTCCAGAGGAGGAGGAAAAGCCATGCAGCACTTTAGATGATTGCCAGCCAAAAAAGAACTGCATAATTAGAAAATTACAGTTAAGGGGAGCTTTCATGAAAACACATATTGTTGACACCCCAGCTCTCCCCCCCAAAAAAAACAACTCCCCAAATCATCATTGTAAACATAAGAAATCTTAATGAAGAAGAGTAGGTGCTGCTGAAAGAAGCTGCTTCCAGTTCAGAGGAGCAGAATTGTAACCTATGTGAGGGAAGGGAGCAGGGGAGGTGAGGGGATTTTTTTGAGTGGTGACTGTTTTCAGAAAGCTTGGACAATGAGTGGTGAGGTGAAGGCAAACCACTGCTCTGCTTTTAGAAAGCTGGAAGGTGTTTGCAGAGGAGATCTTACATGTAGCTGCTGAGATAAAGTGTTTATATCTGCCTCTTCCTTTTAGGTTTTTTCTTCCAGCAGTCTTAATATTTAGCAGCAGGGAAAAAGGGACATAATTTTAATGAAACAGGAGCAAAACATAATTCTTACTGAAACTAATCCCAGCTGCTTGAATAACCAAATGTCTGCTAAAGGTGATTTTCACAATCCCTTAATTTCAGGAAAAATGTGTGTGACAGCACTCTGAGTATTCTCACCTGTACGTGGCTTTTCATATCAATGATGTATGCATTTATGTCTTAGAGGAGAAAGCTACCCTGACCAGAATATTCTCCTTTCTTTGTTGGCCAAAGATGAAGTATAAATATAGGAAATGTCTCCCTGAAAGAGCAATTCACTGTGTAAATAGCTCTCCCGTCTTGGCAGTGAGGGTGATGGAGGGCAATTCCCTTCTCTAGAACAGGAACATTCTAATACAGTGCTCGTGTTCTAAAAAAGATAAACTTTTAGCATTAGCACATGAATGGCTGTGATAAACTGGAGTCTGCTGCTAAAGATTTAATATGAGATGCTTTTCAATATAAATGCTCCAAATACCTTTATAATTTCATTTGGATATACAGGGTTGTGTGGCTGCTAGAAGAGAGCTATATAATTTAGTGATACATAAATTTATTTATTGGGTAGGACAGGTGTAGCAGGTGGGCAGCAATACCTGCTCTGTAACCGACCCCCTCCCTCCCACCAATGTACATGGACATGTACATGGGAATCAGAGCTTCAGCCCTGCCAGCCTGGTGTAGACCAGCTAAGTACCAGTGAGGGAGAAAGGTACTTGCTCTGACTGGTTCTGTGCTGCAGCCACAGTGGACAGCTCAGCTCCTGCACATGGTGGTTCCTGTCCTTGAACTTTTGCTTCTGTAGATGTTAGACATCTGTGTGTTATGACTTCCTTCCAAGCAGATAGTGGCATAATTGTTTATTGCTTTCTAATGGCTTTGCTAATCAGGCCAGCTCTTGAACTTTCTCCATCACTGAGGTGTACCAGGTGAAGGTTGCTACCAATTGTGGTTTGTCTAACTTGTCAGGTTCTGCCCTGGTATGTTTCAGAATAATGGGTATATTTGTTATGTAGGTTGAACCAGGTGAATCCCATCACCTTATGTTGCAAGCAACCAACAGTAGTCCATTAATCTGTATTTCTGCTGGGTAGTATGACACCTGGAAAAGGTTTAAACCAATTGTCTGCAAAGTCTCTGGATTGTTCCTCTGGAACCTTTTGCTTGCTTGGCCTGTGGGTTATTAAAATTGCTGGTGGTCAGATAAGAAAATCAATTTAGAGTTGAGCCATGGGATTGATGGAAAAGCCTACAAATCAGTGTCTTATATGTTTGGTTATATAACCTCAAGTCTGCTCAGATGTCTCCATGAAAGCTTAGGAAAGAGTGGCTGCATTTCAATGATCCTCATCACCTTTTTAAGCTTTCTTGACGTGAGAGGGAGGTGTATGAATTGCAGCTATTCCCAATATTTTATTTCTATGAGTCTTTGCTAGGAGAACGCAAGCCAGTCCCCCTACCCCCTGCAGCAGTGTCCTCTGTCCTCACTACAGAAGGGGCACTGCACACGGGCTCCAGTGTGCAGGTTCCTTCCAACAGGAGGAGCAACTTTTCTTACATGAGCCAATTGTCAGAGACTGGACTAGATCAACATCTCGAGACATCTTGGAGCGCAGTGCCGGTGTCCGTGTCCATGTCCGTGCCTTCAGCTGGCTGGAGACGTGGGCCAGGTTTGCATGAGTGCGGCAGTGCCCTGTCCCGCCCCCAGCCGGTCAGACCTGTCCACCAATCACACACTGGGACGGTGCAAACCCAGCTTCTCATTGGCAGAGCTTTCCATCACTCACACACTGGCAGTGCCAGTCCAGTTCCTGATTGGCTGAGCCCCAGCAGGCCCGCCTGAGGGGCAGGCCCATGGAGGTTTAAAAGGGGCTGACGGGGAGGTGGCCGTTTGTCTGGACCCTTCCTTCTCTGAGGTTTCCCATGGGAGCTCAGGAGTTGGTAGTTGTTGTATGTGTGGTTTTCTGTACCTTTTCTGTCTTTCTTCCTCTTCTCATTCTCTTTACATGGAACATTTTTGGGTAACTATTTCTAATATGTTTAAAAGTTTCTAGGTTGAATGAACTGAGTTTATGCTAACTTTATATTAAATTAATGCTAACTACTCCTATAATAAGTGTTTTATGTTGAATTTGGTGTTGTATTTACTCCTCTGCTAAAGTTCCTTAATTTTCTATATTTTTACCGGTAAACTTTTGTGTATTTATCAGCTTTTGAGAATATCTACTTGGGATTTATCCTTGCACCAAATTAGAGTAAAGGAACATTTGGTTTAACTCCTGGGTTTACGTTCTGGAATATAACACCAATATTGCCTGCTATTGCAATGCCTATAACTCCAGGTGTGGTCATGTATGGAAGTCACACCTAAAAAGAGTCTGTGTTTGTTGATCACTAAGCTGCTGATGTAGACACTTTTGGAGTGCTTTAGATGGCACTTAATTCCTTTTTTCAACTGCATAGTTGTGCCCCATGCAATTTCTTCTGGGTCCCAAGAGACTTTCCTTGGATGTTGTCCTGGCACGCAGAATGGATGTCTTGGGCTTTTTAGCATTGTCACCCACGGGAACTCTTTCTTGTCTCTCAGAAGGGTGCAGGAAGGAGGTAAGGTGAAGAAGGATTGGGGATTGTCTGGCATTTCCAAACTTGCAGGGGATGGCTATGAAGAGAGCTCATGGAACACTGCACTTGACTACTTAGGCAGACAAAAATCTTTGAAATCTAGGCTTGAGGTTTTTTTCTTCAGTTGCAGCTTGAAAAAGGTGGCTGACTGTTTTTGTGCTGCCTGCTTCAACTGAGCAGAAGATAAAAGAAGGCTGAGCATACCATTGCAAGAGGGAGAATGAGCTGTCAGAAGCACATGTATAATTCTGAAGGATGTTGAAAGGCGCTTTGGCCACATGATCTGTCCATGAGGGCACTTTGACCGCATGATCTATCCATGGGGGCACTACTGTATAATGACATTAAGTGCACCAGCACTACATGGATGGATAAGTGGTCATATTACAAGTTGTTTCTGAAGTCCTACAAACTGTTCTTTGTTCCTGGAGTTGTTTTTAATCCCTGCAGGAAGAAAGCCTAGCTTTTCCCTGTTGCTGCAATTTTATAAAACCGTACATAAATGTTTTCCTGTTTCTTTCATGGCCATTTTGTGCATAATCTGCCCCAGAAGAAAAAGCTGGATGTGCACTCATTCTGTGCTGCTCTGTTAATGTGACTCATGTGGTATTTCAAACTAAAATGTGATACTATTTCCATCTTTCACCAGAGTAAGAACCTGCAACTAAGCAATATATAGCACAGCTGCTGAACTGCAGAGTTATTGGTTATAACTTGAAAGTATACAATCTCTGAGTATTTTGTTTTACAAAGTCCCTTTCACAGTGCATCAGCTCCTGTGCACCACTCGAAAAACTGAATAGGATGCAACCAGATTGCTTCTGGTGAGATGGGCTGTCCTCAATGGTCTACAAGTTTTCAAAGATCTTCTCTTCAAAGAACTGAAGCATATATATATTAAATAAAAAATGTAAAAAATTTTGAAACCTTCTGCTTTCAGTGATCCAAGATTATGTTAGCAGTGAGTTGTCAGTGCTATAACATCAATATGGCTTATGAATTCAAATGTTTTATAGAAATGGTTTTTTTTGTTTTTCTTTTTTTTCCTGGAAGATGTGCTTATGGTCATCTCTTTTACATATACAACGATTTGTGTGAGTTTTTATACACCGTGTTAGGAACTAGGCTGTGTATTAATTTTTGAATTGAACAATAATGGAGCTTGACAACATGTTACAAGGCAAAGTTTTATTGAGACGGTGGGAAGGATGAGCAGTGGCATAGCTACGTGGAAACTCCCAATCCCCAATTGCAAACACAACATCGTTAGTGATGCCATGGCTTTGGACTTTAGGGACACTTGGTTTTGGAGTCATCTGGCCACAACTACTAATCGTGCAAATGACTTTTGCAGGTGAGTAGGAATCATGCTGCCTCTTGGCTCTGCTGGTGGCACTGTGATAGAATCCTGCCTTAGATGAATAATGTGTGTGTATGCCGCCTGTGCTGCCCAGAGCGGGGTGTTGGCACTGTGTCAGTGTGCCTGATGCTGGTGGGGCCAGGGCGTCACCAGTCTGGCTGGGCTCACCATGCTGGGCAGAGGCTGTGTGTCAGGAGCAAGCCTTTCTATGTATTAAAAGAGTGTAAGTATAAGCTCTCAGTTCCTGTCAATGCTTAAGTCAGCAGTTCATGAGAAACAGTGTATAACAGAGCTGGAATAGGGATACAACCAGGTAAACTGTTCGTTTGTAATGGGAGAGTATTTTGGGTTGATTTCCCGTAAATGTTTTTCTTATTTTCTCTCTACCCTTCAGTTACTGCACTTCTTTCATTCTACTGCTACCCAGGCAAGACCTTGATGAATGCTAGGATATGCAGCTGACTTCTAGGGACTGAAACTGGAGCTTAGATGATTCTTGTCAATATTTCATGTGGAAGAATGTGTTGATGTGTTTTTTCAGACCAGCTGAAGGCCGGAGGTTTTATAAGCCCTGTTAGAACAAGGGCCAAGTGAAGGATTCCCACCATAGAAAAGAACAGACAAGTGTACCATAAAGGACTGTCAAAAAACCGGATTGTTTAAAAAACTGCTTCAACCAACTTGCTTTTGATTGCAGTCCTGTTTGTTTTTGAGATGCAGCTGTGCTCTGATACTAAATTAATAACTTTTCAAAGAAGCAGTAAGGAGAGCATGCAATATTTTGTGGTTTTTTTTTTTTTTTAATCAATAAATAATTTCAGAGAATCTAATACAACCCATGCAACTGCAATGACTAATCCTATTTCTTGTGTTCCTAATGGGAACAAAACAACTGTTTTATTTGCCTTCTGGGATTTTATCTTCACGTGTACACTTCAGGTTGATGAGCTAGACAACAGATATATTTTATAGCAGCTTTGCTCTTCTGGACTGCCTTCATTTATTTGAACACCAGAAGTCTAAAAGTCTGTAGTCTGAGCTTAGTGAGTACCATTCATCTTTTCATGTACTGTTCATGTAAATGGAACTCTTCCACTCCAAAAGATACTTCATCTCACTTGCTTTTATAAAGCTACCTTAGGATGAAATGGAGACAGATTTTATAAAAGAAGTTTGAATCACCAAAAAAAATTTACTGATGATCTACAGCAGGTGTTTGGCACAAAAGCACTTTTAATATTCGGTGTGGGAGGCCTATGGTTAGTTCGGTGCAGCTGTGTACTGTCCCTGAATCCACTGCATAATAGCTTCCCTAACTCCAAGTTAAGTTAATTCACTGACAAACTCTGGTTAAACTGTCATTTAGGATTAAGTTGAAAGGAATTTAAGGTAAACAACTTGCCATTACCCTTGCAAAACACTTGTAAAATAAAGCTGTGCACATTTTTAGGAAATATCAAAAGCTTGAAAAATAACAAACTCAGTCATGATTTATAAAACTATATTTATTAGTTCTAAAATTGAACGTGAAAAAAAAAAAAAGCTTTATGTATTCATTCCACTCTCACCAGAATGAAAATAATCAGGTGTTAATTTGGATGTGAGGAATGTTTTCAGTGCTGCTTCAGAAAGTATTATTAAAACTTGATGGGAGCTAATGGCAAGCACAGGCAGCAAGTATTAATAATGCTGGAGACCCAACATAATCAAGTTGTAATAACTGCTTCCAAAGGGATGTTTTTGTCTTCTCTGCAGAGTTCAATTTTCTATCATAGACAGGAGGAGAGCATCTGAGCAATAGAAAAGATCAGCCTCCCAGGCATGACAGTTGTGTCTGTTCCTACTTTCAAGTTATGCTCCTTCCTCTTTTTCTGGTGACACATGTCAGATGGATTAATGACAAGTACTAGGCCTCCAGTAATAGGGAAACACTTTTCTTTTTTTAAGCTCTCCTTTTGCTTTAATGCAGATATATGTGCTTAGTGTGAGCCTGGCATGGAGTTGAGTGTACATAATCATGCCAGGGATGAATTCACATTGCAGATAACAATTTTAGATAGATTCAGTAATCTGGGCCAGTAGCCTGAAAACCCTAATTGGTAAAAAAATACCCCAACTTTTCAAGGGCAAGATCTTGTTTTGTGTATCAGTACAAAAGCGGTCAGACATTTGTAACTTTCTATTACCCTGAGGGTTTGGAACACCTATAGAGAAATCTGTCACTTTGCAAGCCTATAAGAGCAGGAAAAAAAAATTGCTCTTATCAGGCTGGATCAGGGAGACTTATCACTTCAAAGGATGAATATTCTTGATGCTTCCTGAGGTTTATGTTCATATTTACATGAGCACTTGCTGCCTCCTGCACAGGAGACAGTTACCAGTTCTGCAGTCTGGATCAGATGTGAATTACAGGGTACTCCCTGAGACCACATATAAGAAGGTTATGAATGCACACAGATGAAGGAACATCATCCAATGGTGTTTATGAAAATGAAGGATTGTTTAGGAAGATGAAGGATTTTACTTAGATGGAAGATGTTTACATCCTTTCAGATTGTGAACCTACATAACTCAGAGTACTGGAGAAGACTTAGTCGTAGTGGTACCTGGAAGAATATGCACCATCCCTCATCTTCTGTGTGGATTACCTGTGTTGCTGGCTTTTCCAGTTTCAGAGCCTTTGGAAATTGCTTTAATTCTCAGGAAAAAGAGTAAGGAAATGGAGAATGATGTGACAAGATACAAGGAATTCCAATTAGTGGCACAAACTACTGAGTGATTTGGTCACTGAACTATGTGGCTTATAAGAGAGGTAATTTGATTTGTGTAGTGCTTAAACAGTTCTCCCCCATCCTCTTTTTTAATTTTTTTTTCCACAGGAAATTGCTCTTTCAGAATGTCCATTTCCAGAGGCAGGAGTGGTATGCTAGTCTCTTTCTGAATAATTTTTATAGAGGGGAAGAAGTTCCTTAGAAGGACAGGAAGAAAGAATACTGATGTGGCAGGGTAGTATCTTAGATTAATTCTGAGTTAATGGTGTTCAGGACTCACCTGTTGGCTATTTCAATTTGCTACAACACCTGAAAGGTTGGGAGCTGGACTCAGGCTTCCTAAACCCTTTCTTAACTCAAAGAAGCAGACAATCCCTGCTAAAGTCAGTCTGGTAACAGTATTGTCAGTTTCTATCAGGTGTGAAGCCCCTTCAGTTGTACCAAAGTAGTTTGGGTAAACTGAGGGTATAAAGGAAAGCTGTAAACCTGGTATGACATTCTCCTTCCCACAGCAGACTGAAAAACTGCTAAGAATGGAAGCTCCTTGCTGGTGGCAAGGAGGTATTACACAAGGAGAGTTAATGTGAATGTAGGGCACAGGCACTTGGTTAGACAAATCTTCATAAGTGAAGGAGATATAAAGGCAAAAAAAAGTGTTTCAATCTTTGGCCAAGTTTCTTTATTGTCTTTTACTTGTGCATTTGAGCCAGTATCTTGGTGTGTCACTGAAAAACAGGAAATAAACTCTTCAAACAATTTACTAGGTTAGAAAGTCACCATGACTTTATTACCAGTGCTGGATGCATGGGGAATACTGCTCAAAGCATGCGTGCCCACTAACCTAACAGACCAGGTTATATTCCTCGAAGCGATACATATTCATCCCATTTCCCAAACATATCCATGTATGGTCATGATTTTGGTGGACTTCCTGGGTATGGTTCTGGATGTTTTGATGAATCTTACCTCCTCAAGAGTATGTCAAGTATGTGATCAGGGTATAATGCACTTCTCTTACTATTCTTTGTTCTGACATACAATCCTTGTTCTCAAAACTAAGATATCTGCTGATATATATTAATCACTAATATAAAAAGATAAGGAAGCATTAGCTGGCACAAGACTTATTAGTCTTGTTAGTCAGAGATGCAGGGAGTTAACACAAGGCCACATTAATCTCTGGTATTTGTACTAATCACTGTATGGTACAAAACTAAGCATTAACCATGAGTATAGGGATCATACACTATTGTGCTAAAGTTGAAAGAATTTTCCAGCATCTTCACCCAGTGCTGCATAATCTTCTTAAAAAATTATAGCTTGTTTGGTGACAGGTGTAGATCTGCCAAGTGGAATTCCTTAATTCCCAGCATCTATTTTTCACTTTGTGTCTTGAAAAACACCTGGGGCTATTGCCTTACTCATCAGATCTAACTGAAACTTAATAAGCTTTATTTCCAACCGATGTGGTGTTTCAGTGCTGCATGTTGAAAGATTTTTTTTTTTAAGAAATAAAAAGGGGATTTTTAATTTCAATCAAGATGCAAATCACTGAAAAAAATCACACATTTCAACTTATTAGGGAGTTCTGAACAATCTCATACTTGAACCATAACTGTTTTCTCTAGAAAAGATAAAATCTATCAGTATCAATTATCAAATTTGGATAAAGGGAGGGAGTCTGTGGTAATGTGGTTTCATTAAGCTGTCATGCTTAAAAGCAGATGCTGACAAGCAGGATGTGGTGGGAAAGCAATGTGGCTTGGAATAAATTTCCCCCATTCCAGAAGTTTGCCCAGCAGTCTCCCAGAATTTTATTCTTTCTTCCTTTTTTTTTTTCCCCTTCTAACAAACCATGTGTATGTAATAACTCTCACTGCTATTAATTGTTCATGCTTTTGTAGCTTTCTGGCTGGCAAATGCTTCATTATCACCTCAGCAGCATTGCGAATCAGCAGGATACCAGCCATTAGTGCATAGTGTAAAGGAGTAGCTGCTATTATAGTAAATCTCACAGAAACCTAATCACATGGTGGCTGCTCTGCTGTAAGTCAAAGCTTCCGATCAGTGATATCCAGTGCTTTTATTAGAAATTTGTTTTAATTTTAGTTCCATTGAGACATTTAGAAACACACTAGATTGTACCATGGACAGAAAGATTTGAGTTCTGTATCTTTTTGGGGATTGCAGTGAATGTGTTTTTACAAGTGCTGATTTCTCTATGCTGTCTTTTTCCTTCCTACGCAGTGCTCTCCTTTCTTGTTGCTTTTATTAATAATCATACTTTACATTTAATTTAGAATTAATATTTTAATTTGCTGTTTATGTCAACTAGTCTTATACTGTCTCAGACAATTTATACTTACATAATTTGGTTGTAGATATCTGTGTGCTGCTGCATCAGTAGGCATCATTGTAATGCTTTGTATTTAGCATATGCCTTGTGTAGTACATGATGTGGCCATACAAGAGTCCCACCAGACTCTTGAGAGGTCATAGAATCTAAGAATATGCTGCACTGGAAGGGACCCATAAGGATCATTTAGTCCAACTCTTGGCTCTGTGCAGGATACCTCAAGGACTTACCATGTGCCTGAGAATGTTGTCCAAATGCTTCTTGAGCTCTGTCAAGCTTGGTGCTGTGACAGTTCCCCTGATGAGCCTGTTCCAGTGTTGAAACACTCTCTGGGTGAAGAGCATTTTTTCTAATATCCAACCTAAATTTCCCCTGACACAGCTGAGGCCATTCTCTTGGGTCCTGTCATGAGAGTGAAGAGTCATGAGAGTGAAGAGATTTGTGTCTGTCCTTCTGCTTGCATTTGTGAGGGAATTGTAACTGCAGTGAGGACCCCCCTCAGTCTCCTGCAGGCGGAACAGACCAAGTGCCCTCAGCTTCTCCTTGTATGGCTTCCCCTCAAGGCCCTTCACCATCCTCATGGCCTCCTGTTGACATTCTAATAGCTTAGGGTCTTTTTTCTATTGAGGTGCCCAACCCTGCACACAATATTCAAGATGAGGCCACCCTAGTGCAGAGCAGAGCAACCCTCCCTTGCCTGGCTGGTGATGCTGGGCCTGATGTGCTTTAGGATTTGATTGGTCCTTCTGGCTGCCAGGGCCCACTGTCATTTTCCCATCAGACATAGAATTCTGTTCTGGTATTTGGCAAGGAGGGAATGTATCAAGCTCTCCTTTGCACTGGGACACTTGTAACTGGTTCTGTTGGTGCCCCATGGTGGAATATCTGAAAAGAAATCCTTATGCAGGGAAAACCAAGAATCCTATGTGTGATCTGAGCCTGCATACTTGCACCAACATCTGCACTTGTCCATGAATAATGTCTGTTTTTACAGTTTTTATCACAGTGGCCTCAGCGTACTCTTGACCCAAACATCCTTTCCTTTTTGTAATTTCTGCTGCAATATGCACAAAGTAAGTAAAAAATATTGCTGGGATACTGAAAATAATGCCTAGTCACCCTATAGGTTAGATATCTTGATTTGTCTCTCTGAACTTAATGCAGAAAATGAAAAAAAAAATCACGTTGAAACACCTCTTTCCTTCTTCCATTTACAATGCCTCTAGAAATAGTGTTAGCTCGTCTTTATAAGGCTGCTATGCCAATGTATCACTCTCTTCTGTGACTCTTGATAGTGAGACTTGAACACAGAGTGGCTAAATGGTGCCATGCTTGCACAGGGTCTAAAAGCAGGTGTTAAAAGTGCAGCCTGTCCAACAATCACCTTTAGTTCCCATGCTGTTTTTCCCCTTTGGGAAGGCTGGAGAGAGTACAGGAGTTGGCTGTGATTCCTTTGCTCCCAGTTTTGAATTGCTAGTGAAAGTCTCTTGCCTATGGAGTGACCCTCTGTGACTCTTTGGAGTGGGGGGATGTTGGCAGAGGTTTATCTCCCTATCTGGCCTGTGAAGGCAAGTTGGTCCAGGATAGGCTTTCTGTGCATTTGGAGCAGGGTGGGCTGTGTTGCTCCTTGGCCGAGTGCAGAGTCCTTGGTGGGTGTGCAGTTGTGTGCTTGTGGGAGTCTGAGGGGAGCAAGGAAGGTGATGCTTGTGCTGGGCATTGTGTGCTCTGTAAATGCAGATATCAGTATAGAAATCTCCCCCTAATGCTCCTGTGTGCATCTGGGAAGCAAGTAAACGTCTCCAATACAGTAAAAAAGGCAGTAGGTATCACTGCCAGGCATCTTTCCCTGAGATAGCAAGACATCTCTGGCTGTGATTAAAATTCTGGGTTTTCAGAGTTGGCTTGCAGATAAATGAGTCAATAGACCTCAAGCTGACTCGTAGTTGGGTAGGTTTCAAAGGTGTTCTTGCAGATAGAGTCTTCTGAGAGTGCATTTTCTCCTTATGCCCTGCTACTGTCCTGTGTCTGTGCAGTGCAGAGATAGGGGATGCTGGATGAGTGTTGTGAAGGGTCTTTCAGAGGGCTCACTGCCTGCGCTGCTCACTGATTGCTATCAATAACCTTCCCTGCCGGTCTTCTGTGTAGTGTGTGTCCCATTTGCAGTTCTGTACAGTGGAGAGCTGTTTCTTCTGCACTCAAATATAGTTTGACCTCTGTGGCAGAGGGCTGGAGCAATCAACTTACAATATAGGACATAATTGTAAACTCTGAATTGACCAGATACACAACAGGCTCAGCCTTACTGAACTGCCTTTTACATTGTGTTTTTCCTTACCACCTACAGCAGCCACTGTTATTTCATCACTGATTGTGCATTCCAGTGGTGTGCTCTCTCACCAGAACTGAGGAGCAGTACATTTTCCACTGTGTGGGTGACAGAGGTCACTTGGCATCTTGATAATGGAGTTGAGATGCCTCTACTTGCCTGGCAGCATACTAGAGTATGACCTTTAAAAGTCAAATGGGATGTTTTTTCCTAGGCTTTGTTTTGTAAAAATCACCTATAACTGGTCTGTGGAATATTTCTAATTAGGTACTTGAGGGCACTAAAAATTGAGATAGCATTGAGAAGATGCAAAAGTAATAGAGACTGCAGGGTAATGTAGAAGAGAATCCAGCAGAGGGTGATGAAGATGATGAGGGGACTGGAGCATCCCTTTTACGAGGAAAGGCTGAGCAAGCTGGGCCTGTTCAGCCTTGAGAAGAGACAACAGAGAGGGGACCTCATCAATGTCCTCAAGTCTCTGAAGGGAGGGTGCCAAGAGGATGGAACCTGGCTCTTCTTGGTGGTGCCAAGTAATGGGACAAGAAGCAGTAGGCAAAAAGAGGTCATGAGGAAGCTCCACTTGAAGGAAGGACTTTACTCTGTGGGTGACTGAGAACTGGAACAGATTGCCCAGAGAGGTTGTGGAGTCTCCCTCACTGGCTATATTCAAGAACCATCTGGACACAATCCTGTGCTGTGTTCTCTGGGATGCTCTAGGTTGGACCAGATGACCCACTGTGGTCCCTTCCAACCTGACCCATTTTGTGATTCTGTGATGTGGTGGTGCATCCCCCCACGCCCCCCCTTCACACTACTCAGAGATGCTCATTAGCGTTGATGAACAGGACCTGGGCTCAGATGTAGAACAGGACCTGGGCTCAGCTGATCATTTCTGATCAGAAATGCTATCTGCTCCCCTGAACCTATGCTGTCTAACGAGCTGTTGGTTTTTTAACAAACAGCCTTGGAAACTAATTTTTTGCCTGGATAACAACCCAAGTGGAACAGTAGTTTTGTTACTGAACTTTCTTTGAAAGTTACCAACCTGAATTGCAGCCAGGATGGAAAATTACTGTGACTAAAGTCATCTCTCTTGTCACCCTGTAAACAGCAATCCTAAGTGATACCCTTTCATCTCTCCTAGTCTGCAATCGGCTGTGACCAGAAAGCTCCCTCTGAGTGGGGCCTCTCAGAGCCAGTGAAATTTCAAGTTTGCTCTGCTTGGAGGGCTGCCACCAAAGACTGCTAGCAGAGCCTGGGCTGATAGCCCCATTCCTTGTTGGGGAGGATGCAAAGGCATCTGGTGTGAGTAGTTCATTGACTGAAAGTGGAATTTTCATAAGTATACCTTGTACACACTCGTTTGGGTCTGTGTGCATGCAAGTGTGAATATCCTGTAGCAAATGCCCTGTGAATGTTGCTCTTCTAGATTCTGAAGTACTTTAGATTAATAGATGGATTTTGCCTACAGGTAAGTTACTGTTGTGCCTATAGTAAATTCTACTGAATCTTTTGTTAAGCTGTTTAAATTAGGCTATTGATTAACTGCTGTTAAGTTGAAGTGTTAAAACCTTTAGGCCTAAACTGGGAAATCTAGGGCTCTGTTTGGCAAGGGGCTCCATTCTGAACCTTGTGACATGGTGAGAAGGTCTCCCTTATCCTTTTTATCCTTACCTTTTCCTGTCCTTGCCCTTTTCCATCCTCAGATATCCATAGATATTTTTTTGGATGATTTTAGGCTTAGATTGATTGATTTTAGATTTTAGTGGAATTTTTCTGTATGCTTTAACCATCTTGTAAGTGGTAGAGCAAACCTTGCCAAGGAACCTTTTCATGCTTTCACTTAAATAGCAAACCTGCTTTTGCCAATACATTTGGTGGTGATTGAGCCATCTAAAGCACTCATTGCTGCCATTGCTAGTAACAGACTGCAGGCTTTTTGTTTACTTTGGAAAGCTTCTGGACTGTGGCTTGCCAAGTTTAATTTGTCCAGACTCTTCTGCCCTGTTTTGAGTTTTATTTTAGCTTGTTTGGCTAAACCAGCAACAGTTTAACAAGCAGGTAACTATTATGTAACATGCTTAGCATTAGCTGGTGTTATACACTTGTGTCGTAATTTTGATGTCCTTCTGCAAATTACAGCTAGCAATACCAAGCAGTTCTTCTGTGTACAGTGAACTGTCTATGACCCTAGAATAATAATGTAGTGAATTGGAATACAACCAAAGGATGGTAGCAGAGGCCTTGATGGTACAAGAACAGGAAAGTACCAGAGGCTATAAACAAATCACCAATGGTCAGTTATAGCTCATTAAAATAATGCAATCTTGGGAGCTCAGTAAAACCATTAAGGATAACAGAATGAAACCCAAATACTCAACAAGTATAAAACACAATATATGTAGTATCTTTAGGAAAGATTTTGAATTATGGGCCATGAAAAAATAGCAAAGTGTAGCACAAATTAGCATAAAAAATTAGCAGTCAAATACTTGCCACATGCTGAAGTGAGGAGAAAAGAAACCTCACCATCAATATCAGTATTCTCCTCTGCTGACTCTCCTCCTCTTCTTCTTGAGGAGGATTGGAGCAGTAATTGGTTAGTGTAATAGCAGAAATATAAGTGTGTATGCATGTGTGTGTCTAGCAATTTTAACTATAGAATTTTGAGAATTTACCAATGGAATTTTCTTCTGTGTTCTTCCTTGCTTTTTCTGTAATGGTTATATCTGAAATAATAGTAACTATTTGGTTAGAATGTTAATATTATATTTATAAACCAACAAATTAGTGGTTTCACCTGGAAAGGGTGTTTCTGTGGTGCAAACTGCACGTGGTGTAGTGTAACATGACACAGGTTAAAATACCTTCAAACTATGACACAGGTTAAAATACCTTCAAACTATATCCAGAGAAGTGCTTCACATTATTGCTTCTGAGTATTGCTGAGGTTAGAGATGAGGAGACAGAAGGATTTGTGCAGATGAAGTGGCAAGGACAGACTGGTAGGAGTGTCAGGAAGATTTCACATGACTCTGGTCTGGAGTTATGGGTGAGAAGACTGTTTAAAAACAAACAATCAAGCAAGATAATCAAGATAAAGTTTAAATGTGAGATAAACATTAAAGCAAGGAATCAATCTAGTGATATATATTCTGTTATTTATGATCTATTTTAATAGTATTGATATCTATTATCTAGCTCCAATTAGTGTTAACTGTTACTAGATGGACGTGGACAAATTGCCAGTTTTATGGATGAGAAAGTGAAAATGCTCAATGATATATCTAGTTCACAGTTGAAAAAAGAGTGGCCTGATTTATTTAGATTATAATGATAACACATCCTACTCCAATAATAACTCAGAAAGATGTGAAAGAACCTATGCTAAAATGAAATATTTTACAATCATCTGGTCAAGGTATTTTACTTACAGGAGTTTTAAAACAGGAGACTGGATGGTTCTTCCAATAAATCTGGAAGCTGCTGGGAAATCCAAGAGATCTAAAAAGAATAGCGGAATGCCAATATTTTTTAAAAGGTTGAACAAGAGGACCAAAGATTCTGGCCCCTTGTATTGATCAGGGGTAAATGAGGCCCTAAATGATGCACAATGTTAAAAGTACTTAGTGAAGGTAATGCTAAACACTGTGTGAAGTTGAGAATCTGTCAGCTTGAAACTAAGAAGCTTAGATATAAAAGAAATCAGACTCTTAATATATTTTTGTAAAATATTTAATTTCACACCATATTAATTAATGGATTAGTAGAAACCTGATCCCAGTAGGCTGATTTAGCACTCCTGAAATAAATGTGTGCAATCTCAGTGCATTAGGAACAATTCAAGGAACTTGGGCAGCACCTGAAGCTCCAGAGACCTTCTGACAGAAAAGTAGGTCAGGCAGGAGGTAAGGAAATGATATGAAAAAGATGTATAACCTTAAATGAAGTAATTCTGTCTCTATTAATAAACAGCAGTGTAAGCCATGGGCACTGGGTTGTAGTTGTCCAGACTATGATGCTGGCATTAGGGAGTTCTTAGAGACTGCAATATAGATGCACACAGTCCCCAGGAATGGAATGCATCATATATTGATGGCAGTTTCAAAATGAAATCATAATGAATAGACCTTTTTGTGCCTGTAACATACAAAGCTTAGTGTAGAATTTTGTATTGCCAAGACCTCAAAAGAGGCTTCATTTTTAAATAGCTACTCAGATTCCTGCTGCTTAGTGGTTGCAGGACTGGAGGTGTTTGTCTAGCTCTGCTGTTCCTACATCTTTCCCAGCCATTGTTACCATGACACAGAAAGGGCAGCATACTAGCAGAAGGCTTTTAAACATTGTACGTGTATACAGTATCTTACAGTAGCAAAACAACTGGGGAGTTGCCACTTGGAAAATTTTCTGAAAATTGACATTGTGCTGGCAGTTGCCTTTTACTATGATATAGACATTATTTTTTTTCATTTTTTCTGAACGACTTGCTGCTCCTCATTAAGCTCATTAATTGTGGTCAGTCAGCATGGCATGATAGATGCAGTGGTATGAGCCCTTGTGTTGAAATCATGCTCCTTGTCACACTTATGAATTCAGAAATGGTTCTCTAATGCTTCTCTGGCCAAGTTGTGTTTCATGATAACCTTTTTTTTATATGTGTGTTACTATTTTTGCTTTAAATAAGATGATAGGATGCTGCTGCCCACCCACATGCTTATCTTGTGCAGTTGAGAAGAGACAATAAGACAAAAGACTCATCTGGCAAAACCAAGTCATTTCAATAAGGAGTTCTCAGCCACCACTGACTTCCAAAGCAATGTTTTACATTTGGGTCTTGTTTTTGTCTCTGACTTAGCATGCATTAGAAATTTTGATGAGTGGATGTAAGGGGTGCACAATAAACCTTTGAAGAGACTCAACCTTACCTTGCTTTGGTAAGGTATTGGTGATCTTAATCTGAAGCAAGATGTGCATGTCTTAATACGTGTAGGAAGTTATAATCGTCCAGGCCTGCATAATTGGCTGATGGCTACAAAAAGGTATGTTTAAGGCAATTCCCTCTTTTGCAGCTGGAAAGATAAAGTTTGCTCTTCTGTGGGTAAAGAAATCAGAATAAATATTTACTGTGTCTTCTGGTAAATTGTGCACTCGAATCAGCTCTAGTTGACGGGCTGAACATTCAAGAAGCAATGTCCTCTAATACAGTGTTGCAAACACGTTCCTCAGCATTCCTCAAAGTACAATCTGAGGTACAGCTGACAAGGAGTCAGAGAGTGCCTTTCTGTTACATCTGCAGCCTCCTTTACTTGGCACAGCTTCCTGAAAATCACAGTCTGATGTCCAAACTGATGTCTGATACAGGTGGGAAGATGCTTCGTATTTGTTACTCCAGCAGAGAAGGTTAACATCTGCCATGAATAAATCCAGAGCATTTGTTGTTTTGTTGGTGCTGCTGTTTTTGCCTCCTGTTGGCATTATCTGAGATAGTAAATCATATAATGTCAGCTGTTTCAGTATTACATCTGTCATCTACTGACTGTTGAATGGCAGCAGCTTGTTGCTGAAAAGAAAGTTGCAGCTCTTTCATGATCATATTGACAGTGGGAAGGTTCATAATCTTCCTGTGCTCTTCATTTATCATGCTAAGAGATGAGTGTGACAGTGCAATGATATGAGCTACCTCTTATACCAGAAGATGCCATGTGGTGCCCTAATTTGCTCCCAGGGAAAATTGTCCAAGGAATATATTCCCTGTGGCATTTCATGGTCACTGTATTCCAGTGCTCGGTTACCATGATTAAAATGTCTTAGTCCTTTTCAAGGACTGCAATTGCATTCAGCTGCATAACAAGCACTCTTGATTGTACTGTATTGCCAGGTGATAGGACTAGCTAGTACCTGTATCATTTGAGGCTATAAAAAATCAGAAACTTGCCTTGTTTAAGGAAACATGCTTAAGTTTTTACTTGGTAAGGAACAATATTGTACATGACGATATCTTAATACAAAAAAATGTTACCACAACTGAAATGTAAAGACTAAACTATATGCCTTTTACCCATCAAGTAAGTCAGGTTTAATGCTAGGCTGGGGTTATATTACTGTGTATGAAAGAAAAATCAGCTAAATTTAATAAAGTTTTCAAAAGGTAAGAAATACAAGCTTGTCTTGGCATAAGTCAGCTAGCCTTAGTTGGGAAAATTTCTGATTACATTATTAGTGAAGGATAAAACCTCCACAAGCCCAAAACATTTTCTACATCTCCAACCCTACTAAAACTCTAAAAATTGACATCAAGTATGTGTGATTACTTGTTCAAAACCTGCTATGCTTTTGGGAAGGCAAATATATTATAGTCTGTAACAAGCTCTAGTGTAAAAAATGACAACTAGAGAAGCGAAAGAAGAATTCATTATTCAGCAAAACCCAAATTAAATTCAAGGTTGTAACCAGTTTCATCAAGTTTCTTCTAATCTAAACATACAAAGATGTTTGTTAATGTGGGGTGGGTTTTTTTGTTTGTTTGTTTGGGGTTTTTTTGTGTGGTTTTGTTTTGTTTATTTGTGGGGTTTTTTTGTTTTCTTTTTTTTTGTTTGTTTGGTTTTTTTTCCGGATTGCATTTCTCCTATTTTGAAGCTGGTATATAGAGCAAATAGCTAAACTAGAGGACCATCTTTTGGTACAGAAAAAGTTATTTTAAGACTATTTCTACATTAAATTATTTTAATGTTTTTAAGCTGTACATTTCAAAAAAATATGTATCCTTTGCACAGTGTTTTCCTAGTATGGCTTAGCTGTTTATATAAATAAAACTCTTAGACATGAAAAAACATATTTGAAAAGTCATCTTTTCTATGATAATGTAGAAGTGTTTTGGTTTATATTTTCTATCAGAGTTTGTATTTGTGCTGTGTTTTTTTTTCTTTTAGGTTGGAGTCTGTTCACAAATGCAATGGCTTTCTTTTTTTCTTCTTTTTTTGCCTAATCCTTCCAGAATGAATTTTAGCAAGATCTGACACAAGTATAGCAACCAAGAAATATTTATATTTTTACAGTTTATGTGTATGGGAGATGTATGTTTTCTGTATGTCTGTACATAGTAACGAGGGAAACAATAGAAAATTGACTCACTACATGGGTATGCATGTAAGTTAATAGATTCCTTTGTATTTGCTCAGTCTGATGACTACTTTACCAAAGAAGCAATTTTACTTTGCTCTGTCAGTGCACATTGCAGAAACCTTCTCTACTTCCTTTAACAAATTTTATTTTGTGTATGTTTTACAGTTATAGTAAAAAATATGTTGCAATACAAAGCATTCTACATTCAGCTAATATGTTTAGAAAATAGACACCATCACTTTTTTGGCCCTCATATTCAGGGTCAATTTCTATGAATGTCACATATGAAAAGATTTTTTAGGTTTTTTTACTATCATCCTGGATGACAAACACTGCACTTACATCTGGAGGAATTACAAAGCCTTCCTCTCCTGTGTTCTGCAATTATTTAACATCTTGGTATTGTTCTTCTACCATGCTGGCTTGTTTAGTTGAGTGCATAAAGTGCTGTTATAACATGGAAAGTCCCTTCACAGGACTCTACCAGAAGCAGATTCAAGTATCAAAACATACAAAAGTTTGAAAAATGCAAGGTGTTAGGGCAAAAATACTATGATAATGGAAAAAAAAAAAAAGCTTTTTACCCCGTTTGGTTTTTTTCAAAATAAAGCCACCTCATCTAAAATCTGGATAATTGGATAGCCTATTCTACCCATATTATTCCCTGTTGATCACTTGTTCTCAGAAGAATGCTGCTGCATACTTGCATTTTTTTCTATGTACTAGATTAAAGATAGTCTTTCCTGTCTGAAAGCTATATTAGATATATAGATTCTTGGGAAACTAAAATGAGTGCTTATGAAATAATGGTCACTTAAGCATCTGGTTTTGTGTAATTGGTTTCATTAAGCATGCCAAATTAGTCTACTACTCCAGTGAATCTCTGCTAAAAAATATGTGTTATGAATAATCTCCTTGCTTAAGTTTTCAATGTGAAAAATCCCCAAACTTATAAAAAGAGAGGGGACCCTTTACTAGGAGTAGAAAGGAGTCTGATTTTTTTTTTTTAAGATTTATTTTGTAGTTTTTAAGTTAATTGTATTACATTATCAAGCTTTTTTAGCTTTGAGTCTGTTTTAGAAGAACAAGGAGAACAAGAAATAAAGAAGGCAGGAGGACAGTTAAAGATTTAACAGCCCACTGTTGTACAAAACTGTCTACTCATGTTGAAAATAACTACTTTGTTTTGAAGTTTGTGATCAATACTATCCTATATATCTTGTAGATGATCCCATAACAAGTCTCCTCCACTGACATTATCTCTTAATTATAACAGAAAAAAAGAAAGTGGACTAACAGTCACTTTTTAAGTGATTGAGTTATTTTTCTTGAAAGTTTTATTCTAGATAAATGGAAGCTATTAGTTTGTTTCAGGAATAATTACATGTCAGGGACAGAAGAATTTGTAGCAGTCTGTCACTAATCCTTTGTCTCTGAATCAATAAGAATGTCACTAGAATCTTTGTAATGAACTTTCATAGGAAGGGACACAGTCACAGGAAGAGAGAATTGAATCTGAAATTTCTGGCACTACATCTTGAGCTAACTGTATTTGTGTGGACATATGATTAAGCTTGTGATTTCCATGGTTCACTGTGGCATGACAGGAAATACTCCAGATATGTTTCTGTGGCCATGGTAGTAATTTCAGTGGTACTTAGATCCAGTTTTAACGTCCTGACATGTCCAGAATAACTGGGAGGTATGCCAATCACTGTTGCCATCCCAGCAAAGCCTTGGCAATGCTTGTGCAGTGTTCCCTACCTTGGATACATTTTTCAGTTTGAAGATCATTTCACTTTACATGCAGGCTTTTGATATCAATGCTTAATCACCAGATTTATATATTTTTTTCCCCTTGAATACATCTAGAAGAATCTCAGAATTTTAGGAGTTCTTAGAAGGCTGCTATTTTGCTATCCATGGGGCAGTTTTTAGAGGATTCCTGTGCACATAGGCCAGCACCTGGAATTTAGCTGAATGCTAATTTAGTGTTATAAATTATAAGGTTCTGTTAGCCACTTGCCACCTTCTCTTCAAGGCCTTTAGAGAAAATTTTGAGTTGAAGAAGAAGCCTAGACTGATGAACTGTCATTTTTGCACTGGTGTGTGCTTTTGCAGTGGATCTGTGGCAAATGGACAGTGGCAAACTGAATTGACAATTAACAACCAACTTTTATATGTTTACTGCAGGAGTTTCCAAAACTGTGACTGATTTGGTGCACCTTGTCTGGGTAAAGAATATCCTAATATAACACCTGGATTTCAGGTACTACTTTACCCAGTTGAGCAAGGGCAGCTGATGGCTCCATATGCCAAAAAATTGTCTGCTGAGGAGTTTTCCAGAGTATGCAAACAGAAGATTACATTTTCCCTGAGCTCCACCTGGCTGGTTCTCTGTCTGCAGCTGAATCTCTGCCATTCTCTTCTTTGCTGTCCCTTGCAGGAACATTCTCACAAGATGTGTTGGTAACCAGTTGGTGACTGGCTGTGGTCTTAGGACAGGGTGAATAAGAAGCATCTACAGAGAACATTTCACCTCTGGGTTGCAGCAAGATACCTTGTACACACAGTACAGCTGGTCTCCCCACTTGCTGTGCCAGGGACACTGCAAACCATTGATCCAAATTCTCCCCAGATATAATAGGTAATATTAAAAATTTACAATGCTTGGGTAGGCAGATACAAAAAAAAAAAAAAAAAAAAAAAAAAACCCAGAAAA
>JAYDZK010000169.1:93755674-93768889 GCA_034509185.1 Euphonia xanthogaster
AGATAAAAAAAAAAAAAAAAAAAAAAAAAACAACCCAGAAAACCAAACAAACCAAACTGTCCATGATAAGGAAAGATTTCTGTTCCTCTTTGCTAGTAGCAGTTTCTCCCAGAACAACCAAGTATTCAAATAAGTACAAAAGTAAGTTTTGTTTGGTGGCTTCTGAGGTACATTGGAGTGGTACTAAATTAAAAGAAATGTGGATTTTTTGAAAGAGGAGAACCTAATATAAGTAATGTCCTTCAGATAATCCAGTAAACAAAGGCTGAACCAAAGGGAATTATTTAATCAGTTAGTCTACAGTAGGAGAAACTGCTGAAAGTAAAATGTACAGTGTTGTGTATCAAACCCCCACATCTCACTGTTGAAAATACTGAGCTGGATATAAATTCATTCTTGAGAACCTAATGTGTCTCTGTGAGGAAACTTGAATGACTCTGGAAGGAATGTTACTAAAAATCAATGCAAGTCATTGCTGATTGCAAGGTGTTTCACATATGTAGCCATTATGTCTCTCACATTTCCATCTGTTGTTTGTTTAATGTGGCCTGTTGCGTTGGTGCTAAGAGATTAGCAGGTTGACGAAAATGTTAATGTGAGCTCTAACAGAGCCCAGAGAAAAAAGTGGAAGCAGCGTGTCTGGATGTTAGAAGCCTATTATAAAAAATTTACGAATGCTGAAGGAAGCATTGGTTGCCTTCATCCTGCAAAGTTTTTTGATTAGACAAAGACTATACAAGCATCCATCATCCACAAAAAGGGTGCTGGGCAACTAGACATTTAATCTGCCATTTGCATCTACCTGCCAAACTTCCCTTCCTCACCTGTTCAGAGAAAACACAGTGCAGAAACCTTCTGCTGACGTAAAGCAGTAACAGCCCTACCCATTCCTCTGTAGTGCAGGCTGGAATGGGGATCCAGGGAGCTACAGGCCTGTCAGTCTGACCTCTTCATGGAGATCATCTTAAGTGGCATCATGCAGCACATCTGGGACATCCAGGGCATCAGACCCAGCTGGCAAGTGTTTATAAAACATCCTGCTTGATCAGCCTGATCTCCTTCTAAGACGAGGTGACCCACTTAGCGGATGAGGCAAGGGCTGCGGATGTCTGCCTGAGCCTTAGTAAAGCCTTTGGCACTGTCTCCCACAGCATCCTCCTGGAGAAACTGGCTGCTCCTAGCTTGGAGAAGTGAAGTGTCAGTGGGTAAAAGCTGGCTGGATGGCTGGGCCCGGAGAGTGCTGGTGAATGGAGTTACATGAGGCTGGCAGCCAGTCACAAGAAGTGTTCTGCTCTCAGGATTTGGGCCGGGCCTGTTTCACATCCTTTTCAGTCATCTGCATGAGAGAACTGGGTGCAACCTCAGTCAGGGTGGGAGTGTTGATCACCTGGAGGGTAGGAAGACTCTGCAGAGGGATCCCTCTGCGGAGGGATCTGGCTGAGTCAAAGAGCCAAGGCCAGTTGTATGAGGTTCAACAATTCCAAGTGCTGGGTCCTGCCCTTGGATCGCAGTAAACCTCTGCAGTGCTTCAGGCTGGGGCAGAGTGTCTGGAAAGCTGCCCTGTGGAAAAGGGCCTGAGGGTGCTGGTCAACATCAGCGGAAGCCTGGACATGTGTGCCCAGGTGGCCAAGAAGGCCAATGGAATCCTGGCCTGTATCAGCAATAGTGTGGCCAGCAGGACCAGGGCAGGGATTGTCCCCCTGTACTCAGCACTGGTGAGGCTGCACCTCAAGTGCTGTGTTCAGTTCTGGGTTTAACACTAGAAGAAATTGAGAGGCTGCAGAATGTCCAGAGAAGGGAAATGAAGCTGGTGCAGGGTCTGGAGCACAAGTCCTCTGAGGAGCAGCTGATGGAGCTGGGATTGTTTAGTCTGGAGAAAAAGAAGCTCGGGGGAAACTTTATTCCTCCCCGTAACTACCTGAAACAAGTTACAAGCAACAGAATAAGACGAAACCTTCTGAAGTTGTGCAAAGAGGGGAATAGATTGGATATTAGGGAAAAATGCTTCACCAAAATGGTTGTCAAGCACTGGATTGCCAGGCTGCCCTGGGAAGTGGTGCAGTCACCATCTCTGGTAGTATTTAAGAGATTTGTAGATGTGGCATTTAGGAACATGGATTTTACTCAATGAACTTAAAGGTCTTTTCCAACCTAAACAATTCTATGCTACTATGATTCTGTGATTTTCTTTTGTTCTTCTAGAATTGATTTTTTTTCTATCTAAAGACAAAGAGAAGCTCTAAAATGAATGAACCCCAAAATATCATTTGTAGCTGGCAACTATAGGGAGCTCTGAGAGAAATGGAGAATGGACCTGGGGTATTGATGGAACCACAGAAAAGAATAATAGAATATACTCTAAGCAGACATGATTGATGTGTATCCTGCCTTCTTTTTCAGTAGCTTTTTTGAGGTAATTTTCTTCCCTGATTTCTAATCCACTGTAAAATTGCCTTTTTTGCATCTGTGTGGTTCATTTAAGGAGCAGTGCCCACTGGCAGCTGTGATTTATCAAAGCATGAAAGTACTTTGATGCTATAAGCAGAATGTGAGCTAATTGATGTAAAATTTAAGAAGAAAATAGTCACTTAGGGACTGCAGGGAACACAATTTATTAAAAGGTAGAATCACAGTTCTGCTTTGATTTAGGTCCCTGTCTTCACCAAGATTGCTTTTGATTTTTTGAAGTGAGGTTGTACGAAATTCTAGTTTGCCTTTTCTTAACTGATGATGTGCTTTTCTTGCTGCAAAGTTTTAAAGATAATAATGTAATGCCATCTTTACTTTTAACCAAACCAGCAGCTTGTACTTTTACCTTGGTTATTTCCATGCCTTCCTTGCAAAACATCTTGAAAGAAATAACAGACATTATTGAACAATGCCTTATTTTGAAGATATCTTCCAAGGAAATGGATGGAGAATTGGGAACTTTTAGGGGTACAAGTACATGAAATTTCTAGATGCAAATAACGTTTCTTTAGTAACAAAAGGAAGCAACTGGAGATAGTTCCATTTATTTGCTGTTTATGAACTTGGCAATTATCCCCCCTATATTTTGCTCTGTTGTGATTAAGCCTTCTGTTGTGTCTCACATTTTCTACTTCCCTAAAGTCTGTTTTCCATTGCATAGTGATTCATATGAGGCCTTGCAAAGGTTGGGGAGGCTGGAAATTATACATCACCTGTCCTACTTGACCTTGACTAGGGTTTGCATTTTCCAGACCAGCTGCTATTTGATTATGTTCATCATGTCCTACACTCTAATCCAGAAGAGAGACCTCTCTTTTAATTATGTTAATGATGTGAATCATGCAAAATGGCTGCTTTTATGCTCAGGATTTTTGTGATAGACACTCCTTTACATCCCATGTTCATTTGGGAAAGGGAGGGATTAGCACTCAGGGGCTGAAGCTTCTGTATTCCTGGGTGCCCTTAAGGAAGCTCTTAAGTGAGAGATGCAAAGGAGATGAATAAGAAGGTGTTGCTGAAATAGTCTAGTTAAAACCTCCTCCTGCCACCACATCCTGCTGTCAATGATGCCCAGTGGTTTAATCAGTTCTGGAATGGTGTTAGAAGGGTGTTGGTTTCTTTGCTGTGCTGAAACAATGTTCAGCTCTATAATCTTAAAAAAAAATAATTTAACAACTAAATTCTGTTCTTCTGTAAGCATCTCTCTGCTAATCAGTGGAATGTTGGCTAGCAAAGAAAGGAGAGATGAATGCTTAGATCTACAATGCTACATGGTAGTGATAGGCATAAAATAGAAATGATTCAAAGAAAATATTATGTACAGCTAGAGGGAGGAAGAAATGACTGAGGCTGAGCAGATGTAGGGATTTTCCTATTTTCTTCCTGCAGACTGTGTGAGAGGAGACCTGGATCCAAAGTAAGATTCTGACCTGACCTGTGCTATGTGACAGGTTAGGTCCTACAGTCTCATCCATGATCTCTCCATGGATGCAGTGCCTGTGCTAAATTCAGCCTCAACAACTATAGATTTTATATATGGATCTAAGACACTTCTAAGCATTTTCATGGCTACAAAGTCACACTAAATCATTACATCAAAAATTAGATTCAGGGTAATTTTATTGTTTGTTAGCATGTCCTTCTTTCTTTCTTGATCTGCAGCTCCACATTACGGCTGAACTCACTATGTATGACTATTTTACACATCAGACACTTTGTTCTCTTTGTTACTACAAAACTATTTTTGTCTGGCTTCAGGTTTGCATTTCTTTAACTGACCATGGTTGAGTCATGGACCATGGTTTATGACTGTGGACCCTCCAGTGCCAGGTCTGTGCCCCACCTTTTATTGCCCCATGCTCATACTCCCCTGTACCACATCTGGTGCCTTCACTTCTGAAAGCCTGTGCAGTCACCTCTGGCTTGTAGTTCTTGCCTTATTGTCATACTCATCAAAAGAAACGTGGCCAGCAGGTTGATTCTCTATTCTGTTTTCCTGAGATCCCACCTGGACTGCTGTGTCCAGCCCAAGAAAGACTTGGACCCATTAGAGCAGTTCCAGAAGAGGGTACCAAAAATAGTCAGAGGGCTGTGACATCTCTCATGTGAGGAAAGGCTGAGAGAGCTGGAGATGAGAAGGCTCTGGGGAGACCTTATTGTGGTCTTTCACTATATGAAGGATCCTTATTAGAAAGATGAGACAGACTTTTTTACAGGGATATGTTTGGAATAGATACAAAGAAAAATTTTTTCATTGCAAGAGTGAGGAGACTGTGGAAGAGGGTGAGACACTGCAACAGATTGCCCTGAGGAGTTAAGGATGCCCTGTCTCTGGAGGTGTTTAAGACCAGGCTGGATGAGGCTTTGAGCAACTTGATCCATTGCAATGTGTCCTTGACCATGGCAGGAAGGTTGAAAATTTAAGATCACTTCCAATCCAAGTGTTTCTGTAATTCTGTTATATTAGTCATAAATATCTATTTCTGCATAGGATAAATCTTTGTTACTTCTATGCATCCAGAACTATGGTTGTCCTCTGCACACATAAGCAAAAGTAAACCACATTACATACAGACAACTGACCAGCTAAGGAAATTCCAGCCACAGCTAAACTGTGTAAACCAAAGTTCACACAAATCAGACTCTACCAGCCTCAGTTCTGAGGCTTTGAAAACTCCATACAAATATTACATCCTGTTACTAGCAGTGGCAATACCACTGCCAGAGTTACAGCTCTGCACAGCAATTAGGAGCTGTCATAGGAGCTCATTTGGCAGCTTTTCATAGGAATCATAAGAGAAAATTAAGTTTGTGGACTCCTGAAATATGCTAATGTTCCCACAAGGTCTGTAGCTCCTCTGTGGCTTTTTACTCTGGGGTGGTTTCTGAGTATTTTCACAGGCATCAGTGGTGCAAGCAATAAGAATTATGACATTGTAAATGGTTGATGAAATAAAATCCGGGCTTAAGCATAGCTTAGATACTTTCACTTTCACCACCTTACTTCCCAACCTGAGGCATACCCTGTCAACTATGATTCAGGTTTAAAACCAGCCATAGATATGTGGTGAACAGCTCCGTGTAAATTCTCCTGGAGTAACAAAAAAACATTTTCATGACAGGAGTGTTTTCTTCACTTAATAATACTAGCAATCAATTTATATCTAAAAGGCTATTTGTGTTTCTAGGTCTATTCCTGTTTTTATGTCATTTTTTTCTTACTAAACAGGAATATCCTTTAACTTCCATATGAAAGTAAACAGCCCACACAGTATTTCTATTTCTTAAAAAAAGAAATAGATTTAGATTTATAACATAGTATTTCCATCTCTCTTCCCTGAAAGCTTGTAATTGTCTCAGGAGATGGTGTAGACAGAGCTGGTATGCCAGGCTTTCCAGCAACTTTTCTGTCCTGTTTGGAGAGATGGCAAAGTAGTTATTTTTGGTGATTTTTATGCCACTGGAAGTCCCACACTCATGGAGAAGTTGATTTTCTCCCTTTTAGTACACTGAGATTATGATATTAAAGGGTTTGTTTGTCAAAAATTACTGCAGTCTCAGAAATTTACAACTAATTCTGTGCTGTCTTTATCAAGAGCACCCTAACCCAAACTATATATTTGTCAGCAATTTTTCCCTTTTATACATGATAAAAATTGTAGTGGAATGTGAAGCTAAATAGCTTACATGGAAGAGAATGGGGAAGCTGATGATGTTTGGGATATTGAGTCTGGGTGCTCCAGAAGAACTCACTGCTGAGAGCTGGGGGGTAGGAACAGGGAAAAAAACCAACAAGATTATAGAGGAACTTTGGTCAAGGAGTTCTTCATTTTACTGCGGTTGTTTTGTTCCAGTTGACTGAAACATTGTGCAAATTTACCTCCAAAATTCAAAACAAGAAACAAAGGTCAGTCTAAACCCATATTTTATCTGTATGACATGGAGTTTAAATAACAGCAAACAGAAAATTCAACAATAAAACTACCAAATTTCCAAGACAACAAGTAATGATCTTTTAGTTTTTAAACACCAAATCCAGCAGGCAAATCCCACTCTATTACTGAAAAGTTGTCCAAATTAAGCACAACAAATCATGTGACTCTTCATACCTAAACCACGCATATTGAAAAAGAATTAACCTACAGTAGTGTTGATGTACCCACACTAGCACTATATCTTTTCCTTGTATCTCTCAAGCTGGTAGGTGTTTTGTGTGGTAGCCTGGATTCCCTAGTTGTATGAAATATGCATCAGAATACTTTTTCAGATTCTTATTCTCTTTAAAATATCTTTCCCTTTGTTTCACAGTCAATGTGCAGAACAAAGCAGGCAGTCATTCAGAGGGCATTATGGACATTCCAGTTGTTTCAGTGGCTTAAGGCTTTGTTTTGTGTTCAAATTATCTGTACTTCTTGGCCATTAGGTGCTGCTTAATAAGTCAAAGAAGCAAGTTTTAGGTCATGTCAGATAGTCCCAAAAATTCTATTGCTTGAGAACGATAGTGCAATGTCACAGTCTGAAGGTGAAATAGATGCATTTTGCCTTACTAACCCATTAAAGGGAAAAGAGAGGCTAAGACCATGACCAAGTTTGCCCATGATTTACACAGTTCAACCTTATTGTAGTAACCTTTGATCAGAAAACTGGTGGGACTCTTGGCAAAAATCTATGTCATTGCAAGTGCACCTGGGCATAGCTAAGATAACATTGCTTGTAAATGGCTGGACAAAAAATTTTGTACTTCACAAAGTACAGTTTGCAATAGAAAAGTAAGCAATCCTCCATCAAAGCCTCTGCTAATGTGTTTGGGGTTTTTTTTTACACCATGTCAGTGTCATCAATTTTTTCAAGAAGCAATAGGTTTAAGTGGCTCAACATAATCCTTTCATAATTCTCACTAATTTTTGCTCAAGAAGGAAAGGGGAAATTAGGAACTGAGACTGAAAAGTCTGTTCCATGGAGATGCAGTATGATTGCTGTATTCCCAAAACTTTTGAAAGGAATTTTTGACTAGCAGTTGTGACATAAATTCTCAAGGTAGTGAGCAAGATAGCTTCTAATTTACTCTTGTCCTTGGGCACTGATTTTGATCACTGAGTGCTGGTTTGAGAGAAAAAGAAATATATAAGGTTTTATTTTGAATATAATCTTCTGATTTCAGGTGTGGAATGAGAACCACTTTCTGTTTATGCACAGATTAAGTTCTTCACATGTTAATGGCATGCTCTGCAAAGAATTAGCCATGAAATACTGTAAGCAACCAATTCTATAGCTCTGACGTGTCTTTAAATATCACTCTTAATTTGGGTTTGTTCTGAGATGTCTGTCCCTATAGACTTGTTATATATTCTGTGGGTTGGATATTCCTCTCCTAATGTGACTAAGTGCTGCAGTAGAATATCTACCTTCAATGGAACATCACCTTTCAACTGCATTTGGACCTAACAAGTTTATGCTGAGGTAGTACAAAACTTCTTTTCCGTGAGTCACAAGACCTCCTTCAGTTAAAATTTTTTTGTCTGGTGAATGTAATGTTGTCTGTGTGTCCCATTTTTATGGCCTTTACAGGAGAACTAAAAAATTGGATACTTCTTTCTTTCTTTCCAGCTTTGAGGTGAAGGTTCCTTTTCTATGTCTTTAACTTCTGTACAAGATGCAGAATTTTTTTCAGAGGTATTTGGATGTAAGACCATGTCTCAGCAGGCTGTTTGGAAGAACAAACCATGTGATAAAACATACAAATCATGTGAACAGTGCAAATTACCAAAACACCCAGTGCAAACAACTAAATAACTATTTAGTGCAATACAACACTTTGAGAAAAAGAGATTGTGTGCTATTAAAATGAACATTCCATTCATTTCCTTAGGCACAGTTTTGGGCATTAAAGATAACTTCATATTTTGACTTTATTCTCTATTTTGTCCATGGTACAGAGTAAATATTGCATGAATATCAGTAGGCATAAAAAAAGTCATAATTCAATTCTGTGTACTTAACAAAATTGTATCCAAACACTTGTTTAGAAATGATAGTAGAAATAGAATAAGGTATTCTCCAGAAGTTTATAATCCTTTATCTTACTTTCAAATCATTTGATGAACAACTGAGAGAGATTTGGGCACTTCTGCCTGTAAGCAGTAACGTTCTAACCCTATAAAGGCAAACCCACAAAGTGGAAGCTAATGGAATGCAGCTCTGTGGCACTTTGTGACCTGTAGATACCAGCAAGCTTTATACTTACCCAAAGTCTTAATATTTTTTTGTAGGATGTAAGTTGTGGTGGTCACACATGCCTTTTGCAGAGCTTCTCCTAATGCAAGTGGAGAGAAATGCTCAAAATTCACATGAATTTCAGTGAGATATCCATAGGGTTTTTGTCACCAGGGCCATGTTCTTTAGCTACTTTTCTTTGGCATGACTGGCATGGAGGTGGACACCTTAGATGTTTGGTAATGTCACCACTGCCTTTCAGAGAATCCATAGTAAAAGGTGTTTGATGTAAGGTGAGCAAGGAATTCTGTAAGAATGCTGAGTTTTAGCCTCAAAGTAAGATAGACTGGCAGAACAGGAACAAGTTTGTTGCAACACTTGGAAAGGCACAGAGGTGCCAGCTCTTAGTCAAGTGTAGCAAATATAGGCCAGGAAGGTAAGGAAGGGAACTGGAAAACAGACCAAAGAGTGAAAGGCACGAGACAAACAAAAGAGCAAAGTGGCCTGGGCAAGTGTGCTCAGGCAGTATCCTCCAGGGAAAGGACAAGAAGCATCCATAGGTTCCTAAGTGGGATGATATCTAGTTGACAGAAGCTTTTCTTGGATGTTTTTGAGGAAATCTGCATGCATATGTAATGCCTGAGTCTTGTTGCACTCTACTGTCTGGTTGATATGTTCAGGAGTAGCTTTGATCCAGACATGGCCTTATGTATTTCAGAGCTGTTTGGGATTTAATTCTCTGGCTGTTGGGCCTCCTTGACCTTTTTACTGGCTTTGTGTACCAGCCAGTTTAGCCCCACTACAGTGATGAAACATCATCTTCTCTCCCAAGTCTTTTGTCATACTTTCACTGTATAAGTAAAATTCATCCTGCAGCCCAGGCAGTACATTTAAGTCAGGCAATGCAGACTGTCCCTTAAACATAATTGCTGAGTGCAGTGCAAACATGACTCCTGCCATTCCTGGTTTATGATTATCACATCCCACTTTCAGCAGGCTGGGCTGCATTTTTTTTTTTGCTTTTCTAACACTCTGTATGCATTGTGTTGGACCTGAAGTATATTTCTTAGTTGAATTAATCTGTATTGTGCCTTTTGTGCCTCAGTCCTTCCTAATGTTGGTAAGAACCCGAAGCGTATATCCTGCATTTAGCATCCCTGGAACAGGTCAGAGGTGATTTGATTTTGTATGTTTTGTGTCCTGTCAGGGTGGCACATGAATATGTAAGAACCTTTTCTCTCTCCTGACGTGGTGGTCCAGGTCTAACCAGTGCTTATCTGTTGGTTAAGATTTGTGCTATACAGTGGGTCTTGGAAAAGGAGTGAGGAAGATAATAGGAAAAATCTCAGTTATTCTCTGAAAGTGTCAGTTGTTCTCTACTGACTATAGAGGGACATGAGGTTTCTAATTTATAAGTTTTAGATAAGTACCATTACTACGTGGGAAGGATTCAAGTCCTGGAGTACACTGAAACAAAAATGTTTGTATGTATGTGACCACAAGGCAGTAAAGAAGTAGACTCTGTATGTGTTTGCTTGTCTGGCAGGTGGCATCTGACATTCCATAAATTTCATATAGCCTTAGGGACAAAAGAATTGGGGAAATTGCTGAAGTTACGCACTAAATGTCTTTTATTGTGCTATTTTGGAGCGTATCTGTCCATTTCTGAATCTGTAGCATTCACCCATGTTGCAGGCTTTAAGCTCCTCCGTGTCACAAACTATGGAAATTATTCTTCTTCATTATCACAGAAATATATATAACAGGAGTTTTATTAAATCAAATTGTAAAAATCAAACAAAATCGTAGAAACTATCAATTCATCACTGAAATGATGATCCAGAGCAAGGCAACTTTTAACATCACCACCAGTGAGTATTACAATTTGATAAAAAAAATAAATCATGGCAGAATGAAAGAAGGTAAAGGTAGATTAGATCTCTTATTTCTATTTACATAATATTTACAGCTGCTGTTAAAATAAGACTTTTACTGTGCCAAGGAGAGAGTCTTTCAGCAAAGCAAAATTCATTTTGTGTATGACCTTTAAAAGTCATCAGTTTCAGATGACCTCCTCACATACAATGTAGTAGCCCTTTTCAGGTGGTAATGAACTGTCTGCTCTAATACTTTCAGGTAAAGCAGCAGTTAAAGTAATAAATGTGGAGAAAATAAGCTCTCAGGCTTATCTCATTGGCTTCATCTTTTAAACACCATCAGACCTGCACAAAAAACTAACTTAATACAGTCCCAGACTGAAGTTATCAAGGCACAAGAAGCAGAATGCCTTGCATCTTTCATTTAAGTAAAATGTAACTTGTAACTATGTCAAAGTGTGATAAATTCTTTTTACATTTGGTGGTGATGAGAGAATAGATTTTAAATTTTAAAAATGCTGTACTACAGCTAGTTACTTTCTGTCAATATTAATATTACAGAACAGTAAACTAATCCAATATTTATGTGACTGGAAAGGCACACTTGGTGCAAGAAAATGTATAGTATAATTTCAATTAATTACTAAGTTATTATTAATTAATAACAGAGACCATCCATTTTCAAAGTCCTCTTGAGAATGAAAAAGAAGATATTTTAATATATATCACTTTGAATAAAATGTTGCTAATGCTGTATGGCTTTAAAGATAAAATCTGTGCACTAATGTACAGAAACCATTTCTGCAATAGCAGAATGTTGAAAAGAGAAGGTCTGTGAAAGTATGGGGGGGGGAAAACTAATTTTTTAAAAATAAGAGGGTTGGGATAAGGGG
Organism: Euphonia xanthogaster; assembly: GCA_034509185.1. Classification (NCBI taxonomy): domain Eukaryota; kingdom Metazoa; phylum Chordata; class Aves; order Passeriformes; family Fringillidae; genus Euphonia; species Euphonia xanthogaster. Next base: position 93,767,127 of record JAYDZK010000169.1, read on the forward strand.
CTTACATTATTTACTGTATTCATGAGGGTTTAGAAAGATATAAGTTTACAATTTTTCCAGTCTGTAGGTATTTGAAGATAAACTGAAGTGGAATTGTTTCAGTTCATTATAATTGTTTTGAGGAACACTGAGAATAGTCTATAGAACAGCACAGAAGAGTACAAAAATGTTATAAATTTCTGTTAGTCTAATTCCTTTAAAAATAAGAAATCTCTAGGCATCTAGTTAAAGTTTTCTTAAAAAGAGTTTTTCTAAACTCTTACTACATAATTTCTACAATGAATAATTTTATTCACTTTGTGCTATTTTTAAAATATATTAATTTTTATCTCATGTGGTTTTTGTTTAAAGAAGTAGTTTAAAATATTAGTTGCACGTTAAACTGATAATGTGGTTAACATACATTCATGTTTTCTGTTTAGTTCATTTGGGACTTCTCATATCTGTAAACCCAAAATGACAAATCAGCTAATGAAACTGTTTAATATATTTGTGTGGTCCATTTTTATCTTTCAAGTCTAAAAAGGTTTTTCAGTTATTTCACAAAGAGCAGTGAAGAAACTTGCCAAAAGCTGAAGTTGGATAAGAAATCAACTGTTCGTGTTAAATAGCTGAAGACAAAAAATGGATGGGTAATGGCTGAAAATTGTATAATAAATCAAATATGCTGGTCATTGGAAACTAACTTATTGGTATTTATATTTTCAGTCTCCAGTGGCTATGTCTAATGAAGCTGGGGTGCCTAGAAGAGCTTCATTTCCTGTCTAATCAGAATTCCCTTAATTATTATTATTATTATGCTCCTATACCTGAAGCAGGAGCCCCTGACAAAATAAAAAAGCCCAATGGTACATAGATACAGAAAGTACTGAAGAATTGGTTTGGACAGTTGTTAACTATAATATTTGTCTTTCCATCAGGAATAATACTATCTTATTTTTGTTTCTTTATTTCCCTCTTGCTTTCCCAAAATTTCATATCATAGAATTTTTAAAGAGCAAAAAAAGGTGTGTGTAACAGGCGGTGGAGGTTGGAGGGGGTCTCAGGAGGTCAACTCATCCAATTCCCCTGCTCAAGCAGGGTCACCCAGACCTGGTTGCCCAGGACTGCCCAGCATTTGAATATCTCTAATGAATGACTCCACAAAATCCCTGGATAATCTGGGCCAGGTTTTGGTAATCCTCCCAGTAGCAAAATGTTGACATTTGAGAGCACCTCCTGTGTTTCATTTTATGTTCTTTGCCTTTTGAACCTCTCACTGTTTCTGTAACAGCAATTTTGACCTCTTAATGAGACTTTTTACTCATCAAAAACCCCTAAAAATGTTTACAGAATAGGCTCAAATATTATTTGGTAGAACGTGAATAGAAGGTGGTGAATACAAGAACTGTGAACTGCACATCGATTCCTCCATTCCTTAATCAAGGATTGTATTGTGTGGTGGTGTTCACAGGGGTCCCAGGAAGAGGGAAGAGACGAGGATCTGACTTCAAGTTTCAGAAGGCTTGATTTATTATTTTATTATATATATATATTATATTAAAACTATACTAAAAGAATAGAAGAAAGGATTTCATCAGAAGGCTTGAAAGGAAAGTGGAGCATAACAAAAGCTCCTAGCTCTCAGAGAGTCCGAGCCAGCTGACTGTGATTGGCCATTAATTAGAAACAATCAACATGGACCAGTCAAGGATGCACCTGTTGCATTCCACAGCAGCAGATAATTATTGTTTACATTTTGTTCCTGAGGCCTCTCAGCTTCT
>JAYDZK010000169.1:93768989-93811422 GCA_034509185.1 Euphonia xanthogaster
ACAGCAGCAGATAATTATTGTTTACATTTTGTTCCTGAGGCCTCTCAGCTTCTCAGGAGAAAAAATCCCAAGGAAAGAATTTTTCATAAAATGTGTCTGTGACAGTATTGTTTGCTCAATTCTTAGAGTAAAATGGCCAAGTCTAAGTCTGTGGAGAAGTTTTGTGTGAATTCAGCTGTAGAGTTCAGTGAAAGTGTGGACTTAAAGTTCCTATCATTAATGCTTTCACTGGCATTGTGTGAAAGATAGAGAAAAGACATCCTAATTTATCTCCCGCCCAAAGATCAAGTGTCACACAATGGCTTCCTGTAGCATTGGGCAGCTGTGTGGACTTTAGAAAAAAATATATTTAATTGGAAAGTTTTGAGATTTTAGGAGTTCTCTAAAGTTTCAGTGTGACACACATTTCTCTTATTTCAGAATTAGACTCTGGTTATGTTTCAAATTTTTATTCAAGCCTCATGCCATTATTAGAACTACTGAAAATCTATCTTGGAAGAAAAGAAACCCTTCAGGAATGGCAGTAGTCCATATTGTCTTCTAAAGTTAGTGTTAAAACCTTTTTTTCTTCCATTTAATAAAAAGCAAATGAATAATGAAAAAATAGCTTGAAGCATTAATTTTGATTGAAAGCAATTGGGAGCAGAATTGTGTTTATAATTGTGTTTATTGCCAATACATATATATATATATATAGCCAATATATATGTATATAAGGATTGAATACAGTGTAGCTACATTATATGGTTTTGCTCGAAGAGATTACTGTAATGTCAATGTTTGTAGAAAACAAAGGCGGCAGAAGTTTCCTAGATTGTAAACCTCCTGCTAGAGTTACTAACTGCAGCTTGTAATGTTTTTCATAAATGTCACCTTTTTGAGATTAAAGTTGATTTGAACTCGGACTTAACTGTCTTGTCTTGTTTTGTCTTGTCACCCTTCCACACTGCTGCTTAATTTTTTCTATTATTTTCATCCTAAAATTATACACTGCTAATTCATACCCATATATTCTGAAGTCTTGTTCTTTATTTTAAACAGCTATTCTCCATTCATGATATATATTCCTAGATATATTTTTAGAGAGCAATCAGGTCTTCTGGAATTACTACTTTTAAAATAGATATCACACTTATTGCCTTCCTTCTTCATGCAAATCTTACAGGCTGGAGGCCCCTCTCAAGCCTAGACTGCTGAGTGAGATTTTCTCTTTTAATTTGCAGGTTGTTATCTGTTTTCCTGATCCTACACCCTGTAGGATCAGCTGCTCCAGAGCTTATAGGCAGAGGAGATGAAGGTAGGAGTATTCAGAGCTTCCCTGATGGCAAGGGTTACACAGTTACTTAACTATTACAGCTATAATCCTATTGGTTTATGTTCAGTTTTTCAGGAAAGTGCATGTTTTTCTTTGCCTTTATTTTTCATTGGTATTTGAAGAAATATTTTGTTTATGCAAGGCTTGAACTAATCTCATTATCAACACCTGGATTAAAATGGATTAATTTCATAAAAGGCAAGCAAGAATATAATATTTTTCTGCTACAATTAGCTTCCAAAATACAGAATCAGACAAAGATCATCAAACTGAATCCCTAGCTATTTACTGGAATTCCAATGTTGATTAAATTTCATTGACTTCTAAAGCACCCTTTCTTAGTTCTCTGCAAAGGCCATGATGTACTTTTCCCTGTTCCAAAAAAGGAGGGGATAGTTTTATTTGCTGTATTAGGTGTAAGTATTAGAACTTCCTGCAGTTGCTACTATGATATCAGAATTGTAAATGGATAATGGCAATCCAGGGACAAGTTCTTTTCCTAGCAAGAGCAGAACTACATGTCAGACTTACAGAGAACAGATGGCAGAACAAGCTCCAAGCCAGACTCCCTCTACTACAGTGCTAACCATTTTACAAATGGGATTAAAGGTACCTCACTGAATCTCAGAAGAGTTTAGAAGGGGCTTAGATGGGGAATGTTCCCTATTTCCCATGTCTTCCCTGTGAAGCAAATGGGTGATAAGTGTAACTGCTTCCTCACCTGCATTAAAAAAAAAAAAAGAAAAAAAAAAAAGTAATCTGTTGTCATTTGTGAATGAAGTTGAATCTAGTTTGAGGGCATTGAAGCTGAAAAGCAGGCAAAATCAAGATGATGCTGGAAATCACTTTCTCCTGGAGTTCTTGGTTCAGTTTACTCTCCTTCTTTTTCAGGAGGAAGTGTGAATAATTTCACGTCTCACAAAGGAAGGAACAGAGCACTTACTTACAAAGGTTCTTGCCCAACAGCATATAGGAACTTAGCTAATAAAGCATGATATCAAGAGAGAGGAGCTTAAATTAACCAGACTGCTGTGATTGTATGGTACACAGAGATACATTGCATTAAATATTGGTCACAGTTACTTCTTATCTTTGTGAAAACACAGTTGCCTATACCCAGGAGGATCTGTGTCCATATCCTTTGTCAAATCTTTGCTCACTCTCTCTTTTTTTTGTGTTTCTTCTAAACCAAAGGTCAGCTGGACATCTTCATTTTTATGTTTCAAAGGATCAGAAGTATGAAGAAAACTCAGAACTATTGAGTGACTAGAAAGACAGGTCTATGACAGTTTAACAAAATCAGTAAAGACTATGAAAATAAGCAGCCTGCATTAATGCTTAGCATCACTGAACTGCTGACTATTGGGCACCAAAGGGTTTGTCAGCTTTTATTCTCACAGAAGAAGCATCGATTAAGGTTGGTTTTGGATTTTTTTTCAGAAGAGGAATTTTTGGTTTACTGCCAGCACTAGCAAAATTGCACAAATAGACAAATTGCACTGGGATGGTATCTGTAGCCTGTGAGGGGAGAGGCTGATTCCAACATACATTTTTATAACATGCTTTAAAAGAGATGTGATTTGCACTTGCTGACACTGAACTCCTTTATCACAGCCAACCAGGTATTACAAAGCAAGTCATAGAGTGTGCTTTTGTGTGATGCACAGAATTTATTTATACTTCCTCAGGTTTTATCTAATCTGGGAATTTAAATTGATAGAATGTGTGGTTGGAACCACCCATAAACTCCTTTTACAAACATCTAGGGCTTTCTTTTCATCTTTCTAATCCCATTGGTCCATTAGATATATTCTCTATGTTAGATTTAGAAATACTGGCTTTTGAGAAAAATATTGTAGTAAATATTGTTGTCACAATTTTCTCTTTGGGGTTTTCAGTGAAGAAGCTGCTACTTTAGGAGCAATAGTATGAAAGGAGTCTTCTTCTAAATTGTATGCATTTTATAATGTTTTTCTGTTTCCTTCCTGTGCTGATTCTGTAGTGGAGATGGCTAGATGTTCCATTTATTAATGCTTCTATTTGCAGTTCCTTATCATTTGTGGTTTTGATTTATAGTGTTGTCTTGATGTAATTCAGGAAGGGATAGCTTCTGTAAAGAGTTTCAGGTGGTTGATCGACTCTGGGCAAAAGCATGTCATGTTCAAAATGTTTCTCTTTGTGATGATTTGGAGAGCCATTTAAATTTTACAAATTATGACCTGTGATTTCAATTGCATGGACTGGTGAATAATATAGTATTGAGTACATAGATTTCCTGTGAGGTTCTTCTGTTCTACCACTGCATTTAATACACTTTCTCTTTTAATAATGACATTTTCTGTTGTTTAGTAGTCATTAATGTATTTTCTGCTAATGCTAATGTTTTTTTTCATGGATATGCAAGTATGCTTTACTCTACAGATTGGGTCAAACCAACCCATATAGGAATATAGAAGTGTAGGAACATATAGGAATTCCTATATAGGAATCCCTACATGAGACAGTTATATATATTTTCCTTTCCAGAAATCACCTATCTGTGAAAATAATATAATCAGTGTAAGTTTTTTACCATTATTATTACTATTATTATTCTCATCAAAAACCCCCAATTAACATGTGTGAAAAACGATCATCGAAAGTGAACACAGAGGCAAGACTTATGACTTCTGGGCCAGAAAATTGTAGCAGGAAAAGTCACAAGAAAGGTTGATTCAAAGGAAAAATAAGGGGAAAACCCCAATTTTTTTAAAGTCACCAGTATTTCATGGGAACAACGTACAGAGAATAAAATTTATTTACTTTTTGTTGATTCCTTCTGGTTGAGTCTTAATTTCCCTGGACTCTTTGGGTAATTTAAGCTTTCTAGTATCTCATTGCTCCACAGGAATAAATTAAAACCTTTTGCTGTCTAAAGGGAGATAGAGTTGTCTGTGGGTCTTATGATTCTGTGCTTCCTATTTGCTGGTGTGTTCCATGTGATAATAGCCTCCATACCTGTGTTCTGACCATATTCCCATTTCCATTTAGAACAGAGGATCTCCTACCCATTCAGTAATAGCAGTCTGTGTTGGTTTTACATGGCCTGGCTCTTGGTAATGGGGGGACCACAGAGGTGGCTTCTGTGAGAAGTTTACACCGTGTCCAGCAGAGCCAATCCCTGATGGCTCTGAAGATGGACATGCTGCTGGCCAAAGCTGGGCCAATGAGAGAAGTTGGTAATGCCTCTGTGATGACACAGTTAAGAAGAAAAGCAAAACAAAGTTGGTGGCGCAGTTTTACTTCCGACAGAGTAGGACTGAGAACATATGAGCAGAACAACTCTGCAGACACCAAGGTCAGTGCAGCCAGAGAGGGAGGAGGTAGTCCAAGCTCCAGAGCCAAGATTCTCTGCAGGTCGTGGTGATGACCATGGTGAGGCAGCTGTGACCCTGCAGCCCATGGGAATCCATAGGGAATGCAGAGATCCACCAGCAGCCCGTGGGGGAGGTGCCCATACCAGAGTGGGTGGATGCCTGGAGGAGGCTGTGATCCAGTGGGAGACCTGGTGGAGAGAGAGGGCCCTTGCTCCAGGCTGGAGTAGCCTGTCCGAGGAGGACTGACACCATGGAAGAGTGACCCATGCTGTAGCAGTTTTGGGAGGGCTGTGTGCCTGTGGGAGGGACTGATGTTGCAGCAATTTTAGGAGGACTGCTGCTCGTGAGATGGAGCCACATCAGAGAAGTTTGCAGAGAGCTGTCTCTTGTGGGAGGCACCCAACAGTGCAGCAGGGGAAGGCTCTCTCCCTGAGCTGTGACAGAAAGCACGTGTGATAAATGGTAAACTGACCAAAACTTCTACTCCCTGTCTCCCTGCACTGTCCGTGGGAAGGAGGGAGGGGCTGGCAGGGAGAAAGGTGTTTTTAAGGGCTTATTTTACTTTTCTGTGCCCTGCTTTGATTTTGCTAGTAATAAATTCACTTAATATGGCTAAGTTGGGGCTCTTTTGCACTTGATTGTAATTGATAAGTGTTTTCTCTCAGTCCTTATCTCAACTCGTAGACCTTTGTTATATTTTCTCCCCTCTATCCAGTTGTAGAGGGGAGTGAGTGAGAGGCTTTCATGGATGCCTGACATCTGGCCAGCATCAAACCACAACTCAGTCCTAATCGGTGAAGGCGTCTGTTCTTTGCTCCAGTTCTGGTGTACTGTCTCTTTCAGCACATCAAAATATCCTCTGACAGACATTTGTCATTCATGGAATGAACTGGGAGACACCTGAGGCTGTATGGTCATTCTGGTCTGTTTTTTCAGCGCTCCTCATGTGATTGTAGTCTCCTTTTTAGGGTCTGTCAAAGAGTACCAAGTCAACCCAAGAAATGAGGGATGGAGGGCTGATGGAGAAGGAAATGCAATAAAAACTGTGCATTAGCTGGTCACAATCATGGGGATGGAGAGTGGTGACTGCTTTAAATGGAAATTCACTGATTCTTGGAACCGATATTTCATGATTTATCCATAAGTGTGGTCTGAGGACCAAAATTTTTGTTGATTACTTGCAAGCCATACCCATGTAGACCAAGGTAATTTTAACAGTAAGTTCAGTGGGTCCAGAATCAACTTTTAAGTGAATAAATAATTTTACTTTCAAATGAAGTCTCAACACTGAAAATATTCTAATGTCAAAGACTTGTATTCCTATATTCCATTAATATTCATTAAGAACTGAAAGAAACAATTATGTTCCACTGGGATATGGCTTCTACTTTTTTTGTTCATACTGAAGTTTCTTTTAATATATTCTGAAAAGTCTTTGGTAACCTTTATGCTCTTTAGTTGTGTGCAAGCTTTTACACTTCTTCCTCCACAGAAATTACTGTCTGCTTCTGAATGTATTTCTGTTGTTTTCTGTCATATTGCAGACCTCCTTTGTAACTTGTTGAGACTGAGTGAATCTTCTGTTCATCTTGAATGAAAGCTGGTACAGAAAATTGGACACATTCACCAGGGTAATTGCATCTATTTTGCAGTTCAGCTTTCAGTGGTTTTGTTGCAGTGAGAGAATTGAGATGTGGTGACACTGTTAGGCTTTTTGACACAAAGCTGGGTGAGACTCAAGTATGATGCCTTCAATTAATTTCTCATTCTGTGGAAAAGGGAACACCTGCAGAAAATATACTTGTTTTCCCATCTACTATTATCTAGACTCATTGTCTTTTGGTTCTATTTTCTGTGTTAGAATGTTGCCTGCAATTATGGTGTACTTATATGTGCTTTGAGTAGTTGTAAATGATCCCCATGTAGGAATATTATTATATACTAAGATGTATATTGAAATACCATCTTGACAAATATTAATAAGATACTCAGTAAGTGTGGTGCTCAAGATAATTTATAGATTGTTAAGTGGTTTTATTACAGGGCAATACCTAGAAATTATGGGCTAAATTTCTGATTTTCTGGACATTTATTTAATTATTCTTTGAAAATATTGGTTCCAAAGTCTCTTGATTGATCTCAATTTCTCAAATGATTCTGTACCAAACAGATGAGTGCAAAAATCATTAAGAAACCCCATTTTCATTCTCTATTCTCATGGAGTGAAAAAAAGGACACTCCCATATTTCTGCGAAAATTTAAAGAAAAAAAGGTATTTATGTTTTTTACACTATCAGAAATAGACATGCTTTTCAAATTACTCTGATAGTGGCAAGTTATGTTTTGTAGGTGGAAAATTAGTTATTGAAAAATTTAAATCTTCAAATATAGAGCAGTGATGAAATCTTAAGTAAAGATCACATGTTCCACTATATTTTCTCAAGTCAATTACATAAGTTTTCAAGCAAATGGATAAAATAAAAATTTATCATTTTTGACACAGAGCTCCAGCTCAGGTTTTGACTTGTATCTTTTAAATGATTGCTTTGAGAAGTCATGTAAAGGACTTAATGAAGATCTCAGATTAGCAGTGGTACTCTAAAGTTCTAAAATATCAGAAAGAGAAAAATATCTACCTACTCACAGCCAAGCATTTATTGTGGCAATATGAGAAATTTACATTAAACTGTTTGGAATCAATCAAGATGTTGACATTAATACAGTATAGGCTTTTTAGTATTGAATAAAGCAATGTTCAGTGACAAATAGCTCTTTAATCCACAAGCTGTTCAGAACTAGTGATAACACAGAAAGCAATTGCAAGCCCTCACTACCAAACCTCAGTCTTAGTCTCCTCCTGGCCCAATCAGTCTTTTACTGTGAATTGCATGATAACAGAACTTAGTCAGAGGATAATGAAAGCTCACAGCTCATTGACTACAGCACATTTGCAGGAGATGAGAGATGTGTCTTATTCTTCCTCAAGTTGCAGAGAAGACTCCTCAGTGTGTTAAGAAGCAGCTGTATTACAAAAAAGACACATCCAAATGCAGGAACAGGTCCAGGCTGTGAATCCCTAACACAGAAATAAGACCACTCTAAGGGAGAGAACTTCAGACATGCCTCTGTCTTTGTAAGTGTCTAGGTATTAGGACGATTGCTGAGACTTGCCTAAGTTTTCATTCACTGAATAAAGAGCCAAAATGACTAAGTATGGAGCTTAAGGATTTAATTCCCAGTCAGATGCTTAAACCTGAGGTATGACAGCACAGAATTTCCTTGTGAATTGAGACCTGAGACTTTTCTTGCATCATTCACAAAATTCCTAAGAACTGCTTATTCTTAGAGATTTCTACAAAAAATAAGAATATTAATGTGCAATGTTACAACTTAAGTCCATCAATTTTTGTCAAAGAAAATACACATGAAAATATTTTTGGCACATTTATAAATTTTACGTCCTAAAATACTTTATATACCTGGGATAATTCTGTAAGACAACTTGCCATTATTTTGCTAAGGGGAAAAAAAACCTTTCAGAACCTGAAACGTGTTGCATATAAGATTTAGCAGTGATTAGGATAGGCCTGATGGCTGAGGCCTAAAGGGAACATGAATCTCCTTCCCTCCAAAAGGATGGGTTTGGAGCTCAGTATGAGCTCCACTGACATTTCGTGGAGAGAATGGGAGGTAAATGAAGAGATTCCAGTGAGCAATTTTGGAACATGTTTATTTTGTAGATATTAGGGATCTTTTGGGATTTAGGGTTATTTTTTCATACACATTTCTGTTTAGAGAGCGAAGTGTGCTGAAAGGGTGGTGAAAGGTTGATAGTTAAAAATGTACTATCACAAATGAAGGACTGAGTATGCTAGTTGTGTTTAAATGTTCTGGAAGTTCATGGCCACTCTGTCTTAGCAGCTTGCAACCCCAGCATCCTAAAACCATACCCTTAAGAAAGGAAAATGTAATAGGCCTTCCTGGCCCCCTCCCCACCTGCCCAAGGAGGCAGGAGACCCATTCTGACTCTGCCCAGGGCCCCCTGTTCCAGCTGGTCATGCCAATGCCCAGCTGTGTTCCCTCACCTCATGGCTGGATTTCTGGATCTGACTGGACTTTCTCTAAAATGAGGACTGTGTATAAGAGGTGGTAGTACTCATTGCCTGTTAAAGATTTCAGCAGAGAATGAAGAATTATTTATTTATTAAGCAAACATTAAAAAAAATTGTTAAGCCAATTGATATACAAAGAAAATTTTGAAACTTAACACAGTTATGTGGCTTGTGCACTTTTTTTAGCAACATGTTAACTTCTGTTAATATACCTTCTGATTACTGAAATGTAGTTTCCTCCTCTGTTATATGTTGCCTTTATCACAGGGAATTGGTTAAATGAAAAATCTTAATCAGGAAGGAATCAACACCAGCTTATTCTAGCTATGCAGGAGAATGTCCATGAATCTCATTTTTCATCTCCTGGGAATGACTGCAGTCATCTTAAGTAATGAAATTTTTGGGGTAAAGGAGTGCCAGTGTAGGTCAAAAAAGTAGGACATGGAATTTTTGAAGCTATTCAACTGTTGTTATGGGGAGCTTGACAATGTGATTTACAGGAAATTTCAACGTAAATTAAAAGAAGATTAGCTCTGTAGAAGATATCTGTATTATAGTGTGAAAATGTACAGAGTAGTTCTGTGTATATGTCAGTGTTGTATGACTGAAGCACAGAGCTTGGCACACTGTTCATAGGGGTGTGGGGCTGTTTGAAGAGAGCTGTGGGAACCCTAACAAAAATTCAGTTCCTCCACACACTGCTTTAGGAGATCTGGGAGTTCCATGGAAGATATATGGATTATTTTGAGACTTGCATTGAGAGGCTCTTTAGGGACTGCTTATAGACAGGAAACCTCTTGTGTATGTGCTATTACCTGGCAGTGAGGAGCTTGTATGAAACTTGGGGGTGCTTTTGTTACAGTGGACATTGACACCATTGGTTTGTTTTCTAGTTTGTATTCTTTTGTTTCTGAAGAGAACCTGTTTATCTGGTCGTTTTTGCCATATTTCTAAAATCACTTTATCAAGCTCTATCCTGTTCTGTGGTACTGGGGCCTCCCTGTCACAGTTAATTTGGTATTTTCCTGTTGCTACAGGATGTCTAGCAGAGCCAAATGAGTGGGTTGGTTTGTCGTGCTTTCTATCAGAGCCATCTGGGCACTTGCTGAAAAGGGAACCATTGTGTTAGAGGAGTTATTGGCTATATTCATGTTCTTCTGTGTGTATGTGCCTCTCCAAGTGTCAGAGCGTTGTTTCATTTCCACTGGAGATATTACCTGCTTTGATTCCTAAGAAAACACCTACTTATCTTGTATAGCAGCAATTTTGCCTCAAAGATGCATGCAAACTTTTTCAAAAAGAATATCCTTCAATAAAATTAAAAAAAAAGTTCTACTTACAGAGATTTTTTTCAAGATGTTCACAATGCAGTTTCTATTAATTCTGAGTTGTCCAAACTACTCAACATACAGCTGTTGCAAATTAACTTCCTTGTTAAGACAAAATGTTATGTGAAGCATTGAAGTAAATTGCAAATGGATCAGATTAGGATCTTTTGCTGTCAAGAAAAATAAAATATAATATCAGAAATTACATGAGCGCCTGCTTTTCTGTTGCTGTTTTGAAAAAGATACAAAGAAGATAGATTATAGTAGTATCTGAGTTCTTAAGTGTACTTTGGATATTTAACTTGTTTTCTTTGCTTTTCACTACTATTGATGAACATGATTAGGCTTTTGGGGTTTTTGTGAACAAGCAAAAGGTGCTTTGTTGAGAACATGGTCTTGAACCACTAGAATGGCTAGCGCCAAAAAGGAGAAATAGGGTCTCATTTTTTATTATTCTTTGCACAGTGGAGAGCTAGTCTAAACACTTGTATTGATTTGCTTTTGTTTACAGTTGCACATTTCTCTTCAGATGCATTCATTGGCTGTTATCTCATCTGACTGATATATTTTAAAAATGCTGTCAATAAACTGCTCTGGGAAATTCTACCTAATTTATTAAGAGCATCATAATGTAGCAGTATTCAAATCTACTTTTATTGTGAAGGCATAGGTGTCCTGAAGAGGCTGTGGAGTCCTTCCTCCTTGGGGACAGCCAAAAGTCCTGTGGATGTGGTCCTCAGCAACTGGTTCTGTGTGGCCCTGCTTGAACAGGGAGCTTGGACCAGGTGACCTCCACGCATCCCTTCCGACCTCAGCCACTATGTGATTCCGTGGTTCCATTCAGGCATCCCATGGTTGTTCTGGGCTTGATTTAGACAAGCAAATCAGCTACGCAGCCCCCCAGACCAGGAAAAATTATTAAGTGTAAACTATTTGGGAGCAAGTGATAAGATCTAAGTGTCTAAGGAAAAATTAGGAGTTTATATCCTTAAATGATTGGACTTGCATTGGCAGATGCATCCCCTTTCTCTCTTGAGTGGGACAGTAGACTGACTGATAGAACAATATGCCACAAGACAGCATCTTGTCTCTTGAAGACCTTTGATATCAAGGTTCTCATAGGTTAAACCCAGGTTTTAAATTTATTTTTGGTATAGACATGAATGAAAGGAAATGAATGAATGGAATGAAGATATGTATTGTACCTGGAGAAAGGAGTCTGCACATTAAGTCTATTTTCTGATTGTCAGGTCTAATAAAAGATATTACATCTCTTGCCTCCTGTGTAGTTCAGTAGGCTTCAGGATCTCAACATAGTTTATAGCATTTCCTGTCAGTGAAGATATTTTCAGCTTTACAGATAGCCTACATTTCACTTGACCTACAACTGAGCTGTTCACTATCCTCTCGGAATCTCTGCTGGTCAGAGTGACCCCGAGATATGTACAAGTCTCTTTTCCCAGCCCAGCAGTCGAAGAAGGAGACAGGATTCCTCGACTGTAGTTTTCAAGGTTGTTTATTATTTCTTATCTATAGCATTCTTTCTCTGTCCTGCTGAGGTCTGTTCAGCAGGTCAGACAGAGGCACACTGACCACCCTCAGAGGCAGTGTTATCTTTTGTACTAGAAACTACATGTACATTATTTACAGTTATTTTCCAATATCTATCACCTATGTTAGACAGTGCGTTCCTACCTTAAACCAACCCAAAAAGTGCCAGCATCACAAGAACATGGAGGCTAGGAAGAAGGAGAAAGAAGGACAGAGCATGCCCAAATTCCTCCATCTTGGAACCCCCGAGCCCCCATTCTAAAAACCCCAAAATTCTACTTTTTACCCTGTGATAAACTAGCTATTATTCTACTTAAACTCTCTTGACTTGTAATTCTTCATATAAAGGTGGCTATTTGCTCCGCGGGTCAAAATCAAAGTCACAGGTGTCCTGGGCTCTGTGCTAAAGTCTCTGAGCCCCCTGGGAGGGGCTCGAGCCATCCAGGTCAGCCAGAGAGATGTCCTGGCTTCTGACACTATCCAGAATGGTCCAAGTCTCCTGTGCTGCAAAGAGCTTCAAATCAGTATTTATTATATACTTATGAAGACAAAAGTTCTTTAAAAAGCAATATATTCAGCAATGTTTTGCATGATCACCATCCATTTTTATCACAAAATTAGTATGCCACCTTACAGAGTAGCTGCATGTGTTATGGTTTATTATTTTAGTTGTCTAATAATCAGACTGAATAACAATAGAAATAGCAGTGCTGCATTTTTTCTTGTTGATCTTGTTTTTCAGCTGTGTGTTGTTGAACAATGAAATAATTTATCAATAAAGAACAATTGCTCCTTTTTCAACATCCTTGTCTAGCCTCTGTTTCTGTGCTAGAAATCTTGTAAGACTGCATGTTGTGGGCAGTTGCTGTACATGTTTCACGATGGATATGTTATAGAATGAAACAAATCACAGATAGAGCTTTGTACCTGGATATTTCAGGATTACCTCACAACTATTTTAATTGCCTGTTTTCAGGCCACATGTATATTAAAAATTTTTATAGTACTTTGTTTCTTTGTCTTGTAATTCCCTTCAGAGGAGAAAATACAAGATCTTTGAAATTAAACATGGTATCATCTTCATAAACTTAGAAAATAATATATTCTTCAGATGTTTGATTAAAATTAAGCCCCCCAAACACCCAAACAATAACAAACAAAAAACTAGCCAGCCATACAAACAAACAAACAAACAAACAAACACCCTCCTAGAAGAGCACAGTGCAAGGACAAGTATTAGAGTAAAATCTGAAATGTTTTCATTGAATTACTGTTTTTCTTTTTCTTCTCCCAGGGAAGAGAACTTTCCCAAAAACTATGTTTTCACATTTTCTGCAAGTAATTTTTTATTTTGATGTATGATCAGGTTAAATGGCAAAAAACTTGGAAGATATGTTCACCTTTTTTAAGCTTTCTTTGGATCATATCGAGGTGGAAGGTTTGTAGTGCAGCCTGCTGCTCAAGGCAGGGTGAGCTGTGAGATTAGACCGGGCTGCTCAGGGCTTTATCTGCCTTGATCTTGTGAATTTCCAAGGCTGGAGGCTGCACAACCTTTCTGGACAACTTGCTTCACTGCATGGCTGTCCTTGAGGTGGAGAAGGTTTTCCTACATTCAGTCTGAATCTCTCATTTTAATTTGTGTCTGTCCCTTGTCCTACCACCGTACATGACAGAAGAGTCTGGCTTCTTCTTGTTAAACTCCTCATAGGTGTCTGGAAGCTGATTTTAGATATTCTCTTCAGCCTTTTCCAGAAAATGAGAATTTAGTACACATTTTTAATAAAGACTCGTTATGACTTTATTGCTTATATTTTACTGTTATTACTTTTACTTCCATAAATGTGTGCTGATAATGCAAGTTCACTGCATTTTTAGAGTAATAATAATAGGAATATAAAATTAAAATGAAACAATTCTTCCATTTTCCCTAGATGAGTTTATTTAATACTTTTTGTTCTGTCTGCTATGTAAGATACAACCCCAAAAATTGCCTCCAGGTAATTTCTGTTTAAAAAATTGACTCAGCTGCAAAAGGGCACCACACCTTTGGCCAGGCAGCAAAATATGTCCTTTCATTAGAAAACCAGATCTTGGTTGACTTGCTCAGCACATTGCAGCTTTACTGTCTCAAAAGACTAATGAGAAGCTGGTGGATTCTGCAATAAACACAGTGTCCTGTTGGAATTATTCCTTGTCTAAAGCAGTCCAAAGCAATTTATCTATCAAGAATGAAGAGGCAGCTTGCCTGCAACAACTGAAGCTAACTGCAACAGGTGAGTTTGAGAGGCAGAGAGTCACAGTCTGTGGCTGGATTCAGAAGGTGTGGGATAAAGCAGAGGCTGTGGGACACAGCCATGCAATTAGCAGATGAATAAAAAGTTGCTTCAACCAGCCTTTCTTTCCCGAATGTGCTGGAGAGCTCCCTGTGGGACACTGAATTGGTGCTCTCCCTGTTTCTGAAGAGGAAAACACATAATTTGTTTTTAATTAAATGCCACTAAAATACAGAGACCCTCCAGAACTTATGTTACCATCATAGCAAAGAATTAGGATGGAAAAATATGGGATTTCAAAACATGACCCTTGCATCTTTTTAAAGGTAAGTTGTAGTCTTTTAATATTTATCTGTTTGAAGACATGATTTTTAGCTGCTATTTTTCATTGCATCTCATTTCTGTTCAAATTATCATAATGTATGAAATAATCAGCAGTGTACAATTACTGCAGAAAACTTTTGCTATATCTGGAAATGTGTCAGGTTATGTTTCTGTAGTGCCATGTGGATAGCACACTATGATCATTCACACACTATGTAGCATTTCGAATTATTGTATACTGACAGGCAATGTAGATTTCATTCCATAATTATCCTTTTCGTCAGTCTTTCTTTCTTGAATGGTGTGGCATAAGGAAAATTTCTGTGGCCAAAAGAGGTCCAGATCTTTACTGGAACCAGTCATACTATGGGAAATGAGAGCTATACCAATTACATATAACAGTTGTTATAGTTCTGAATATAAAGACTGCCATAAAACTTATGTCTAATGCTCCTGCCTTACCAAAGTTATTTCTGTATTTGTAGATGAAACTGCATTGGTAATGGAGATTACAAGTAGCGATCACAATTTTAAAATTAAGCAGTAAAATTATGATGGATGCTGCTTCAACTTCTTTTTCTTTTTTCCCTCATTAAGTGGAATTCAAATGTGAGAAAAACCAAGCATGTATGACTGTGGAAGAGAAACAAATTCCACTTACAGGCTATGATATGTAACAGAAAAATATTTGTGGGCAGCTACAATTAGCAAAAATATTCCTCCATCAACCTAATGTCATATTAACCTTACAGAAGGACTGCCTTGAGGGAAATGAAGAATGTTGATTGGTGAGTGGCTCTCTTGATATTCCATTTTCCTTTGTGACACACTGGCTGAGCACACTATTCTGATTCAGATGTTAATTTATGGAAATGGATAATACAATGTATCTGATTGCTTAATTATGCATCCTGGGGATTCATTCAGAACCCTTATAATACATCTTGATGACCTTTCAAAGGCAGAAGTGGCAATTTGCAACTTTTGTTGGGGTTTAATCAACTGGACAATACTTCTCACATCTTTTTCTGATGAGGGAACTGACCCCTGTCTCTGGTACCTTTGTCATGTACTATAATCACTGATCTCTAATGCAAAAAGAAGTCATTCTTGTGTAGCATGAGTGAATCCAAGAGCAAATAGAGTTAGCCCACAGTGCTGTCTCCTTACTCTTTAATGCCTAAAAGAGGCTAGGAAGGTTTGGTATTGAGGGGCTTGCAGAGTGCTGGCAAAAATGTGATATGAAGGCCAAATGACATGAGCAGGGAGTACAGGAAGCTCTGCATTGTACAGTGTAATAAATGGCATGGAGAAAGTGGATTTATATTTCCCACTTGGACTGTTTCATTATAAAAAAGCAAGGTGTTTCTACTGGAAATAAAAGGATTTATTGAAAATTGAAGAAAGGGCTCTTTACTGCATCAACTGCAATTAGCATGCATAATTGATTGCCAAGAGTTGTGAATGAAGAAAAAATATGACAGCCTAAAAATTCAATCAATGTTTCATATGTATAAATGAACTTCTTCAGTTATAATGGTGAATATGGAGCTGTTAGAAAGTGAATCCTTATGTCATCCTCTGGGGTATAACAGCAAGTCTCTATACTTGAATCTAGGAGAAACCCTCCCTTGTGTTTAGTTAACTGCCAACTGCAGAGTTTTTTCATTTCTTTCAGAAAACCTGAGCCTCTCTATTATTTTCAGTCTGTATATCTTGATGGTGTGCATCACCAGGGGATTCCTAGCTAATTATGACTGACTTGTCAATTAATCATAGTAAGAAAGGTGACACTCTTGGTTTCCACTCCAAAACAGCAAAATAAATAACCCATGCAGAAATTACACATCCTGCTTCTCTTCTGTACTTTGGAACACTGAAGCAAATCAGTGCTCTCGAAATCCAAACGTCTTTTACAGTTTCAATATTCCATTATGCTACCACGAGAGCCTAAAGTGAAGAATGTAATATGTCATAGCAAGAAGTAAAGACGAATATAAGAAGGGAAATAACTTCTGTTGGCCAATAGAGAGACTTACAATACTAATAGTCTGGTAGAATTTCAGTGTTTATATAACTCACTGCCAAGAATTAAAACTTCTACAAATGGTCTTTTCTCCTTTTTTTGGATTTTTTTTCCTGGCATGTTAGAGCAGTTTATGGTTTCAAATTTTTTCTTTAAGCAGAGATGTTAAGGAGAAAAAATCACCTTGTCAGAGCTGAAAGTCTAGGAGAGGTAATATTCCACCAAATGAGTTGACAGGATATATAGGAAGGGAGCAAAAGCTTTTGATGGCATGGTATTGATAGGCCAGTACATCGCTGTCTGTTTCTGCAGAGAGTTGGCATAAAATGCATTTAAACACTCGCAAAAAATGTTTGGCTGCAGATAGTACTTTAAATTCTTGCCACCTTCTACATATGATGTTCAATGGACATGCTGCTCTATCATGTATTGAGTGTGTCTGAGAGTTACTGGGCTGGGAAAAATGTAATCTTTGCAATAGTGGATATACAGGACAGCAGGACAGGGTTTTCTTTTTAAATAGCTTCAATTCCCTTCTTTGATATTCTGTTGAGAGTAGCTCTGGGTTTATATTTTAAAGCCTTTATTGGCTACTAGATTTTATGAAATGTAGGGTAATTTTACTGTAGCAAATTACATGATGAAAAGTAAGTAAATGAGAAAATATGCATTTTTCTTTCTTTGGTTTTAATTACCTTTTGTGGACTGTCTTCTCAAATGGAACTGGTAGTGGATAACTGTATGAAGGAAGATCTACATATCCTAGATTTTGTTAAAAAAGACAGCTCACAACTGATTAAAGTTTAAAATGAAAAAGTATGTTTTCTTAATTAGTGATCTAATCTAAATGACTAAAGACACCAGCAGAGCATGCAAATGCACTTAGTCACAAAATATGCAAAATGCAAATACAGTCACAGACTGTAGTGGGGTGGAAGAGTGAGACCAGATGCTGTTTCCCTTCAAAGAAGAGAGATTAATAGCACCCACTGTCTCAAACCTGTCTGGGATGGCTTTGTACTGATTAGTCTGAGGCTAATCTGCTGCACCCAGCAGCTGAGTAGTCAGGGTGAGATTTTGACCTAATTTATCAGTTACATCTACAATTGTTTATTTTCAAGTTTGAAAGATTTTTATAGCACACCAGCTGTCTGAATAATAGGGAACCATCAAGTCTTGTGTTTACAAACAAATTTTTCTGAAATATTTTGTATGACAGGTTTCAGATTGTGACAATTACACTGGGTCAGAGAAAAGAACATCAAGTAATGCCAGTGCTTGTAATGAAGAATGCTCTGGCCTGATGGAAGCACCTTGATTGAACATGTCATGTTGTATTTCTTATGAGAGAGAAACAGAGAAAAATAAAAAAAGCCTATGAAATGTTGTCACTTAGCACAATTTTGAGCCAAAACCTCATGCTAGCTGTTTCTGAATAGTGTTTTGTTTTATATGCACCATGGCAGGCATGGAGATGGTTACCTGAAGGGTGGCAGGTAATCACTCTCTGTGCTAAGGCTGCCCTATGCCAGAAGTGGTACATGGGTCCCTCCTGTTCTGGGCCTTTTGCTACTGTGCTCCTGACTTCTCATTAGAGCAGAGATTCACTGCTGTGCTGAGCATTCCCTGCTAATGGCATTGCCGAAAGTTTCTCTTGTCTTTGTAACACTTCCTATCAGCTGGTTTCCATTTACCAGGTTCACTGGGGGGACTCTGGTGGCAAGATCCAATATATATGCCTCAAATATTTCCAGTCTCACTTTCTGATGCAAAAAATGTTCTGGTTGGTAATTATTTTTCTTTGCCTTTCTATCCAGCACCCAGATCTTCCCATAACAATCTGTAGTTAATTTTAGACATTGATTTAATCTCCAATCTCCAGCTCTCATAGCTGCTTCTTTTCAGTGACATTTTGAGATTTAAAGTTTATGTTAAAAAAAAAGAGCAGATGTTTTGTGTATCTTTGCTTTCAGCTTCTTGTGTCTAAAATGTCGCTTCCTATTGAGGAAGTGCCTTTCATCTTATGCATTTCTGTTGAGACAGATAAATTCCTAGGGTTACATGTTCTTTTGTTTTCTTCTTCACATATGGTTTTCTTGGAGCAGCTGATTCTGAACAGAGTCTGCTCCACAGTTTTTATGTTGTGGCAGTGGTATTACCCCACTTATGGCAACACCAAACGACAGTTAAGAATTTATTTTACCAACCTGAGGTGGTGTTGTGGATCGCTGCATTTCACATTTCTATAAAAGGCCTTCACATTTCTATAAAAGGCCTTAAGCAAACAGACATTTTTAGATGGAACTTTGAAGAGCACTGTTTAGTCTTTTTGTGCTTTTATTTTTGCCGTTCTAGTATTCCAGTGGGTTCCAATTCAAGATTTTCCTTTTGCAGAATTTTCATTTGGGAGGTGCCATATTTCTCTGCTTATCCCTTTGGTTTTTCATATCTCTGTGGATATGCAGCCATAAGTGCTGTGGCTGAACTTAAGTCATTGCTGCTTGCTGTACACTGTTCTTCACACCAGCCTTCAATGCTTTTACCAGTGCCTTAAATCTGCTCTTTTAGTTTGCTCTAGATTTTGCTTGAAGAGTTGCATTACTATTACTATGAGATTACTGTGGCTTCTACTGATATGTGTTTGCTAGTATGTACTTTCATTTTAGCAAGTGATCTGAGTCTTGCATTAGAAGAGAGAGCCTGAGCTGTTTTGCTGCTCTATCTGTCCTTTAGTAGGAGGCTTCAGGGTAGCTCGCCATGTAGCACAGTGTTTGCTAACCACCATTAATGATAATGATGATTCCCTTCAAAATATCTGATACTGAAAGAACATTTATTCTTCAAAAAAAATGCTCTGCATGAAGTATGCAATGATCTACACTTTGCACACCTGCTGCTAATACAAACTTATTTAAATGAGTACATCTTCTGTATGTACAAATTATCTAATACTTTATTAGTTGCATACCAATTCATTGACTTTGTAGATTGTTTGGGATGTTATGTCAAGGCCAAAGGCACAGTAGAATTGAGCTTTTTATTCTGTTTCTTCTGCACATGACATTCCCTAAGACAGAGATTGCTAAATTGCAATATAGATCTTAAAACTTAACATCAAATTTTTCTATAAGGAAACATAGAAGATGGTTTTGGCCAAATAAATTCTCCTAGCTCTGTGCACTGATAGATGAGATCTGCTGCAGGATTTGCTTAGATCTTATCTGATTCATAAGTAAGAGGTACCTAAAACAGGAAAGTGATGAAAGCTAGAATGTGCTGGCAATTCCTAACTCCATGTTGAAAATCATATTGCTAGTTTCCTAAAAACTAATCTTGGTCCCACTCTGATGCCTTATTTTGTGTGATTAAACAAAGAAATGAGATGAAGAAGTAGAGGCCAATGGCAGGACAACAAACAAACCAAAATCATTATGTTTTCAGCTTGGTTATTATATAAGACAACTAATTTTATTTTCATATTAGAGACATGAGTGACTGTTCTTCTGCCAAAAAAAAAGGAGGGGAATTTTTTCTAGTTTCTTCTCTAGAATACAATTAAGAACTACCCTATATAATCAAATCACATAGTATATATCCTTCTTTTTTTTTTTCTGTTACTAATTGAGTTACATTAAGCATAGCATTGGATGAACTTTCTTACAAAGAAGATTTATACTTTTCTTCAGGCAATGCTTCGATCTCCTCTCGTGTGCACTTGAAAGCCTGTCATCTGAAATCATTCTGTGCTTCAGGTTCTAAGAATCAGATGAAAGTGGAGAATGCTTTCATACCCCATAGATTTTAAGCCTGCACTATTCTGACTCAGTTATTTTAAATGAAGAAGTTCTACAATTTCACTCTTAGAGATGTTGCATAAAAATTTTATAAAGGAGAACAAAATTAGTTTTCTACTTTTTTTCTTTTCTTTTTGTGAACAAGTTAAGTGGTTGCCTTTGCAGAATGAATGTTTCCAGGAGATGAAACCTCTGTGCAGTGAACTTCAAAGCAATGCTGACTGTATTTATTTATGTCTGTAAGAACAGTCATCTTCACAAACATCCCACCATGTAGCATCATTAAATTGATAGCTTCTACCAAAAAGTAGCCAGCCGAATGCCACTGTAGGAGACTGTATAAAACAGAATGTGTTTTCATAATTATCTAGAAGACATGGAGCTCACACAGTCACTGTGCCACACTGCTGGACTGTCACTGGTTGCTCAGTGTAACAAATTGAGATGATTGCTCTGCACAGCAGTGGATAAGCAAAGTTCTGCATTTCATCACTTACTGTAATACTGGAAGGAAGCTCAGTAACATGGAACCATGAAATTTGCCAGCACCTGCTGCAGGTATCCTTACTATTTCCTTTGTGTCTCCAACTTCAGATTTTTATGTATTTATTTAATTTTAGTTCTGGATTAACTTGGATGCCTTTTCTACATATATCATATTCTGCTGGAAAGTTTTTGGCATATGAAATTTCAGTAACAATGTGAAGGTCAGCAGAATAAGGAACTCATGAAGAAATAAATGCCAAGTTGTAAAAATATTAATAAGGAAAAATGCTGGGCTGTAAGCATAAAAATCCTCCTGAGTTTAAGAATTGTCCCATCAAGTAAGAAAAACCCTATAGGACAATAGGACAGTGTAGAAATTCCTTCCAGCTTGATGTTGATTAAAAAGATCGTGATACAGCCTAAAAAACCTTGAAATATTTCACAGCATATCTCTGACATCTTTTTAATGTTGATGGTTTGAACTCATAAAGGTGGGCAACAGGGAATTCTGAACACAAGGGCATCAGAGAGTATTGGTGTGACAATAGAGAGTGATGGAATATTTACTATTAACCACTTAAAAGAGATTCAGAGGTACTGGAATTAATTTTACATCTTGCTGTTCAAAAAGGAAAAAAAAGCCACAGTAAAATCAAACCTTTTAAAATAAAATAGTGAAATGGTAATAATTTAATAAAATTCCTGAATTTTTCTTGCTTTAATATCATCAGACACTTTTTTGGGATTACCTAAAAACATTTTTCCAGTATTTGTTCAAAATGACCTTTCAGAAGGTTACAAGGCAGAAGCTGTAGTGGAAGATAAAGAATTTAATTCCTTCTAAAGAGTGACTCTGAACAGTTTGTCTTTCAGAGTACAAAACAGTAAATTTGAAATGGATTGTATAAGGGGAGCTAGAGAAATTGTATCAGCTTCTGTGATAGAGCTGACTCTGATATTGAACAAGGTTTAATGGGAAAAAAGAGTTGCATTAGAAACAAAGCCAGTAATATATTGATAGATAAGTAATAAAAGAGTTTCCTGACTAGAATGCATTAAATGAAGGAACTAAAACTGTAATATTTTAGTGGTATGAGATGCAAAGTGAATAGATTAATATTAAGGGTAAACTAAACAGAAGATGAACATGTCATCTAAAGGATTAATTTATGAATTTCATTACCCATATAAAATGTAGTCTTTTGAGAAGAAGCAGAGATTATCTGAAATATTAAAATGGCATGGGGTTGAGACTGGTATCTTTTGCTTATCTTACTACAATTATTTCATAAAAAGTTCATTTCAATGCCAAATGCTCTACTACCCTTCAGGTACAGTTAATTTCTTATTGCCATCTGTAGAGGAAGCCAGGAAAGATTTAACCTCATCAGGATCAAATGAATCTTTGTGGAAACCTTCACCACTCACCTTAGGTGTTAGAAAGAGTGGTCTTTTCTTTTAAGTATGTATTAGTAGAAAGTGGCTCTGGATTTCAAGTGGAAAAAGTATCTAATGTGTAACCAGGACTCTAGTTTTTGTGTTCCTGGGTCTCAAAACAAATCAAACACATTCTTGGGTTTGGGCTTTTTCTTAATATGAAGGCATGTTTTTTTGTGGCTCATCCTTAGACCCACCATGTTTTCCTGTTGTCAGGCTTCTTATATACTCAAAGCCTCAAGTTTTTTAGACTACCTGTTAGAGATGAATACCCAGTTTTTTGTCATGGACCTTAATCTAATTGTGTGGAAGGTATATTCCAAATTCCTGCCTTAGGGAAAGCAGACTTAGAAATTATTGACTTTCTTACCAATACAGAAAAGAGCATATAGAGATAGAAAAACTATGTTTTTAATTGCATGTTGAAATTCTGTTCTCTGATTCCTTTGTTATGTCCTTAGGTGTGTCTCAGTTTTACCCATTTTAGTTGATTTTGTTTGTGCCAGATGAGTTTCTCAGCTCTAGATCTTTAGTTTATCTTGCAAACTCTGGGGCAGCAAACTGCAGCAAATTTTAAGTCTAAGGTTCTTGGGATCTTCTGTTCTTGTTGAGAGTAAAAATAAAATAGTGGATAACTGGTGGGAATGAGAAGTAAAGTTTTTGAACTCATAAGAAACAATTTTACAATTATAGATTAAAGATAATTTAATATACTTGATTCTTACATGGACTTGGCTGTGCAGTGTGTGAACTGATTACAGCATTGCTTAAGATGTGAGATAGCAAGGTGAGGTATAGCATGTTGAATAGAGAGAGTGGTTTTTTTTGCCAAAGCAGTACTGTTTACCAAATCATTGGCAAAATCTTATCTCACTAAAACAGACATAGGCTTCTTACATTTAGTTTTGAGAGGCTGCTAAAATCCAATATGTGTACAGCACCTTTAAATGGTATTGAAACAGTCTGTCCACAGAAAAGATAAGTAGCATTGAACGTTAGTGTCTTCCATACACCTTCATTTTCTGAAAAAAACTTGGAGTTTACTAGGAAAAAACCCAGTTTTTCTTTATCGTTTTTGTCATGCAAAGGGATGTAATTTGTAGAATCCCTGAAACCCTTAGCATTCCTGTGAATTCCCAGTTTATTTTAAACTTTTAGTAGCTCCCTATTGCTTCAGTTTAGTTTTGGAAATGAACAGTGGTATAAATTATCATTTTAGATGCATAGTAAACAGTTCCAGACCCATGTTCCCTTTCTGAAACCAGTTACTGTGGTCTTGACCACAACTTTAAAACTTAACACTAAGATCTTCCCAAATGGGTCTGCTTTAGGAAAAGCATTGCTAGCAGGTAAAAGCAGGTGATTCTTCCTCTCTGCTCAGCACAGGTGAGGCCCCGCGTGGAGTGGTGGGTGTAGTCCTTGGCCCACCAGTATAACAGACACAAACTTACTGGAACAAGTCCAGCAAAGGGCCAAGAAGATGATGGAGAGGTGGGTGCATCTTACATTCAGGAGAGCTGAGACTTTTCACCTTGGAGAAGAGAAGGCTTGGGAGGATATTGGGAAGTAAAGGTGAAGCAGCCAGACTCCTCTCAGAGGTGTTCCCACTGGCAGGACCTGCGGCAATAAGGAAAAATTGAAGTAGGAAATTCTGTGTACATTTAGGAAATAAGCTGTTACAGTGAGTTTAGCCAAACACTGGAACAGGTTACACAGAGAGGTTGTGGGACCTTCTTCATTAGAGAGGCTCTAAACCTGTCTGGACACAGCCCTGACCAACTTACTTGAACTGTCCCTGCTCTAACTCAAGTGGTAAAACTAGATGATGTCCAGAGGTGCCTTTCCACCTCAACAGTTCTATGAAAACAGAGCAGCTTCCAGATTTCCTAGTGAGAATTCCCTCAGGTCTGAGATAATGCCTGAATCTCAGCCAGGAATATATTGGCAAAAGGTATTTGACCTGAGCCAAATCATAGCTGGGATCATTCTAATCAGGAGAAATGTTGAAAAGAAATACAGAAAATGTGCAGATTTCTTTGTGATAATAAAACCTTTCAGGCATTTGACAACGTATCATAGAATCAGAATGGGTTTACTTGGAAGGGACATTACAGATCATCCAGCTCCAACCCACCTGCCACGGACAGGGACACCTGCCACTAAGACCAAAGCTCAGAGCTTCATCCCAGCTGTCCTAAAACCCTTCCAGGGATGGGGTATCCACAACTTCTCTGGGCAACCTGTTCCAGTGCCTCACCAGATTCACATTAAAGAGCTTTTTTCCTAATATTGAAACTAACCCTACTCTCAGTTTCCAGCCAATCCCCCTTGTCACTACATGCTCTTGTACAAAGTTGCTCTTCATATCTTGTAGACTCTTTTCAGGTACTTGAAATTAGGTCACCCCTAAACCTTCTCTTTTCCAATCTGAACAAAATTAAACCAATCTAACTGCTACTTTATCTGCCTCATGTGAGATTGATATATTACTTTTTTAAAATTTTTCTTCTCTTTTAATATGAGAAGTGAACAATTTGCAGTACACAGCAAATGAGGATTTTACTTAACAAATTTCTTGCTGATAGGTAGTCCTAGTAAAATCCTCAAGTACTTTTGCTCTCTTTATGTGCTGCTTTGTAACCATAGGTTTTGGCCTTTAGTACATTTCTAGGTACACTGCAGTGTTTTGACATGTTATGTAAGAATTCTTGGTGCCTCATGAAATAAAGATTGTGAGAAATGTAGGTGCAATCAAAATTAGGTGTTTAGATGCCATGACAACAAAGATATAAACCTTCTAAACCAGGCAGTTTCATGACATTATCATTAAGAGAAAGACCTTCTGCATGCTTTCCTCTGTTATTATCAGATTTTTGTGAGTGTGGTTGTTTCATTTCTGTATAATGTTAATGCATATTGGGTGACGTCAGTAGAATATAAAATATTGTCCTCTCCCATCTGAAGAGGAAAACCAAAAAACACATCCCAGGTGTTTATTTTAGGCCCCTATGCACATTCAAGAAAGAAGAGCAAAACAGCCACATGAGCTGTGTCCTAGGATAACCTGCTCTCTCACCAAAATAACCCAAACAAACCACAAACCTGCTGGGAGATGAAGTCCTAGTCATCAATACAGCTTCCCAAAAATGTCTCTTAGGAAGTAGATGCCTCAGGGTGCTAGGAATGAAAAATCTCTCCTTAATCTGGAGAGATTGCTAGAGCAGCTCTCCTTTGAAGACCGGCTGAGAGAGTTGGAGAAGTGAAGGCTCCAGGGAAGCCTCATTACTCAAGATTTAAAAAGGGCTTATAAGAAAGATGAAGAGCAACTTTTGGCATGAGCAAGACAGGACAAGGACAAGAAGGAGTGGCTTTGAACTGAGAGTAGGTTTAAATTATATGTTAGGAAGAAATTCTTCCCTGCAAGGGTGGTGAGGCACTGGAACAGGTCACACTGTCTTCCCTGATCAATAAATAGGATTTTCAAGGCCCACTGTTTGGTATCTGTCTGTTCATTTTTGTAACTGAGAAGAACGAGGAGAAATTTGTCCTTACTTGTGCTACTTTTTTCCAGCCTAAACCTACAGTTTGGCCTTCAAAAACCATTGCTCTTCAAAGCAGCATTAAAAATAGAGTGGTATCTTGGTTTATGATTTCAATCTAATTTTCAATCTGTATGAATGCCTGAACATATGTGTACATTTTGCCTTTTATGTATGTGATTTATCTGCTTCATCACAGAATTATATTCTGTGATGTCTGTTGTTGTGCCTGTGGGTAATAAAATAATCTGAAGGTATCATTGCTTTAAATTTGTAAAGCACAGAAAGGGTCAATCCTGTTTATTTGGTTTTTGTATGTTTTTTGTTTTTTGTTTATTAAACCGTGGGCACATTAATATAACTGAGGAAACTTAAATCACAGCATAATATTTTTCCTATGACATAGTAGGAATATATTTTAAATGCCAGACATATTTATATTTGCATACTCTAACATAGTATTTCTCTCTAAGTGATATTTCTGTACAGAGTGCTAAACTTTTAGTATTTTAATCTCATTCTCTCTGCTTCAGATAATGGGCAACTATAATGTCTGGTTCAAATCACAACCCATTGTGAATATTTTATGGGTTTTTTAGGTAATAGTTGTATTAATGTTGTATCTTAAACAAAGTTAATTCTTGGAGAACTCTGGTCTTCTTTGATCTTCAGTGTTTGCATGTGTGTGCTTTTTCTTCTTATGGAATAAGGGATAGTAATTTGAACAAATTGATGTTACAATACTTTTCAGAAGTCAGCATAATTTTAAAAATAATTTATGAACAATAGTTTTTACATATAAAAATAGTAATGCAGAATTTAAATCATGGCTATCAGAACAAAATACATAATGTTTGTATGAGCTTGGATAGGGTAAATCACTGGGATATAATGCAGTAGAGAAAATAATAATTGTGGTGAAGGAAGCAGCCAGAAGAGTGGGCAGCATTTATCTTGGTGTGAGTTGTTAAGGAAATGAATAGTTTTTTTCAGATTGTGTCAGAAACTTGGGGAAGCTGCTACATCTGGATGGCCTGGGAAGACGTGCAGCCCCACGGCTTTCACCCTCATGACTTCAGAGAGAGAAGCTGCCCCTGCCCTTTTGACTGCAGACTCTGCCACCTGCATTTCTGTCACCTCAAGATGTGGGTGTTGTGGTGAGTTTGCATGGTGCCAGGCCTGAGAGCAAGCAGAGGGGCAAGTTGAACCTTCAGGTTACCTGTGCAGAATGCTCTGCCTGCTTTGCAAGTTGAACTGAAAGCTGGAGTACTTCAACCATGTCATGTCACTGCCATGGTTCCACCCCAGCCAGCAATGCAGCCCCACAGTGCCTCTCACTCGCCCCCGCATCAGCAGCATCGGGGAGAACTGGAAAGATAAAAGCTAGAAAACTCATGGGTTTGAATAAGGACAGTTTAGTAGGGAGAGCAAAAGCAATTCACGAGAGCAAAGCAAAGAATTAATTCTGAAGGGCAGGCAGGTGTTCAGCCAGCACCAGGAGAGCAGGGCCCCTCTTGTGCAGCAGCTCCCTGGGTGGACAAACACTGGTGCAACACAGGTCACAGCACCTGTCACCGCTGAGATGGCCACGATACACAGAGTATCACGATACAGTATCAGAAGGCTTCAACCCATACAGAGTAACACCACACCACCTCAGAAGGCTTCAGGTGTTTGCCCATACAGGATACCACCTCAGCAGGCTCTGAGCCCCTGCCATTCTTGTTCTTTACCCCAACCTTTTATTCCCCTCCTGTTCATGCATTGCACCTGTGTGCCCTCTGTTCCCTTTGTGACTGGTCAGTGCACCTGGGCACTCCATGGCTCATTGCTTCCAATATTGTTTCATTGCTTTCAATGCTGTTCACCTGCTTCTCACAGCTGTAGCTCACTGGGGGATGAGGCTTGGCCACAGCCCTACTCCCAATTAGCACAAACTGTGTGCCTACAAAACACCATCACTCCAACTACTCTGCACTACCCCACCCTGCTCTGCCCCCACTGCTATTTCTTCCTTCTTCCCTGCACTTGACATGCTAAGTATGATGCTCTGGAATTTCCTTCAGGTTACCCGTCTGGCTTTGTCTCCTCCCAGCCTCTCGTCCCCAAGTTCCTCACCAGCGTGGCGGTACAAAAAGGAGGAAAGGCCTTGGCTCTGTGCAAGCCCTGCTCAGCAATAACAAAAACATCTCTGTATTATCAACCCTGTGTTCAGCACAAATCCAAAACACGGCCCTGTACCAGCCACTGGGAAGACAACTAGTTCTACCTCAGCCCAAACCAGCACAGTCACCCACTGCAAAGACATTTGATATCTCCTCTTCTGTCTTTTTACAGACACTCTCCTGATCCTTCACAGCACGCACAGGCATTTTCATGCCGCGCTAATTTTCCTTGCCAGCTTCATGATTGCTGAATAAAGCCTTCTAATAGAAGCTGGCTGCAACCTTCACTATAGGGTGGCTAATATTTCCCCATAATGATGAAGTGGATCCTGTTTGTGTAATTCAAATAGTAATGTTGAAATTGAGGAGGCACATGAAGTGTCTCCCTATCATTAAGGAAAACTGGAGACAAAATGCTTGAAATAGAGAAGAGAAAGGCTCTTCTTTCTATTTACTCCCTCTGTTCTATTCATACTTTCTCCCTTTTTCCTCCTTTCTCATTTCTTCTGTCACTAACTTTTCCTATTTTTGATTAGTAGCTAGCAGCACAGATTATCAGGCTGCGTTTTATGCTGCACCAACAGAGGAAACTGCAGGATGAAATATGGTCCCAGGTGAAAGTTATTGCTGCAAAGGCAGGTTTGTCTCAAGACTGCCATACTCAGAAGCAGAATTTCTTTTGGATTGCAGACATACAAAAGCATTTCCCTGATACTAAGACTGTAAGCATAAGAGCTGGGAAACAATATAAAACCACTTGTGCGGATCCTTTTGTTTTTCTTTTGAAGCAGATTTCTTTCTCACTCTGATAGAATTTATATACTGGGTCACATTTGCCTGGCATTTTCTAGCATCCTAGATCAATCAGACTAAAGAACTCATTCCCTGAGAGCAGGCAGCCTAACTAAAAAAGGCTAGCATCATACTTGGCTGACACCAACTTGGGGGAAAAAAAAGGAAAACTTTAGGCTAGCAGATGTCTCAAAATATCTGTTGCAATATAATATAATACAATACAATATAATACAATACAATCCACACTTTTGTGTATACCAACTTCTATATATGCTAAGTATTTTGTGTGAAAATTTCAAAGGCTTTTCCAGAATCTTTTCTGTCTGAGCCCAAGATCTTGCACTCAACTCTGCAAGTCTTATAAGAAAAGAAGACTCAAAGTCATAAAAATACCTTTGGCCAGCAGGACCATTATGACCACCTCTCATGGGATCAGTGTTATTCAGGATAACTTTGCTGTAAAATACATAATGCTGCCTTCCCTGCAGTTCAGGCAGTTGCTGCTGTCTGCTTTTCATTTCAAAAAGGATTATTCTTATTTATCTCTTAGATTTTTGATTCCTAAGAAAGTAGACTTTATTTTTATTGAAATAATTTAAAGTAAAAACTTAGGATTCAGACTTGTGCTGAACTCAACTTTTCTATATTTCTCACAGCAGTTAGGTATACATCTGTCCTAAATGCAGAAAATTACACTTATCTATCCTGGTGCTGAATTTTTAAATACTTACTTAAAAGGTATTCATCAAATATGTTTTTATTTCATAAAAACAGATAAATAGCAAAGAACCTAAATAAAATTCTGTCTTAGGCTGTGTTTTCTTGAGGACTTTTTTACCTTGCAAGTATAAGCTGAAAAAGCCTTCTTCCTGGCTCTTTTTGCTAATTTATTAACTCCAGACTTCATATGAAGTCATAAAGATAGCTTGCAGCTAGGAGGCATAGGAAAGAGGGATTACTGCATGGGTACTTTGGGTAAAAAGTACCTTAGATTGAAGTTTATGTTCTCCGAGGTATTAATCACCAAAAACATAGACAAGGAGGTGGGGCTACAATTCTGTCAAAGAGACAAACATTGAGATCCTGATAGTGAAAATTGTGAGATACAAGTATTAATACCTTAACTAATTAGCACCTTTCAGATGTTAGTCTGACTTTGGCATCCAACAGACTCCACAGGCAGTGGCAGGAAACTTGTCAGGACATGTCAGCCACTTGCTTTTATCTGACTGCAGAATTCTCATGTTTTGCTACAGCTTTAAGACTGATGCTTACTGGGTAGGCAGGGCCAGGAGCTGGACTGAATGACCCTGATGGGTCCTTTCCAACTCAGCATATTCTGTGATTTTCTTGGTGTTGACTGAGAACTGTTTCTGTGCTATGAGCTAAGCACACTCCAACCCATGCTCAGGTTAAATCTTTATGACTGTCCATCTTGTCCATATAGAAGCTACATTTGTGTTTGTCTTTAGTATGACCTTCAAAGTACGCCAGGTCAAGAGGGATGCTCAGGTAAGCCCATGGCTTTCCTATGACCCTGGGCACATGCAGTACAGGTGGACCAAGCGTGTTGGTGTTGATAGCACTCATGTTGAACCAACACAGCCTATGCAGCACCTTGCAATGCCTACAAAACATGGCAGTGCAACACATCATAAGCAGAAAGCTGCTCCCCTAGGCCTGAACTGTTAAGTATTATCTCACTTGAAATATGAGAACTGAGTCTGCTGAGGTGGCTGTTGACTAGTGTGAAGCAGTTATGCATCTTTTCCCATCTCTTGTAGAAAAGCACCCTGAGGATATAAAGACTTGCAAAAGCTTTTCTGTCCAGTCATCTATGAGCTATGTTTTTAATGTTGCTAGAGCTGTCTTTTTCCATCTCTGCATCTACGTGTTGGATGTTATCTTAATAGAGAGTGATACTTTGAGTTATATTAAATTTTCAGTAGCCTATTCTAGCCTCTTGTTCTATTTCTGCCCTTGTAATTTATCATAAGTGAGTAGCTTGCTGTCTGCTAGTAAGGATTGAGATTTCCAGTTTTCCATTACTTGAAATGTTTTGTCTGACTCCTTTCCCCCTTTTCTGATGTGCTCTGCTAACATTGATGACTAAGGCAGCTTTTGCAAGAGAACTGTCCCCATTACCTGCTGCATGCTATGTTTTCTTTTTACTCTTGTTGTTTTCAAAGCAACTATGTCATAGATTTTTTAATTCCTTCCCAGGAAGCCCTTGCACAGGCATATTTTAAAATCCCTGTGAATTGTTTTTATTAATTTCTGTGCCCATAGTTTAGCTGTGTATGGGGCAGAGTGGAAGGGAGACTGCCATTAAAGTTTGCAAGTGGTGAGGGGGAAATTTGGCTTTAACTGAATCATACATTGCAATTACCAGTATCCACCAGATTGTCAGTGGTCGCTAAGCTCAGTAATCAGTGTAATAATCCTTGCTGCTGCTGTTACTGTTGTTGGGAGTCACTGACGTATTTTTGTGAGCTCCTGAATATGGTATTGCCAGCTTATTTGCAGTCAAGAGATCTCAGCACTCTTAACTTGGGGAATTGCCAAAAATTTGCTACAAAGGCTGAGATTTATTGGAGGCAAGCACAGTTCCAAAACATTTAACCTACCAGGAAGGGGTATGAGTTAAGGGATATGCACTGATGGAAAGGTGTTTGCCGAAACACAGTGATATCACTTACCCTGTACTGGTCATTGTCAGACTTTTATCCTTTGTTGTGATATGGTAAAAAGAGTAGAACATGTCCCTCACATGCCAGCTGTATCTTCTTTTTCTTACTGTCCGATCCTGCATGTCCCCTTTCTAGCACAATCTCCTTCTGCACTTACTACAATATTCCTTTTCCACCATTGCAGTAAGATTGCTCATATGAGTCAGTGCCTTAACACAAGCCTTTGTGTTGCTGGTGTTCTGGTGAACCCTATATTTGGCAGCCACAGAACATATTTCCCCATCAGACATGTGGTTCCATCAAACATGGAACAAATAAAACCTTATTGATTTGTCTTACATTAACCTCATAAACTTTCTGTTATCCAACAAAGTGTGAAATCATATTGTAACATCTCCCTCACACAGAATTCTCATAGGGTGTCTTTCCTTTGCACAAAATCTGTAAATAATTCTGACTTCCATCCAGTCACACAGTAATGTAAGGGCATGAATGAGTGGGAATTGAAAATTTTGCATGTATGTATGCTGGAGGGAATAGGGGGGGATAGAGAGGCTGTGCATTCCTAAAGGCTGTTTTGCAATTAATTTGCAATTAATTTGCAATTAATTTGATTAGGGAAAAAGGATATCTAGAGGCCTTATGGACCCCAGAAGATCTGACTTGGAAAAGTACTTGGGTCAGTATCGGTTGGACGACACAGGTCTTGGTAAGAGCTGAGCCAGGGTATTTCAGGACTTGTGTGTGTCATATGCATATGAGTAAGTCTGTACTTAAACTGTAAATGAACACAAGGGAATCAGGCCGACAGTTTCTGTCTAAAATAGGGCAACTTTCATTATATTACAAGCAAACCAAAGTGTCTCCTGAAATACCTACCTGGCTTTGAAAGTTATTCCTGAGGAATTCAGAAGTCTGAACAGAAATAAGGAGAGAAACCAACTGGAGGAAGAAAAGCAAAGAAAATAATCTGAGATGAAAGCATCCATCCCACTTCCTACAACTTTTGTCACAGAAGAGTTGACTGGTAGTTCACAGAAAAGGCATGAAACTCCTTACAGTGTTGTTAAAGACGTGTTCCAGGTGATTAGTGTTGTCTATCATGAGTTTATTTCTTGTATCTCTTGAAATATGAATAATCCTGAGAAAAATCTACACCAGAAGGTGTAATAATTTCTACCTGGAACTATACTTTGCCAGACATTTGGATTCTTGATGTGAAAGAAAAATAATAATTGACTACTTAGATACTTCTTTTAAGGGTGAAATATATTTTCAAAAATCCCAAACTTCCTAAATTGTGAAAAGTGGAGGGAGAAAGTGCCCTAAAACGTCCTCTTACTGTCTGCATTTCTATAATTACTGTATCAGTTTCTTCTTTTGGTTTGGCTTGTTTCAAGCTCTACTGCCAAGAAGGCTGTGTGTGTGAACTCGCTCTTATTATTAGCACAGTGAGGAAGAGGTTGACAGGTTCTCTTCTCTTGCCTGAAGCTTCTACCTCGTCAGCCTGGCTGATGCTCCCTCTGTAATTTTTTCTTGTCATATATTCTTGTTTCCTGTGGTTTTTACTTCTTTACTACATGACAGTCACATAGATGAAAAGCAGCCAAAGGAAAAGAGTAAAAAATCCAATTCAATCAGTAACCGTAAATAATACACCTTCAAGAAAAAAATAATCAAATTGGCGAGAAGTCCAGCATGCAAGAGACTGCTAAAAGGTTTGGGAGTATTTTATCAAAATCAGTAGTGAAGATCAAGTCATGTGATCATGAAGGCAGAAAATAAAAACAAAATAAGGACTTATTCAAAAGGGACTTTTTTCTGTTACAGTGCACAGTGTGATGACTTCTGCTCTCAAACCACCCAAGTTCCCAACTTTGTTTAGGAAGAAATAGGAAGTACTATTACAATATCTGACAAATATAGAGATTATAATCAATAGTAATTGGTATAAATAGTGAGTTATAAATTTAAGGAATAAATAAATATGGGAATCTAAACATAGCAGGAACAACTTCCTGTAAGTTACCATTGTTAAGGCAATAGCAATGTCAAAGTACAATTTTAATATAGTTAAGCTCTATCTGTAATGAAAGAAATGCCAGTACCAATAAAGGAAACCCTGAGATTTGAACAGCCAAACTATGATGAAAAACAATAGTACTTAATAACTTTTTATTTCCAAATTTTTAAAAGGGGGGATATATTCATTTTTCCGAATAAGAAAGTGCTCTCCAGTCCACTGCTTTAAAAGCTTCTAAGAGAGTAATAATAGAAGCAGTATTTAAGATCTAAAACCCAAGATTGCTTTGTCCAGGAGCCTTTTGAGATTCAGTAGATGCTCTATTTAAACCTGAGAGTCCTGGTGAACAACAGCTTTAAAATGAACCAACAGTGTTCCCTAGAAAAGAAGAGGGCCAAGAGCATCTTTGGGTGTCTTTGACTATTGGCAAGAGCTGAACAGAAGGGTTGAAGGCATCCATCCCTCAAAAGGCTAAAGGGAGATCCAGGTGCTACCTGTAGCTGTTTATTGGGATGTGACAGAGAAGGTGCAGCCAGACTTCTCAGTGCTACACAGAGAAGAATGGGAGGTTCAGCACAGGGGGTTCCAGTGCAGTGTAAGGAAAAAAAAATTCTCTGAGAGTGGTCAAACCTTGAAAAGTTGTCTGGACAGGGAGTGGGATGTCCATCCTTGAAGTTACACAAAACTGAACACGGCTCTGAACAACATGTTCTTATGAGGACTTCATTGGGCAAAGTAGCTTTGGATGTTCCTTCAAACTGGTGTGATTCCATGTTTCAATGGTTAAAGGATACTAATTAAAAAAAAAAAAAATGAAAGGTATTCTATAATTATAGAATAACCCTCCAGTTAGGAATTAGTCTGGGCTTCATGTCATTTACATATTGGTTAGTTAGCCACACAGGGATCCCAGGCAAAAAGTAATAGCTGTGAACTGATACAATGAACCAGCAGCAAATCAAGTGAGTGTCAGAAACAATGAAGTCTTGAAAACCAAGCCTTGAAGACCTGTGAGATCTGATGTCTGATAAAAGTAAGGCTCACAGGTGCTTTAAAATATCTTATTTTCTTTTTTTACCATTTTAAAAAACTCCAGAAACAGGAAATCTTTGAAATCTCTTCCACCTGGTCAAATATGTTCAAAATTGCTGGTCAGTTCATGGTTCCTGTCATGAGATCGATCAACAAGAAAGTGAATACAGTGTCTTATTTCTGTAGGAAACCAGGCTGAAAATTAAAGGATCAGAAATCTAATTAGCACCAGGCAACTTAATATTATAGAAAGAAGTGTTGTCCAGGAAACATGGATTCATTTATTCATATCATTAGAACTGGGATTCATAAAACTAAAAGCAAAGAATAAATGTATCTAGGTGCTTTACTCATAACAACTTGATTTCCAAAAATGTGATTATGAATTATCAGTGAAGAGATTTTTAAAGGGATTAAGAACTGCCTTGTTGAAAAGAACTGGAAAATAAGCTGTCAGTGGGGAGTCACAGTGGCATAGAAGCTAAGCTAGTAGGGTTCCTGGTATTAACTTGTTCCAGTCAATGACTGAAGGTGAATATAAAATCACTGATAACAAACTCAGGCAATTCAAATAAAAGCAGGACATACATTTTCACCATTAGGAAGTTTAGTCCCCTGTGGAACAAACTAAGGGAAGGAGCAATGTTCTAATCCCATGATGACTTCAAATTAAAGGAAAAAGTGATGCTGCTAGGATGCTTTTTTGCTAAGGCTGTTGACTTATTTCAGATAAGGTGAGTGAGTAGCACCTTTTAATCTTTTCCCTCCAAGAGTTTAAATCAGATGGTTTAATGGTTCTTTCCATTTTGGAAACACTAGTCATTGAAAACAGTGACAGAAAAATGTCATTGATGAGACCAAAGAGATAAAAACTGAAAGGAAAAAAAATATTAAGGAAAAAAAGAAAACCTGTGATTAAAACCAAAATAACTATTGCCTAATTTTGCATTATTAAAACAAATATTCTTAAAATTCATCTTCAGCTAGGACTGGACTTGTTGGATATTAGTAACAGTATCTTGACCCAGAGGGTGGTTGGGCACTGGAACACTCCCCAGGGAAGTGGTCACAGCACCAAGCCTGAAAGAGCTCAAGAAGTGTTTGGGGAGTCCTCTCAAGCACATGGTGTGTCCTGTGCAGGGCAGGGAGTTGGACTTGATGATCCCTGTGTGTCTCTTCCAACTCAACTGATTCTGTGATTCTGTGGAGCTTGGAAAAATGCAGTCAAAAACTCAATCTTATTCTTAGATTTGTCTTTCAAAGACAGAAAATTCAAGCAGCCAAGAAATCCCATCCTAGTGTCATTTACACTGGTGTGATGCAGTAGCTCACGCTTTCAGTAGGCTCCTGAAAATTGTTTCAAGGGCTTCCAGTAGCAAACAAAGTTGTTAAGGTACCTTTCAAAATAGAATGACTGGAAAAATTTGTGTTGCTATGTCTGTCTGGCAACACACATAGCCTCCCCACCCCCCTCCCCTTCCTTACTAGAAATCCTGAAAAAGTCAAGCAGTGAAAATAGAAATGTGTTTGGATTGTGTAACAGGAGTTCCAAAGAGGAGCATACTCTGAAACCTCTGCATACAGATCAGAAGCTTATTGCTCCTCTGTGCATTCTTGTGGCCATTAGTAGCTTCACACCCTTGTACATGTATTATTTTCAGAAATAATAGTGTTGGATGTTTAAAGAACTTTCTCACTATTACAGTCTTGTTTTGCTCATTGTGATACTAATTTTAAGTCTGGTTAAGCTTTTCCCAGCTGCTTCACTTCCTATTTGTTGGTAGGAGTCCAGTTTTCTTATTTGAAAAAACACTATGAAATCCTAAACATTTATTTAACCTTGTGTAATGCTTTTTTACTTATTAAAAGCTGTGTTTCACCTTAGACTAATTCTATATCCAGTGTTCAGTAACTATCCTCACACACATGCTTGGTCTTATGTCCAAGTGTCCAGAGAACCAGCCTGCTCTGAGAGTGCCTGGTCAGCCTGCCCATCAAACTGGGGCCATGGAGCTGAAGTGTCTGAAACGACACATCCTGTAGGGAGACAGTGGCAGAGCTTCCTATATCCCTGTGAAAACTGGTGTCTCCTCTGTTGGTTTTTTGAAGTTTTGTGCCTTCTCTTTTACCTTCTCTTGCTATCAAAACTTGTATGCTAGCAGCATGCGTCCTTCTCATTCTACTGAGTCTTGCACTGTCTTGCCAAATTATGCTGTGGACCAGGTGTAAACTGCATCATTTTTTGCAAGAATAATCCCCATCTGAAGCTTGCACTTCTGTAAACCTCATCAGAAATCGTGGGATTTTACTGTGCACTTCTTCGAGCTGTTATGCTTTTCTTAAGGGATATTGAACAGACTCTGTAAGAACTTCTGTGTGTGTTCCAGTGAAAATGGATGAAAGAAAAATGAGCTTAAGCAAAAACTATCACCAAGAGCAATTTTTACCTTTTTATTTATTTGTGTGTAGATAAGTATGCATGACACTTTTCGAGGTTGCAGTCTGCTTTAACTGTAATTAAATCTTCATTGTACAAGATGTTTGATCTCTGGCAGAATCCTACCAGAAAGGTGTCACTCCTCCAGTTTTGCTGTGGTCAGCTTTCTAAATCTAACCACTTGGATCCAGAGCTAGGATCCCATTCCCTCCTGGGGCATACTTTCATATAGTCTCTCCACTCACACTCCTCTTTGCGGTTTCTGATTCCTGGCTGAGCAGTGATTCTCTCAATTAAACTCTCCAGTCTGTTCATACCAGGACAGATGCTCCCACTTCCTCCAGGTTCAGTGGGACTTGCAAGTACAAGCAATGATATATGTGTGGGAAGTGTATATGTAGCTGATATATGTAAGGGAAGTGTTACAAAACCTCTCTGCCAAGCCTACATTTCTGTGGGAATGGCTGTGTCTTGGTCTATTTTGCACCACACTCAGAATTGTCAGTGTTTAGTATGCAATGTCTTTCAAAAACACTTGAAGCTGTATACAAAAAAGCAGTGCAAGAGCAAAGTAACTCAGAGCTTTCCTATGGATCTGTGAAGTGAAGTGGTTGATGTTGAAGATCCAATGACCATTCTATATGCATCTCATGGCCCTCTTACTTGCACTTACACACTTAAATATACCTAAATTTAATTTGGAGTGTCTTTTATACCAATAGAACACAGAATATCAGGAGTTTTTTTAATTTTCTGGCAGTGCAAACATTTTTTCATAAACATAGATGAAACCCTTTTCTCAAGGGTTTTTTTCTGATTAAACACTTTCCTGAGTTCCTTTAAAATCATTGCTGGAAGATCATTTTCAGTTTCATCTGTTGAGATGGGACTGATTGAGTCTGAGTAGAAGGCTTCAGGCTGTGATCTTTGCAAGGAGGTTAAAGATGGAATTCATTGACACGAGTAAATAAGGGCTGGAACAAAAAAAGAAGTAAAGATTCGTGTAGCACAAATGAGCTATAAACCAAATGTAAATGCTCAAGGTGTGGTCAGGACCTTTACCTGACCACAGGATTCACAAGCCACGTAAACAATAATCAGGTGTTTGGTACCTGGAATTGAGATGTGTGTTTTATAAAAGGAGAGTTATAGAGGTCAACCTTCAGACTCAAACCACTGGATTGCAAAATTTTAGAATGTTGGTGCTTTAAAAGTTATCTATATAACCTGAGGACTCTATGCAGAGTTATGTCTGTGGCTAAAGAGGCCAAAAGATTCTGGAAAGTGAGAAAAAAAGACTTCCAAAGGAAACTATCTCAAATTATCACATCTTCCTTCTATCACATGGGTTCTTTGCCTTTAACATTTGGAATTATTCATGTCATCAAGCCTTCTACTTCCACATTTCCCATTTCACATACTTTTCTATTAAGTTTTGTCTGTAATATTTTAGTTGTTATGGGACATTTATTTCTGTACAATATTCTCCAATTCCATGGTTCAGCTCTAAGTGTATTCATCATTACTTGTATCAAGCCTTTTGTCCATCATTTTGATGACTTTGAGGTGCACAGCAGTATGTTATTTGGGGAGAAGCTGCAATCCCATCTATTAAAAAATGTACATTCTGTAGACATTTTTGTCTTTTCACTAAATTACTTGGTGTCCACATTCTCAAATCTTCTCAACTTTAACTATTGGAATCAAATTCTATTTCCTAGACCTTGTTACCTAGTTAAACACCAAGTATTTACTTTGCAGATTGCTCTAGCTAATGCATTTCTGTTATAGGAATTCTTAAGCATCTCCATCTCTATGTGTCACTAGCAGAAGCATTAGGAAATATTTCTTTCCCATTACACTTACAAGCAGATCAGGGTTCTTAGACTCCTGCCATTTCTTTCATAAGCAGTACTCTGTAAGAATCTTAAATGCATTATGCTAATTGTATTTCATCTTTTCAGGTGAAATGATGCTCCATTTGTTCAAATGCTGCATATGCAAGCAGTCATGGTGTGAGCACCCCTGCTGTAATGAGACATGTGAGTCTAAGCCCAGCTGCGTTGTCCTTCCTTCCCTCGACAGCACTCAGATAATACCTGGAATGATCAGTCAACAGTGCTGAAAGTCCCTTGGAAATGTAATCCCTCTAGTTATGCTGCCTTCGGCAACTTCAGAACAGATCCCTGGTGCCACAAAAAGACACAGGAAGATCTCTTATTACTGACTAAATAGTAAGTAAGCATGCAAAATTCAAAGTTACTAAAGTTAACACATGGCATAAAACCACAATTTCAGCAGATGACAAATGAGATTGGCAAGACTTCAGAAAAGACAGCACATCAGAAAGAAGGTCTGTAATCATGATGTAAAGTTCACTGAAAAGACCAACATGATGTTTAAGACAGGTCAAACAATAAAACAGAAAGTTTGGAGTTCTTAGGAAAAGATGAGGCAACAAATCAAATATGCTAGGCCACTATTTAGCTGATGACATGCCTGTTAAATGCTGTTCTAGCCTCAAAATGGATACAATGGAATTCAAAAAGTCTTAGAAAAGGTGAAGTGAATTATGAGAGGAGGTTGGGAAAGAGACAGCTGAATGGGAAAAAATAAGTGTTAATTGTCATGAGAGCTATGAAGATAAAATTTCCATTTTTTCCTTAGAAATAAGCAGAGGGAAAACAAGACATTGCAAGGCAGTATTTTAGCTACCC
The DNA here is from genome assembly GCA_034509185.1 of Euphonia xanthogaster. Taxonomy (NCBI): domain Eukaryota; kingdom Metazoa; phylum Chordata; class Aves; order Passeriformes; family Fringillidae; genus Euphonia; species Euphonia xanthogaster. The sequence goes on from JAYDZK010000169.1 coordinate 93,808,390, forward strand.
AAAACCCCATAATTTTCTGTATTTTTAATAGTGGAACTCACTCACCTGTAAGAGGAATGAGGCATGGAAAAATGTATGGAATTATTCTCATAGTCTCTCCCTGACTATCCACTGTGATCAGTGCTGAAAGCATGGTACAGGGCTGAAAAAATAATTGTTTTATTGTTTGCTTTGTTACTGATATTTCAAAGCACAGACACAGTGTGTAAAAAGACCACAGGCGTAAAAAGACCACAACTTCTAAGCTATTAAGAAGAACACAGTGAGGAAGTTGTGCCTCTCCCTTTGCTTCCTGGAGTAACTGGATCACAAATTAGCTCACAGTAGATGCCAGTCCTGCTGAAGTAAAAGAAGCAGCTGATAGGATCAGAATGTTTGTGCAGGTACAAATGATGAGAAAGCATCTCTTTTCTGTGTTGTTTTCAATGTCTTGTCAAAAGCTAAAAAGTAATAATCACAGGGTCACTTCTGATGGTTTTGCTCGTGCTTTACTTTACTGGTTATATCTGACCAAGAACTGAAAGGGGGTGGACATTGCAATAGTAAGGATGACAGCCCCGTAAGGGGAAAGGAGAACTTAAAGTGAACTAAATGAGAGAGACTGCATGCACAAGGGGTGCCTGGCAGCAGGTCATCAGGGAACAAAAGCACTCACTGTGTGGATCAATACTCTCTTTAGAAATTTGTAGAGAAACATCCAGCTTTCCTCCAGGCTCACAACTGCACTGCATTGCTGGTGACACGAGCAGCTGCTTTCCTCAGGCATTGGTACTTTTGGTAATATTAGAGCACTGTTGTGGTGCACTGCATTTGTATTTTCTCTGCCATTGGATGCACTGTTTTCTTTTTTTCTGCCAGAATTTCACAGTTCTTATTTAATTTTCATTCTGAGCACAACAGCTGAGTTGCTAATGTGTGGAAATCATCGCCCAGAATTAATATGATTGCGTTCGTACCATCCCCTACCATCTTCTTGTCAGCCCTTATAAACTTAACTTATACTTATCTTGGACTGACCTTTTTTGCTAATTGGACAGGAGAGCACAGAGAAATATCTAGGTGCTAGGATAATGCCTTACTGTGGTAAGGAGGGAAAAAATGTTAGTCTTCTATAAGAAGTGTAATTTCTTGGAGAGGACGTATAGCCAAGACCCTCTTGCAACAATACAGTTTTTGCTTTTGTGTCCAATTGAGACTATTTTAAGTAATTTATGTATTTTTCTATCAAAACATTGATTGAGAATTTTTTTTCTGTGCTAAAATATTGTCTATTGTTATTTTGGGTTGATTTAAACACTGGCAGCTTAAACTGTGTTAGTGGTTACATTCCTTTATGGAGATTGTAATTGCTGGACTAGACCAGGACTAGTAGGGTGATTCCGTTCCCACTGATGATCTGCAGCAAATCCTGCAGAAAAACATGCCAGAAACCCCAGTCTGCAAATGTATAGTGGTCTTCATTCTAAATTCTTTTGAATTAGACTTTGGTTTAGATCTTGAAATGTAATTTTTCATAATTTCTCCTTCTTTTTATAATCTTTATTTTAAATTCTTCTCCTGTGAAGCATCAACTCCACTTTGTGGCCTATTCAAATGCACAACTATGTCTTTCCCAAGATTCATGCAGATCAATAGGGTTCAGAATCAGGACACGTTGCCCATTTGTGTGATTCTCAGTACAGGATGGCATGCACCAATTCAAATCAATGATTTCTGTGGGAGCTATAGTTCATACTGGATGTGCCTCTGCTGGAGGTGTTTTGATGCTTGTTCAGGAGTTATGTGTCCCTGCCAGGAGTCTGTACTGCTGAAGCAAGGTTTTCTGCCCAATATGTTTTGTTAAATTGAGGGAGCTTAATGCATCACTGTACTTTGCTGAGGGGGGAGCAAATAGGTCATGGTTGTACTAACGAAAAGGCAATGGTTTTCCCTCTCTGGCCCCAAAGAGAACTCAGGGCAACTCACACCACCAACAAACAGCCAAACTGACCAGGAGGGATTTGCTTCTGCCCTCCAGCTTGCAGTTATCTGTGGCAGAGGAACACAAGGCTGGTGCTGCAGAAGCCAGGGACAGCTTTTGTTTGCCATAAGTATTATCGAGGGGGCCCAACAGAGCATGTTGCTTTCACCTTTTATCGTCATGTCAATGAAAAAGCCCCACATCTGTGCCTTATGCATCTGCGTCAAATGTTAGCAGCACTTGTAAGAGCAGAGCTCTGGAATGTGTTTCAGCATTGCAGCCCATTAGTCAAGCAGGAAAATCACATAGCCTTTACATTCCTGCTTCCTATCCAGCACCCAGGAAAAGCAGTATCACAGTCACAACTAGTTTCTGGAGTCAGTCTGTTAAATTAATGCCACTTCCCTTATCAGCATTTCTAATGCAAGGAAAATCCAACAAAAAACCCCTCAAAAAACTCAAAACAAAGTAAGGGGTCTTAGCAACTTTCTGAAAGGATTTCCTGCCAAAACAATGGTAAAGAGCAAGTCACAGGAGACCTATAGCCCTCAGGCACAACTCAGGTTCAAAGAGATCAGCATGACACCTTGTGCTACTCAGCTCTTCTCATAGCTACCTGCCAACTTTTTTCATGTGTTTACAAAGTACATTTTGCTTTGTGTAGACCTGAGTATGAAATTGTAAATTTTAATGCAGCTTGTGTTTTTGATTATCAGCATTAGTTGCCAAAGAAACAACTTGGGCATTGCATAATCCTGTTTCTTTCAGCAACTAAGATCAGACAGGGTATGATTAGAATCACAGATCAAAACATAGTACACAGAAAGAACTGAACAGGGTCCTTTCACTCTATGAACAGTGATTTCTGTCACAGAGATATTTTTTTCAAAATAATTCATACCTCATTCCTCATGGCATATGGCAAATATCATGGCAATCTAAGTAAATGCCTGGATTTTAGAAGACATACAGCAGCTATACAATGTAAGTACAGCAGAAATATTGCTGTAGCACTCTAAATCTGACTGTATATTTACAGGCATCTCTCCTTGTCATGGTTAAATAAGAGGTAT
>JAYDZK010000169.1:93811522-93838537 GCA_034509185.1 Euphonia xanthogaster
CATGGTTAAATAAGAGGTATAAACTTTTCAAAAAGCAGCGTCCTCACAATGTTTATTTGCCCTGTTTTAAGTAGGGGTACTAAGGAGAGACAAGAGAGTCAGGAAAGAATAGAGTATTATATAACATTAGCTAAAGAGAAGAAATAGGTATTATTCCTGTGGAACTGTATTGTCATTGTTACAAGAGTAAGTGTTCTTCTAGAAACTTATGCTGGTACTTCACCAGAGACAATTCTAGCCTGTTTCAAATAGTAGCATACATTATAGTCCTATTTTTCTTTATACTGACATAAACTGTAGCATTCTTCTGAGACACTGAAATGTAGAAGGATCTGGGACACTTGAGTTTTCTCATGTCTATTGAACTGGCTGCATTTGTTCAAGCCTGACATGATGAAAAATGTTAGTAAAAAGAGAGTTCTTGCCTTGAATGACTATTATCCAACAGAATAAGAAGCTGTTTGATAACCCTGCTTCTGTTTGGAACAAAAGCAAAATAGAATCAGATCTTTGTGATCAGATACTCTTAGATTTTTTAAAAAAAATTTCTGCTGATTGAAGACTTCACAGGATCATTTTTCTACTTTTTTTAAATAAATATAGTAGACACCTAAATGGATAATGTTTCTCAAAATCCTGGATTTATGGTCAGTGCACTCTGCATTAGGCTACTTAAGGTAAAATTCAAGGCAGAATACAGACCTGTCTAGCCAAATTTAGGTATTCTCTCTTTCTGTGCTCCAAAAGATAGGCAAAGCTGGGTATGAAGCGTATAGATAATTGATTCTATTCAGAAATATTAACTTTTCTCCAAATGCAGGGAAAGAGGATTGACTTCTAATCAGAAGGATAAGGATCTCAGACTGGTGCTAGTATCCTACCTAGAAAAGCTCTCGGTGTTTTCATGGCAAGTATGAATATTGCATAGTGCCATCCAAAGTATTTGTCACTGGTTCATTCACAATCCTAACAGCAGAAGTTTTCTGACTATAGCTGAACCACAAATTAAGTCTTTCATTGGCATCACATTCACTTAGAAAAATCATGATGAATATTAAATTAGAAATTAGAGCAAGAGCTTTTATTCTTGTTCTTCGACCTTCTCAATTGCAGGAACAATTTCTGACTCATTTAATGTTACCCTTATTTGATTAAACTGCAGCCTTTCTTGACCTAACAGCATTTAAGGCACCAAGTTAGAATATTGAATATCAGTGGCTGTGCTGGATGTGATTTGAGACTTCTCTAAATATTAGACATATTAGACATAGGTTTCTTTTCCATTTAGGGGCACAATGAGTAACCATGACATGGAAATTTTTTCATACCATTGAAATGTGATTGCTTGAACTACGAGGTGACCCTAAACATGATGATTTAAATATGATGAAAAAAACATTTGCCTTTGTGAATGTTTAAGGGACAAAGAGTAGAATTTAAAATTAAAATATTTGTATAAAAATAAAAATTCTTTACACTAAAGTAAAACATTTATAATTAACACTAGAGTAAAACATTTATTAAACTGCAAGTTGAGACTAGACTATTGTCAAAAATTTGCACATGGGTTATATTGTCGGAGAGGTTTCTCATTCCAGTACTCACCGTTTCCTTCCGTTATTAGCATTTTGGTTTAGAACTGCCACAGTTCAGAGATGATTTTGTCTAAACTTCTGAAATAAAAAATTTTTGTACTTTTCCAACTCTGTCATCAGCTAAAATCGTCCTTGTCTACAAAAAAGAATGGACTCAGATTGTCATGTTTTGTCACAGACAACAAGCAAGCCAATGCATAAAGACCAATGAGGGAGATTATAATGAGAGGAATTGTAAATCAGGATACTGAGAAAGACAAGGCTCTCATAGGCTTCCAGGCACACGAGCTATTTTCAAAGCTGAGCTCCTGCCTGCCACCCTCAAACACTGGTTCCCAAGTATTTAAAGTCTCTGGAGTACTTGTTTATTTCTCCTGACACTCTTTTATCTTCACTTGCTCACTCTTTTCCTTTCCAATGTTCAAAATAAACTCAGTGATACAAATCGTTGTAACAAAGTTATGCACAAAGCAAAAGAATTGACAATCCAATGCTTTGGGCATAATTTTCCATTTATTTCAACAGTTTCTGTTCAGTGTCAGAATAGTTTGGGGAAAAGGGGATGCACAATACAGCCTTGATTGTAGGAAATGTATCCATAACCAAGAGATGGAATTGTATTTATCCAAGCTGTTATTTATTGTGTAGATTTTTGTGTCTCTAAAAAAACGATGAATGATTCAAGAAAGCATGACATGCAACAGTTCAAAATAGTGTTGTGAATTTAAAGTTGAAAATAGTACTAAAATAAAATATCAACTCCCTCCTTATTCCTCATTCTTCAGATATGTTTAGACCAAAATAAAATTGCTTTTATTCTTTTTTTCAGGAGGATTTTTGTGATGAACTGTAGGTTAAAAAGAAGGGCAATAAATGGCAAGTTCTCCCAACCCCAGGCACTCATGGAAGCACCTTGATATTTTTTAATAGATCCTCTCAACTCCACTGACATTAAAAGGAGCATTCCCCTGCACACCCCTCAGACAATTGTCCCTTTTCCCATAATGCCTATGGGATAGAGCCTGGTACTTACCTGTTTTTTTCTTCATGATTAGCATTTAATTTTTTCTGCACTGATCTGTTCAAATGTCTAAACACAAATGGAGATCCTCTTTCTATTTTTAATTCAGCTACACAAATGGAATCTGATGGGAATTTTATTTTCTGCAGTGAGTATGTAAGTTTAATAAAAGAGTTTTGGTTTTTTTCTTTCAAAACTGAAAATACACTATCTGAGGATGCAGTATGAAAGTAAATTTTCATATGTAAATAACAGATAAAAGTTTATGAAAGCTCCCTTGTGTTAACACACACAGCCAGGAACCACTGTTTATAAGTTCACTTTTCATTAAAAAACCCTCAAGACAAATTTGTTTTTATCAGGCAAAGAAGGGTTTTTTGTTTGTTTGTTTGGGTTTGGTTTAGTTTTTTTTTTGTGTGGATATTTTTTGCTCTTTTTGTGGTAGTATTAAATGTAAAGACAGGTTTTGTGTTTAATTGTAAATGATCTTTGTTATGCTAACAAAAAAGACAACTTAAAAACATAGAAGACTGCAAGTAGAGAAGCTCTTACTTATTTTCTTAGAAATTTTGCAGCTTCATTGTAACTCTTGAATTCTTTCAGTTTGTGACACAGAATCTGCACCTGTCAAAAACAAAATAATTTCATGCTGCAGTGTTTTGTTATACTTTTTCTCTCCAGTGGAAGTCCCTGTGTTTATTCAGTGCACTATTGAGAGAGTGTAAAGGGATGCAGCTGCTATTTCTATTCTGAAGGTTTGATTAGGTACAATTTGTAACTCTAATGATTGATACCTCTGGAGGAGTTGAAAATCGTGACAGTCCACCCCAGGTACCTCACAACTTCTACATTTTGAGGCACTTTCATGCAAAGTTCCTCTGGGATCTCTGGAATGTTTGGTATTGATCAGTCTTCAGTCATCCATTCAGTGAATCAAAATAATAAAAAATGGGCTGCTGTTCTGGAAACTTGCCCATGTTTGGAAAATAGAGATTTCTTTCTGTCTTTCCAGTCATGTAGCTGCAATGACCTCTGAAGGAGCCATTACTGCCTCCACAGTAGTGGCTGTTTTTGATTAGCTGCAATTTTTTGGATGGTGTCTTCCGGTAGAAAAGGTGAATCAACTGACTTGACACTGCATCTAGTATGTGCTATAGAAGGTAGATGGAGAGGTTTGACTCTAGAAATCACAGGAGAGGGCATTTATTCATTTGACTGTAGTAACAGAGGGGTAATACCACATCAGGCATGCCTGATTTTCCCAGTTTCTCAAAAACCTGTTAAATGTCTGATGTTTTTTATGATATCAGAAGCTAAATCCACACATTGGGATGAAAGTCTGCAACATTTTATTTTTTCTTTTTACAATACATGGTTAAAAAAGTCTGAAATCCTTCACTAAAAGCAAGTACAAAAGTAAAAGAAACAGGAATAATTGAAAAAGTGCTGGAAGCAGTGCTTTAAAAAAACCTAACACACAAAACAGTAAACAGCAGGGACTAGAACAAATAGTGCTGTGGTAACAGAAGAAATTATATAATGACTTTCAGGGAGTAGAAAACTCTAGGATGTATTTAGAATTTAATAATGTTGTTGTATTAACTGGGTCTTTATAGAGTACATACTCATGCACTTGTGCAGAACAGAAATGTATTCAGTCCTATGTCTTTATTTTAATGGTTTTATTAAAAAAAAATCCATTGAAATCAGTGCAAGCAAAAATGCATTTTAAAGCACTGGGTTCTACATACAGCTTCAGCTGGTTTTGCAGCAGAAATTTTGCTTAATTTCCTTTTTTACTCTGAAGGAAATATTTGATTTATTCTATTTATGTCCTACCAATTGATTCCAACCAGAATCTGTAAAGAGCAGTGAAATATTCTGTGTATCTGTAATTGGATGAGTCTGGAAAAACTCCCCCTCCAAATTATGGTCATGTTAAATATTGAGAAAGATAAATTTTCCACTTTCATCTTTTGCTTTCAGGAGTATGTAATTTCATAACATGCAGCCAGCATAACAGAAAAAATGCAATGCAGGTATTTATCTTTGCTCTTCTCAAGGTCATGTTGGGAAGTTTGACTAAAAATGGTATGCTTCCATGGATGCCTCCACAAAAAAAAACATAACAAAACAAAATCAAAAACAAAGCAAAAAAAGCCTGTTAGAAATATTCTTTAAACCCTTTCTTTATTGCCTTTAGTCATAAAATATCCCCAGATGGCACACCATTCCTCATACCTGTACTTCTTAAATCACTGTTTCTGTTTCAAATCATTGTTTCCAAAATCATTGTTTCTGTTTCTGTTTCAAATCATTGATGTTTTCAATATCATTGTTTCTGTTTTCATGCTCTTTATGGCAGTAACACCCATTCACATCTCTATCTTCTGCTTTCCTGCTGATATTGTCAATTCTCCTCCTTCTACTCTGTGATTATGAAAGAATCAGTAGTAATGCAGATAAAATATATTTCATATAAAAGTTTCCAGTTAAATGGAGTGTGTCTTCAAGAAAAGAATGGGATGTTGCTCATTGAAAGGATCTACCAATCTCGTCCTCTCCAATTGCTAAAATATTATTTTGATTTTTATCTTCCTAATTAACACAGTGCATTATATTTTATAGGTTAAAATCTTTCAGTTACAATATTTTAAACATAAAGAATCAGTTCAATCAAATATATTGATACATGTAAACATTTTCTGGGAGATTCTAGCTGTAACTTTTCTCCTCTGTAGTTAATGAGAGTTTTCTAATTTTACCTGAAATAAAATGTGCTAGAATGTCATAGCAGATGGATGGAAAACTTCAGGAAACTTCAAAAAAAGCCTTAGATACTGATTACTTTTTTCCTGTGTTCTAAGCATTTTCTCCTGTTGATTAACTATTTTATATTCATATAAATACTTAAAAAGAAAAGCAGAAGTAACCAGCCTCTGAATTCTAAGGTTATGAAAAAAGTGTTACCAGTGCAAACCAAACTATCAAAAGTCTTTATTTGAGGGACTTACTTGCAGCCCTCTTGGTAAGATATAATATGTTTGGTTCCCCTTTTTTTCTTGTTTCCAACTGTCCACTTCATAATTCCCTAGGCAAATGCTACTGGCCAGATGAATAAGTGACTAAAGGGCTTTGACATGACATGGTTCAGCAATCCTTGTGGTTAAACTGCTATTACAGGTATTTTATGAACCTACATATTTAATTTTTAATATTTAAATCCTAAGGTGAATTCCCAAAACATAAGGAATAAGGAACTCTGTTCAGGTGCTGGTTCATGCAAGTGGACAATTTGTGAAAAGGTTCTAGCTATGCAGAAGTCTAACTGTTTCCATAAATTTTCTTGCTGGTGTTCAAATCTTTCACACTAGGGAAGGGAGAAATGAAGGCTGAATAAGAAATGTCCTCCAAAACTGGGTTTTGTAATTCTGAATTGAGGTTAACTTATCTGACTGTCTTCCAGTGTAGGTACTACAGGACAAGAGGCTGATATACAATGAACAGTTAATGTGTTTCTAAAACACAAGTCCCAAAATACAGAATAAAAATTCCTTTGCAAAATGTTAACAGATCACCCATTGATCTAGACTTGTATGAAAGAAATAAAGTGGTTAAGCTAAGTCCCTTTTAATTTTAATTACCCAGTGGAAAGTATATTAAACCCACAGTCTTGTCACTTCGGTACAGTTTAAACTTGGCTAAATGGTCTCAGGTGCTTCTTCAAAAAGTTTAAGTAATTTTAAAAGTTTGAGTAAGTTGATAAAGCTGAAATTACCTTTCCTTTTTATTCAATATTCTTCTGATCTGCAGATTTGTAGAAAGTCCTTAGGTAGCACATTCATAAAGTATACAACACAAAAGTCCTCCTAAGTAGAAAATCATTTGCATCTAATAGTAGATATGCAATTGTTGCAACAGTACACAAAATGGATCTGCATTCTGGGTAGTCTTGCAAGAAGTTGCTGGAGGTAAAAGGCAAATATAAAAAGATATGAAAGAGATATAAAAAGAAAATTATTCTACTTCGTGTGGAGATTTGAAGGGTTTACTTCCTTTATTACTAAAAACCAAGCTGAATCAGTTTAAGACTTCCCAGAAGCAGGGCTACATGGAAATCTTCTGCCCAGAGAAGAATAAAGCAAAATAAAATCAGTCTGGGGTCAGTGGGGAGATTCTGGAATGGATCACTCTAATTTCAAGGGGTTTAGAGCAGGAGAGAGGTTGAGAGTCAAAGTTTTGAGGCAACTGATACTGGCCAGTGGAATCTTTCCTTTCACAGATTGTTGTTTAAAAGTGGGGAGAGTCAGGTTTTTCTGGAGAAGAAAGAAGGCACAAAGTAAGGTGAGAGCAGGTATCTACTGCTTGCTGCAGTCAGTGTGTAAGACAGGCAAGAGCAAGTCCATCACAGGCCATCCATCCTCTGTATCTGCCTGGTCTTGTCTGCAACAGCACTGCTTAGGAAAAGCTCTGCTTTCTTTAGACCCCAGGCTTTGCCTGCTTCCCACCTCTGAGTGCAGAAAAAACCCCAAACCCTGATATAGTCTCTGTTAATTACTTAAATATGGATGATTTGAAATATTTTTAAAAAATATTATAAATCAAGAAGCCCAGTTTCTTCAGGTTCAAGACAGGAGTAATATGGTCATTGTGCTTATAATATCCCCAAGCCTTTACTCATTCATCTTCTGTCCTTATGAATATGTTACTCATGTGTTTTAGTAGAAAACCAAATCCCAAAGATGAAATTCCCAGATTATTGCTCTCATTTGGAATTAATACAAATTAATTCCAACTATTAAATTTGCAGAAGAGTTAATTTTATGTTACTTGTCCACTTACTTGCCATGAGAAATTGGAGAAAGAGCCCTTTTAAAACTGCAGAGGTCTGTACATGTGGCATTTGGCAACAGGCTGCTTGCAGGAGCTTTTTCAAACAGTCAGCATTCTAATAGACTCCCTGAGCTTAATCATATACTGTCTACTTTTTCCTTGATTTCATTATGCTTTGTACCAGTGAGACAGAATGTTAGCATATTGCTACACCAAGCACATTCAAAGTATATCATCTATCAAATTAAGGAAAACATAATTAATTGAAGTAAAAGAGTTTGGTTGAATAAGTTTAAATATGTATAATATCTATATAGATATGAGCATTTCCCCCCATGTTTTTAAAGAGATTAAGTTTTCAGAAAAATTAATCTAATATGATGGATGAATTCCATGTTTCAAAAAGGAAATTGGGCATTTCTAAAGTCAAAAATGGACAACATCCACAAAGAAATAAATACAGACTATATGTCTTTGCTTCCAGACCATAATTTGGTAAATCTCTATTGCTTGTGATTCCTCTATCTCTTCACTTACCTTGTGTGACAGCCAAGTGCCTCTTTATATTACTGCCACAAGAACCAAAAAGAGCATGGCACCACTGTGAAAGAGTCTGTGTACTCAATAGGTTCCTCTCTGAGTGAACTACTCAGCAATTAAGCCATCCCTTTAATGAGGGTAAAAAAAGTTCTGTTTTTAAATAGACTTCAGTATGAAACATGTTGTTCCTCTTTTCCCTACAAACCATCTGGAATACAACAGCAGTTTTTGCAGCTGCCTCTCCTGGTTTCTTTGAGAAAGAGAAGATATTCTGCCACAAATATATAACTTATTTTAATTAAAATCAAGCTGTCTGAGACTGGTGCCACCTTTTTTAAAACTGATAAAACATTCGAACATGTCAAGATATTTGTTTACAGTAGGGGTTACTTGTTCTGCTGAATAAGAAACCACACTCTAAATTTTACTTTCACTCAGGCTGTTGTGCTTAGAAAAAAAAAATCTAAACTATAAAGATACTTCTGCATAAAATGGTTCTTTATTTCCAAAATATGGGCTCAGAGCCTTTGTTTCCTTTGAAATATTCCTTGCAAAAATAATAAAAAAATTCTTGTCCCATTTATTAAAAAAAATTTCTGTGACAAAATTTAGTGCTCTCTTCATTAGTTCAGCTTGGGAGTAGTTCAGGTGGCAAGTCCTCATTTCTTTTCAGTTCTTCCTTAACAAAAAAACCAAAAAACTGTGGAGTTATGTCAGCACAGAACTGAAGTGAGACAGCAGTAAATTAGACCCAGCGGAAATGGATGTTTAGACATCTGAGATGAAGATCACAGGGAAAGGAACATTGAGCAGACATTGAATTCACCAAAGAAGGAACAAAATAAAACCTCCTAAGTCAGATCACACGACTGTGGGACTTCACTAATTGCTCATAACAAGTGTACAAAGGAAGCACTTGAAAGGAACTGCTTTGTATCAAATATTCTCACAGTAGCTTATAAAGAAAATGGAGCAGAGGATCACTGACACTATGTCATGAATATTGTCTTTCAAGATCATAAGTTTGATCAGTTCCTTTTTTCTCCCTGCTCTTCCCTGAAATTGTTTTTCTCTTCACTAAGTGATTTTCTCTTGGCTGAAACTTTTTTACACAGACTTGATACTTAGGAGGAAAGGGAAATTGCATGTTGTGAAGAGCTAATAGAATGCATGTCTGATAATATTAAGAGGTAGTCATATGAGGTATGAACTAACATATGAGAAGATTGATTTCACACAACATAAAAAATCATGCAACAGTCATTTTCTTTTAATAGTAAAAAAATTTTTGTGTGTAATCTTTTGGGTGTTTGCTTTTTTTTCCTTGTTTTTCCTTAATTTTTGCTCCTCTGGCCCTTGTTCTTTGCTTTCTCAGCTTCCTCTGAGAGCAGCTGGAATAGCCACCACAGAGCGGTATGGAATGTGTGATATGAAAAATCGGTTCTATTCTCTAGCATTCCATGCCACTTATTAGGATGCTATATCAAATTTCTGATGTTCTAAGTTACCAAAAAAAAAAAAAAAGAAAAAAAGAAAAAAAAAAAAAGGTTTGTTCATTATCTTCTGCACTTCCTGTGTGTTTCTCTTTCAGGCTGGCGAGCTGAATAACTCTCTGAGCTGTACTGACTCTGTGAATTAGCTCTTAGTTTACAGTAATGGGCACTTACAACCGTGGTGTGTTTTGGTACCTGTATCAGCCATGTAAATTTAGCCTCACAATGAATTGCACTAAAGATGCTTATGAAATTCTTGGTATTAGCAGAAAAACTGAAAGGGGTTTAGAACTTTTTGGTTCCTAGATTTGATTTATATCATGTTGACAAAGCAGATCTTAGCAAAGCTCTCTCTGCTGGTGTCTACAGCACAGTAGGCAAAAGTATAAATTGGGATTCAGGCCAGGTCCCAGACCCTATGACCAAGCAATTATGATCAAAAGACATAGCACTGTGAAGAAAGGGACCTTTATCACTCACTCCAGCAATTCAGTGGTAATCTAGCATCAAATTTGGAGCAACATGTCTTTCTGACTCTAAATGAATCTTACTGAGAATAGTGTTGTCAAGACATAAGAAAGAATTTGGCCAGAAGTCATACACTAAAAGAAAAAGAAAAAATGAAAATAATTAGCAGATCAAGGCTACGAAAAAAAAATAGTTCTGACACATGAAGTTCTAAGACACTAAGTTAAAAAAAAAAAAGCAACAAAACTGCAGAGAATCTGCAGAGGCTGCAGTTCTGCAGTATCACAGCACAGCCTTTTCTGAAAAGAAGAAGAAGGTGATCCCTCCCCATCTGATTGACAGCTCTCTGAACAGCAAATCCTCATCTATCATCTTACCAGCAGTGGTCAGTATACTGATGCTTAGCTTTGCAGCTCCTTAGCCATAACTATCTTCTCTGTCTGCTGGCTGACACTCAGTTGCTTTGTTGTGTATATATTCTTGTGCAGTGTCTCTGCTTGTGATAAAAGAGACCAAAGCATCAATAATCAGAAGGGGAGAGTTATAGCTGGATTTACAATGAAGATGATTAAATGCCAGTTAATATGCAAAACAATTATTTTATAGCTTCACTGGACAGCTCTATTAGTACCAGTACAATGACAAGGTCATAGTTTTACTTAAAAATTGCAATTAAATTCATTCCAAAAAGTGATAAATTCATTAATGTATTTTGGGAACTTAGTGAAAGGTCCCACATCTTTACCAATTAGAAAAACTTCAGCAACACTGCTGCTAATATTATCAATTAAATTTTGGCAGTAGATAAGGTTCAGTTTTCCAACAAATGGCCAAAGTGCTAGGAAAACATTTATGATCATAGTGACAGCATCGTGTTGATAGTATCCTAATGAAGCACTTTCCTGTTCCCAGTGTCAGGTTTCTCAGACCATTTGGTGCAGATTGCTGGTCAGATCATCACTTAGTGAGCAGCACAGTATCCTAAACTGCCTGGTGCTTGCAGAACAGATAGTAAATTCTCATTTAAATGCTAAATGCCATGTTATTCCCCATGACAGTCACAAAATAAAATCACTTCTTTCATACACAAAATCATAGTAAAGTAATGATCTCGAAGAGGCACTATAGAATGCCCCAGCAAAGTACTTCTATATTGTCAAAGATGGCTTTTCAGATTGGTTTAATGGAATTGGCAGATCCATCAGTTCACTCTTATATGTATGGACCTCACAAGGTGGAGTAAAATATTTTGATAATAAACCTTCTTAGCACACAGTTAAAGGAAGCCCAAGAAAAGTTGTCTGTCTGGAAGACGAGCAATGTACAGGGAGGAGATTCAAGCTAGGAATGAGTGTTTGAGAGGGTAGAAGGAGGAGGGTGGGAACATTCAGAGTTATCACATATTTTTTCCAAGTAACTGTTAATGCAGCTCTGCTTTTCTGGAGATAGCTGAGCACGGGCCTGCCAATGGGAAACAGTGAATGAATTCCTTCTTTTACTTCACTTATGAACGTGGCTTTTGCTTTGCTTATTCAATTGTCTTTATCTCAACTCATGTCTATTCTCACTTTGACTCCTCTGGTTCTCTCCCCTGTCCTGCCACAGGGGTGGGTGAGTGAGTGAGTGAGTGAGTGAGTGAGTGAGTGAGTGAGTGAGTGACTGACTGACTGACTGACTGACTGACTGACTCTGTAGGGCTGAGTTGCCAGCTGGGGTTAAACCATGAAAGTCCTTAAAACTCCACTGGCATTAGTGAACATAGTCAAATACTATTAGGGAGCAAGACAAATTCCCAGCACAAACATTCAAACAGTTTATGCAGTTATCCATCTTGCATCTCTGATGGAATATCAGCTGTAGTCCAGTGGGCAGCAAGCTGCAGTATCATCCACTCTACTGAAGACTTTTGAGACCATGAAACAGATGTTACAGTGCAAGGATAAGTACTGCTGACATTTTTTCCAAAATAAACAAATCTGGAGGTTAGGATCTAATCACAAGTGATTGCAGCTCTTCACTGTTGCATGTTAAATGAAAGTTTGCAGTAGATGAGGGATGCACACATCACCCACTTTCTCAAACCGAAATCTGTTCCATCACAGTATGGTAATGATTGGGATATATAATTTCTGCCAGTAGACTTTTGCTGCCATACATCTCTGCAACCTTTTGAAGCTGAAGGTGATCCACAGAAAATTGGTGTTAAGGCATGATCATGTGTTTTTTAAAGCTGTGAAGAATCAAGGGATATAAATAGAAGAAAAGCAAGATCTGTGAGTGTCAGACAGTGAAGGATTTTGGCCCCTTGGCTCTATTTTTGCTACTTGTCAGGATTTATGGGAGAAAGCTTCACTTCATGCAGCTATCGAGATGAACTTGCAGACTGTTCAATGACTCACAGAGGCAGTGCCAAGTCTGTTGGTTTCTCACATGGTCATCCGTAAGGCTCCACTGTTCCTCTGTATGACTGTTGTGAGGAAAGTTCCTTCTCACATTTAGGCGTGGTGCTATGCAGCCCTACCTCTGTAGGTGTTGTCATGTTTGATCTACAGAGACTCTAAGATGACCTAAAAGACCCAGATTGAGTGATTCCTGCTGGAAAAGGTTTTCCTGGTGCAGGCTGAACCCCTCATTCCTGGCTGCTTCATCTGCACAATTAAGCACCTAAACCTGCCACTCAGTGTGATGCAGTGATCTGTGCATGTCTCTCCCAGGCACGGGCACTGGGAATACAGTATAGAAATCTCTGACATCAACAAATTCTGCCAGTCTGGCAGTACCCCCTCTCACTACCTCTCTTGATGATGAAACCATGCGGAGGGGAGCAAAAGCTGGTGTCGCTTTTGAGCCATTAAAACAGCCTGTCTGGAATTAAAAGGGCATCTTGTTTCAAACGAATGTTAATGTGCACTGTGTGGTTGTCACCATTTTTCTCCATGATTGTAATACTTGAACAAATGAACAGGTTCACATCAAGCCTTCCAGCCAGTTCCATGTGACCTATTTTTCTGCCCTTAGTGATGTTAATATGTGTAGCACGATATGATCACAAGCAGTTCTGAGACAGTGTTCCTCTGGGGCTCAGCTACACTGTCCAAGCATCTGATGCTCATCTCAGAAAAATGATTGCTCAGAGCTATTTTCTTATTTTAAAATGTGTGAACAGCTGAGAGGTCAGCCAATGAATTGTTAAACAGATGTGCTAAAAGCAAGTCTTTAGCTGTGTGGCATTAGCTGTACAACGTGGGACACTGCAGTTCAGAGTTGAGCTGCTGTGCCAGAAAATAGGAGCTGGTACTGCCAAAGCCCATAAGCAGAACTGGCTGACATCCTGCAGCACAGAAACACAGCAAGGCAAGGCAGGAGACTCCCTCTCATGCATGTAGCTGTTTTAATGAGTCAGTCATATATCTCACCAAATTATCCATAAAGGAGAATCCTCAAATGATTAACTGGTGGAAGACTGGCAATAGCTTTTTCTGCATTTGCCATATAGATGAGTTTTGGAGGTTATGAAATTGAGCATCTTTGTTTTCCTGTGAACAGAATATGCAATAGAAAGGCTGGTGTAAAATAATGCAGTAAAGTTTGTTTTAGATCTGTGAAGGGGGCAATTGGAGATATTGGCTGGGGAGATTGAAATCCTTTGGTTGGTCAAAAAACTTGAAATATTTCAGTTTTCTGTGAGGATTTTCTCAGGAAAGATGAAATCTCCTTTGCTCTTTTCTTTAGAGAGAAGTAGAGTATTTAGCAATTGCTGCAATATTTTTTAATCACATTTCTTAGTTATTAACTTTGTTAAATATTGCAGTTCAATGTTCTGCCCAAAAATCACATATGGAAAAGTGATATAAACTTATAATTCCAGAAAAATATTTTCATAGAAGAGCAAATTATTTTCGTATCATTCCAGAACGATATTTTAAATAATCTTTGGATTTCCAGGCATTAGTTTTTCAGAGATAATTTCTGTTCTATGGCGAAAGCAGTGTAAGTGTTCTGTTAAGAAAAAAAAAAAAAGAAAATCAGATTCTTTTCCAATTATGCCCATTATTTCCTGGCCCAAGAACAGCAATATTGATTAAATAAGCTTCGTAGCATACTATACTCTGTGTTTTCTTCCTCAGCCTAAGTTTTAAGTTTTTAATCCCCTGAGGTATCAGAATGAGTCCCTTGGGCAGCACATTGCACACAAGGCTTGGCTCAAGTCTAATTCAAGGTGATAATCCTCAATAGTAAATGCTTAGGATTTTCTTGGTAGCTTGCATTAAACCTGCAGTTTCTGGCTCAGCACTTGGAACAGTGCTTGAAGAATCAAACATTCCCGGCTGCCACTCTTGGCATAGCTTTGTCCAGCTCTCCTAAAACTACTTTCTGCTCTCTGGAAAAACAATATTAGATTAATGCCTGCTGAGGAGGAATGCTTGAGATATGTTGGGTTTTTTGGCACATAACCAGGCTTCTTGAGGGTAAGTATTAATGGTGTTGCAGGAGTCATTCTATTTACAACAAAGTAAACTCAAATATATTCCAGAAGAGACTCAAATGCTACCCCAAAGTAAATATTAAGGACTTGGTCTCAGTGGTAGCAAGTTTCTGTGTATACATCTAAAATTATATCCATATGATCTTTTGTAAATTTGCATTTCTTGTTATATAATTGAAAATTACTGACAACATGAAGTAATTTTTCATTCTCTCTGACTTTGATTTTGTTTAAATAAATGTATAGTGTTGAAGAGTGGGGAGACACCATGTAGAATAAATCCAAAATTTATCAAAGTCGAAGTCTTTCAGAGGAAGAGTTGATAGCTCTGACTTCCCAGCTCAGTGTCGCAATAAAACCAGATTCATATTTTGAAGATGATAATACTTGTAAACTTTAATAATCTCAATAAGGAGGAAAGGTTGCCTGAGCACGCATGTGTCCCAATGACCACCTGGTCTTGATCTGACACAGGAGAGGATTGCCAGTATATACCACATTAATGTCCCAGGTTTAAAAAAATGAAACAGGTAAAAAAATTCTAGGGAGAATTATGCTGCATATTCTGATGAAACTTCTCATGTGTTTCTGTTTCAAGAATGAAGATTTAATAAAATAAGCTGGTTGGTTGTTTTGGGGATTTTTTTTTTCTAAAAAGACGGTTAGGAGCTTTTAGTATTCTCATCCCATTACATCAATTTCCCAAGAGAAAATAATTAAGAAGCAAAAATGCTGTAAATATCAAACCAGAAATTCATACTATTTTTACTTATATATTAATCAAGAGATAAAAATAGATTATATTTACTGGAAAGTGAAGATAAATTCTCATATGGTTAAAAACATAATTTCATGTAGACAGTGTTTTCCAGCAATTATTCTTGAAATTTGCAGTAATATATGAGGAACTATAGATGTGATATAATGTTTCCACAGGCATTATAGGAGATGTAATGCACCAACTGCCAACCACAGCCCTTATTTACAACTTGTTGAAATAATAAATTGCTGTTTTACTCTGCCAAAGAGTTGTGCTCTCATTGCACATTGTTTATAAAGATGTAGCCTGGTGCAGACTATAAATTAGAAGATTGATTCTAAAGCTCACGGGAATTATTTCTGGAGTAACTTACAAGTATGAGAAAAGGAGGAACCAAGCTGCCTTTATTAAAACTGATGGTGTTAAATTTACACTTGGGGTTAGGTGATCAGCTAAGGTGGAAAGTGACATAGGAGAACTCCTCTCTTCTCTGTTCCAAACTATGTTGCTCTTAGACCTTTACTCTATGTCTAATGTATTGTTTGCTGGTAGCCAGGCTGAAATATTTAAAAAGACAAAGGCAAGTAGGAAAAATAACACCATGCTATCTGGCTTTGCATGCCTAAGAGTTAGAGAGGAATAGCCAGTCCTCATCCTATAAAAACCACACAGCTTGTTTCTACTGTCTATGAAGGTGTTTTGAAGAAACAGTCCATAATTCGCTGACTAACATATTTATCTGGTTTTGGTGCATCAAACATAAGGCTCTGCTTGACAAATATATATAGATCACACTAATTAACTACAAAAATGCATTATTTGAGGACTGTTTGAACAGATTGTATATTTAAAGTCAATAAAAGTGACTTTTCAGTCATACTGATGTTGAAATGTCCCATTTACCTTATAAATTTATAATCAGATATAAACAGCTGCTCTGTATTGCTGGGGAAAAAAGGAAAATATAAATCAGAAATGCATGGATTCAAATCTGGTAAATTCCGGTATTATTTTGTTATTTCTGTAGCTTCAAAAGTATAAAAATACCTCTTTAAGGACCCAGATTTTTGAATTTGTCCAGGTGATGAGATTTTGAGTCATTGGGATTGAGTGGTCACAGCCTGAATTGCTGAATACCATCTACTAGCTAGCCATGTTTCAGAGAACCTGTTCCCTTTCTAGGGCTTTCATGCTCCTTGTGGTAAGTGCTGGCCGCACTTACATGTGCAGCAGTGTTATAAATAGTGCATTTAATGCTGTTGTCACTGTAGTAAATGTTCATGAATGAGACTATTTCTGCTCACAGGCTTTTTGTGGAAAATTATTTTGCCTTGAAATGGATCTTTCCCTTTTGCCCACTGACTGCTTGTCCTGTTCTTTATATTTTCATGTGTGTATGTTTATGTTGTCTTCTCTTGTCTCTATAAGAAAACTGGAACTGGTCTTAAGAGAGGAAAAAGCTTCTCTAAACTGTTAAATGGATTTAGCTATTAAATATCCATTAATTCTATGTTTACCCCAATACATTGTTTGAAAATGTTAATCTTCATGAATTCATCTTGTCTATTTGCTAAATAAAAGTTGTCTACATCATCTTGTAACAGTTCCCTAGCTCTCCACTAAAATGTGACAATTTAGAAATCATAGCTGCCTCTCTAATTTTAGGGCAGAAGATAACTATTGTTAGAAATCTATCTAAAAACCTATAGATGCTTGATTACAGCTTCCAGGGACAGTCATCTTTTTAAATTGTAAGTGGTTTAGCATTTGCTAAACTTCACTGTCTCTAATAAAATCAGACATTTCCAAAATTTATTTCTGCATGTAAGACTATGCAGGTTTTTGTGAAAAGTAAGAAATGTTTGCAGAAATTATTCAGAGTAATGCAATGCCCCAAAAATCTTCCGCACATTTTATTTTTCCATGTGCTTTTAATAAATTTCTGAGAAAATTCAGAATTAAGTGTAAAATTTGAAGCCGTAAAACAGTAAAAAAAAAAAAAATCATAATTTCAGTATTCAATTTCCTTGATTTAGATAAAGAAAAAAATCGTAGTAATTTATAAAAAGGCCAAAAGTTATGTTGGACCAGTAAATATTGAAGTAACAGTGTAGTCAGCATCAATAATAAATGTGAAATTGTCAAGTTTTTAAACCCAGGAAATAACTCTTTGAAACTCAAAACATTATCAATGTAAAAATTAGACTAGGCTCTGTTTTTATTAACCCGGCCCTGATTTATGCTACCTATTTGTGTGTCAGTATAACTTTTTCATCTTAAGTAGACTCAAATCTGTATCTATGAAGAAATGATATAGAGTTATTTGTATTGGAGCACATGACTGCTGTGTAGCCCAGCAACAGCTCCTTTTCTATGCTCTGTGCACTGGAGGTCAGTATTAGATGCACCATTACCTCACACACTATTTGGAATAGGTTTGCTTACTTGTGAAACAGAATGACTGAAATATCACTCCTCTGCATAGTAACTGATTTTCACAGTCTGTTCTTCAAGATTAATTCAAAATTACTGACAGTGATCATTTATGCATGAATATTGTAGACAAACTGCACTATGCAGTTGACTGCTTAGTTGGTATACACTGTAAATCAAAGGTGTATTTGACAGTACATGAAAGATGATTTTGGAAACTAATTACAAATTAACAAATCATAAATATGGATATGCACAGTGCTGTGAAAAATGTCTTTGTTTACATTGGGGCTAGAAAGATTCCCAGTCCTTCCTGAATTTTTCACAATTCTTACTACATAATGTCTTCAGTGATAGGTTTGGGTCTTCCAAATTAACTTCTTCAATTAAATAAACCAAACAACACCTCATATTCTCTGAAAGTGCCTCTTCCACTTTCATTTGGCACACATTATCCCTTCTATTTGTGTAGTAAAATAACTTTCTTGAATCATTTAATACCACAGTCTCTCTTTTAGCTGCTTTACTCAATCATGATTCAAAATGAACAACTGAGTGCCTTATCAAAAGTACTTCCCTATTAGAATTTATTCTTTTCCTAGTAACTCGGATCAAATATTAATTCTTTTGGAGACTGAAAATCCACTCAGTGCATTTAAAAGCATAGGAAGCTTTAGAGTTTTAGATAGCTGGAGATCAAATAGAGTTTAAAGATAGCACAACTAAATATTTTAAAATTTTGAATTTGAATTCAAATGCATCAGATGCTTTCCCTGAGATAAGTTTTTGAGGTTTTTTTGGTTTTTTTTCTTCCCCAATGAATGGTGACAGGTTTTATTTAATATAAACAATCCCTGCTTTTGCTGCTTTCATTGCTTCAGTCCTAAAAGTTTTTAATGCAGCTCTATGCAAAACTCAGCATATTTCTTTGACTGGAGAGATTTTAATTGTGTCTTTTGTATCTGCAAAGAATGATTCACCTGATGTATGTTTCTTGGTTACTGGCTAGTATCAGTGCATGCAACCTTAAGTTGACAGGATTAATTTTGCCTGAATTTTCTTTCTCAAACTGTGTAACACGCAAGGTGAACAGTTGAGAATTTAAGGCCCCTGAGTCAATGAATGTAGATGGCAAGTGGCATGTCCTAATTGCGTTTTATCTTAGACTAATATAAATATTTAAGGTAGGTGGTTAAACTGTTTTCTGGGGCTATTTATCTCTTTATATGAGGAATAAGAAGGGACTAACTGACAAACTGAGGATAGGCACCTCAGTGGCATTTACCCTGTAAAACATTCTCAAAATTTTAGGACAAATATGTGTTTTCATTATTCCCCAGGTATTTTCTTAATTTGTGAATTTTCTATCTGGACAGAATTTCTAAAGGAATAAAAAACACATTTTCCTCCCTTTTTTTTTTCTTCAAATAATTTCAGGGAGTTTTTTTAACTCTGCTCTTTCTCAGCTTCCTAAGTATAAAGATCACATCTCATGATCGATTTCTGCCTTAAGCTTTATGAATTTTATTAACGAGGGGAAAATTTTTGCTGTACAGAAATTTCAGGGAAAAAATAAATTCTTAAAGTAAAAGTATGTGAGAAAGCAATTATTCTTCATGGACACTCTTCATCAGACATGTATAAAGAGGCAATACTACTTTGGTAAGAAAGTCTTGGTGTCACTATCCACAAGTGAACGTGTTGATCAAAGGACTAAGAAGGATTTTTATGGAGCTGATAATTAATTATGTATGATAGGAATATGGAAGGAGGATCACATGAAAGAGTATCAGTATTGTCACATGGAGGCCATAATTTACTCTACAGAACAATTCAAGAAAAATTATATTACAGTACTTTTGGAACCATATTTTTGAACCTAAAATCCTATGACTAAAGTAAAACTCATGGCATTTCCATGACACTTCACTTAGACTAACAATCTATTTGGTGTTACATTCATGCCATCAGAAACAATAAAGAAATTGCCATTAAAGATTTTACAGAAAAGTTCTAGCCAATACAAAATGATGAGGAAAAAATTAATTCTCTCATAATAAGCATAAAAATAATTCTATTAGAAGAAAAGATTCTCATAATCATGTGAAATCTCTATGTTCTTATTCTGAATACAATTTCACATAAATACCACCAAGAACCTGTCTGACTTGACTGAAGCCTAAATCAACTTCAATAAATAAGCTGTAAACTCCATATGTAATGGTGTTTTCTTCTAGTCCTCATTAATAGTTTTGCATGAAAAGGTGCGGATACTTCACAGTTAAAATGTATGCCTTGTAAGTCATTACCTCATTTTATCACTGTAGGTCAGTTCCAGTAAGGGATTCATGCACCTAAATAGGTGACACACAGGAGAAGGGATGCAGAGGATTATTTAGACATCTTAGTGGGTATCAGAGCAGTCACATTGTTGAGCAGCAAGAAGAAAAGCACCTCCAGATAACCAAAAGGCTGATGCACACTTGATATTTTTACTAATCACTTCAGGGTGGCTTAGGAAATTTCTTCTGCTTTTTTATGACCCAGAAAAAAGGCTTTTTGAAGAAGGTTGGCTTCAGGATTAGGAACCACAGGATTAAGATTACAGAACTACAGATTTTAAAGACTAGGATTAGATTTAAGTCATAACATTTTAATGGTCTAGATTCTACCAGACAGCATGAAAAAATTGGCTTTAAAAGTGCTAAGTGCCATTTATGGCTAGAGCCATTAGAAGCTAAGCAATTCATGATAGAAAAGAGACAGATATGCAAAAGAGAATTAGAGAAAGGATCAAGGAAGAACGTTGTTTGCTGATGACCCTACGGCAAAAACTAAAAAGATTCTTCAGCTAGGGAAGATGATTTAGAGTTCAGAATGGTCTACAGACTTGAGCTGACATTGGAAAGACTGATGGGCTATGATAGTTCTGATATTTTATGGTCTACCACACCAGTGTTGTGACTGAGATCAGGAATAGGATTTAATCAAACAGGAACCAACAGGAAAAAATGTAGTACTATACAGGTCTTCCTGAGAAAATAAAATAAAATAATAAAAACAACCACATCTGTCTTAAACCTGAGTAGAAACAGATACATAAACCAGTTAGAATTAAGTTCAGGCCCAACTCATAAGGTTCTGGTGGAGAGATATTTGGAAAAAATATAACAAGAATTTCCAAACTGTGGTTAGAATTGTGTTGGTGTGGATGTTGGTACTGGGTTTGGACCATATTATATTTGCCCAATTATCCCATCATCAAAAAAACCAAACAATATTAAAGATAGCAGCAATTTTAATTGAGTAGCTTAGAATATATATAAAATCGGACACACTTGAAATATTGACAACATAATTTGGTTAAAATAAGGGATAATTCGGTTCCAATAATAGCGCATAAGCAAAAAAATAACCCTGCAGGGTACGGAGTGCAGGGTGCCTGGACCCCTGCCACGCCACATACGAGCTTGCCAAACGAAAATTCCCCCTTTTATGCCATATGTCAAAGCCATCTCCTCCCATTTTCAATTCATCACACCTCTACCTCCGCCCTCATCACCACCTTTACCGTGCATGCTCCACCACTCTTTTAGGTGGTCGCACCACTCTTTGGGGGTTGTCATGGATGAAGGCCTCTCCTCTTCCTCGATGTCCTTTAATTCGCCTTTGGGTTACACATGCACACCAAGCTAGTATAATGTAAGCCAAAACTAACATAATATTATATTTAAGCATCAAAGCAATAAATCTCATATAATGAACATTTTCCTGGGACCCAACCAGATTTTCCTTTCTTTCTGTTAATTTTTAGTAACTGCTATCTCTTGCTTTTTCTTGCCTTGAACATCTGCAGGAAAAGGTGGGGGGTGGTACCCCTCCTCTCCCTTTCTTTCTTGGCATTACACCTTTTAACTCTTTTATTATTTCCAAATATTAATTACTGTATCAATATTGATTACTGTTTCAATTTTGTCAGCACAAATCATGCCTATTTACCACACTGCCTTGGCTAAAAAACATGCCTTCAAATCTTTTGGCAAAAAACTATAGACCTGTGAATTACTGTGAGCAATCAAAAATGCACCAGCTTGTCCCTTCTTTCCTTTCCACTCAAAAATCAAGTGGCTGTTTGTCTGGAGGTGCGCTTTGCATACACATAGTCTTGGGGTTAAGTGTCCCTGTCAGCCTGATTTCACTTCCTTTAATGTCAGGCATATCCTTTTAGCTGCATGGTGCTATAATTCCCTACATTTGGTGTTCTGTTGGTCACAAGTGCTTTACACAAGCTCAAACAATAAAAAAGGACAAAAATTTTGAAGCACATTTTGGATCCCAGCTGGGCCAGGGGCTTCCTGAGAGAGCTGGTGAGGCCTTGCAGAGGTGAACTCAGAGATGTGGACCAGGAGTGCTACAAGAGGCATGAGAGGAAGCAGAGACAGAGCCTAAGGCTTGACTCTCTTTTCCTTCAACCTTGACTCTTTTCCCTACCTGGATTTTAAGCTTTTCGGTCAGAGACTGTCATTACATGGGTATCTAAAGACCCACCTGAAATGGGAATTTTGTGAAAGAATGCTACATAAATTAAAATTAATAAATTGTAACAGAATTAGGTGCTATCACATGGACAACATCCTACCAAATTCAGTACCTTTGGCATCCAGCTGTGATGTGGCCTTAGTGAAAGTCACTTTTTTTGGTATATGACATTGTTCAAATGTTGCAGCTGATTCGCCTTGGCAGGCATCTCACTGATGTCCACTGCCATGAAATTATCTGAAAAAACATCTCTGGGGATTGATCTGTCTCTTACTATATAACTTTCTCCTAAGTTCACCCTATCAGAATAATTTATTCAAATTATTTTCATACACTTCTGTGAGATGTGCAATTGAGGTTTTGTTAGCCATTTCCTAAGGATGACCAAGTAATTAATAGCAGTAAGTCGTTTTGACAGCAACCATAAATAAGTGAGGCTGCTACTAATGCCAGAGCAAATCCTACCCCAAAGCGCACACAACTCACCTCTGTGTGAAGCACAATAAAGGACAGAGACACAGCTTTGTTTTCTTAGGTGTGACAAGCATCACAGTAAAAAATGTCTGGAAACTGATAGCCTTATATGAGCAGTGAAGTGAAAGGTATCAGAAATTCTGGATCTAGATCCTGAATCTCCTGCCAAGCTTTGACAAGCCATTTGACCTTTTTGGCCAAGATTCAAGAAATTTTCTGGGCTTTTAGCTTCTATTTAGAACCTTAAATTCCTATTGATTTCCTATGACTACTCTAAAACAAACAAAAGCAAAGATGTATGCACAGCACAGCTGAGTCAAAGGCTGCTCTTGGTTATTTTCTTTATATAGCTATATATATATATATATATATATATATATCTTTATAAACCTCCAAAGAAAGAAAAAAATAATTTTTGTCTTATTATTAATGTTGTTATGGGTGGTTCGTTCAGATCTAAATAAACTGAGAGTAATGCCTCAATGAATATGTTTAGAAAAGGATAATTTTTTAAAATAAAAAATGCCTCAGTGATTGTATTTATCATAATAGATTTCAAGAAAAATATAGAATAATAGAATATGTTGTATTTATTAAGAGTACTAGTTGATACAATGACAGATATATGCTGCCTCTTAAAATCTTCATGTCTATTTTGACCATTCTTGGGAGTTTATTGGTAAAAGTGTGTTAAGAATTTTCTTTCTCGTAATGAAAAACAATCTGCGATGTAGTCTAACATTTTCAAACTTTCATTTTTGGCTCAACTCTCCTTTGTATTACCTACATCCCCTGTTGCAGAATTAGGAGAAGGTGAATAGGAATAAATAAGCTAATTAGATCACTTTGTGTTGTCTCCTGCATATAAAAAGTAATTACATTTCTTCTAGTTACCCTTGGATCAATTAACTTGTCTCTGTTAAGATTCTTCTACCTGTAAAACGTCTTGTGCTCCTTAGGAATACCATGGATAATTCAGTTTCTCTCTCAGGACATGGCTTCAGTGGTTAATCACTTACAAGTTTCTACATTTTTGCCCAGCAAACTTTCCCTGGCATCATGTTACCACACACTTCTGCTAGCACTTTAACCCAGAGAAGGTTTTCATAGGCCAAACACAAGATATCTCCACTTTTGTATATGAGGAACTCAAGAATCTGAGTTAAGTCATTAACTGAGAAAAAGGTGTTTATTTAGAAGTTGAGTTTCTGAAAAATGCTTTTTTCCAGCCCACAAGTACATCTTATAACAATACTTTCCTCCTCTTCAGCTTTCATCAAAGGATATCATATTATTATACTATCCACATTTAGGCTCCTAATTTGCCACTTAATTCGATTCTTTTCCTAAGGCGCATGTATTCACTGTTCAGTGGGACTAGCTAGATGCAGCACCACCTCTGAGGTCCCTTAGGAGGGCAAAGACACAGAAATGGAATCCAGGATTTTGTCCCCGTGCTCAGGGTCCTGATTGGCATCTTGTTCTCTTCAATTTCTTAGATTGCACCAATATAATTTGATAAATGCTAAAAACAAACAAAAAACCCCAAAACCAGTTGAAATTAATTTTTATTCAAACCATCCAGTGTCTAAGAAAGGAAGAATTTTATCTGTTTGTCCTTCACAGCAGCAGAGAGGAAAAATTTGGAATTTTGGAATGGAATTTTCCAGTTTTCATTTTATTATTTTCCTTATACACAGATCAAAAAGGGAAGAAGAAGTATGAAGACATCTTCTAAAAACACAGTTTTGAGTGCATCTGACACCAAATGTCTGAGCAGCATTTCTGTTTAAAACTATTTTTAAGAGCTATACCAAGATGTGGTGATGGGGGTAATCTAAATAATATTTCATTGTAGTAAAAAAGATAATAAAAAAAGAGTTTTATCTGTGTGATCTAGAAGCTCTACAGAGACCTTGCATGGCAGAAACCACACTAAATAGAAATAGAAATTTTCTGGACTTGGGAACGAGGGACTGCTAGCTGATGACTCCTGCCTCACCATTGTGTCCCTTCTTTCATTCATGAACTCAAATAGACCTTCAGCCAAAACTCATCCAAAAGTGCATGAACCACTCAGAAATACTGAAATTTAATGAGGAATTTTGAGCTAATGCATTTCTATTAAAAATATATAAAAATATACATGTGCCATTTATATGTTTATATGTCTTCAATCAGATGTCTCGGTCGAATCTAAATCATGGACTTATTCTCCTCTCTCTCATACACTGATCACTCCTGTTAATATTGTGCATGAAAATATCTTTCTTAAATAAAATAAATATATTTACACCTGTAGAGTTCAAACACATATATTTACACCTGTGTTTTCAAATACACTGTGTTACAATGCCACTGATTTTATGAGACCTAATTTTGTCGCCTCCCATCTAGCTGAGTGTTTGCTCTTACAATGAACCCTTTCTTGAACCAAAATCTGCTTTCATTGCTATTTACTATCACTCTTTCATAAATATATTCTACTGATAATCATCTTCAATAAGTAAAACAAATTATGAAAGTATTTGTGCTGGTTACTTTAAGAAGCAAGGAAGGTCTTGGCCTTCTGAAAGCTTGCTCTAATGGATTTTTCATACACTGGCTCATCATGAACATCCAGAAGAACTCTGGCACAGGCAAGGATACAGGCAAGTGACATAAGCTGAATTACAGTCCCCAAGCCACAGGGGTACAGCACCTCTCTGAGAAAAGTTTCCATGTGCCATGAGTCCTCTTCAATGAACCAGCCACAAAAGGACTCTTCTTAAGTGCAACAGCCTACCAGGGAGTGATAAACATTCAGACATTATTTCAAACACAATATGCAGCATTCTTTTGGGTAGAACAAAAGGAACAATATTTAACTTTGTTTAGCTGGGTAATCTAAATCACTGAGTCTTTTTTTGTTAGTTTTTCATTTCCTATTTTCACTAGCTCATGACCAGAGTGGACTGAGAAAGTAGGTCACACAATATTTCTTATGAAACATTTTGGATTTCTACACTTATTTCAAATGTTCCAAACCTGGAATCATTAATAAAAACTTAGCATCTGTAATATGCTTTTTAAAGACATGAAGTCACAAGAGACCTTAAAAGTGAATCCACTACTGCTTACTGAGCTCTACAAATCTCCAGTTCCTACCTTTCGTAATTATTTTAAAATACCCAGGAGAAATTGTAGATTTGTCCAATTACAGCCAAAATACTAACATTGATAATCTGCTGTAAAATAGCACTTTCACCCTTGTTTCTTACAAAATAAAAAGGAAAAAAAGTGCCTGCGTGTGAGCTAGAATTTTGGTGGAAGGTATGAAGTCACAAGAAGTGACTACTAGCCTCAGGCGCTGACTTACAAGTTGTTCTTTCTCCTCAAGTACATGGAAATTCACTTTGCTCTCACAGATTTAGTACAGTCATAGTCAGGTCTGGACAGACCCCATTTAACTGATCCAGGACACAAATATTCTGTGTCATTGCCCAGAAACCCCTGCCCTTGATTATTGGACACAGAGGGAAGTCAGGGCAGTGCCACTCCCCTCAGGCACTTTATGACTCTCCAGTACAGATGAGAGGCAACAGATGTCATTTAATTAGGTTTATATTACACACTCTGACATAGCAAACCACAAAACACAGCCATCTGACCTATGTGAGAGGGGAGGAAAAGACAGTCTATTGCTAAACTGACCCAGTGATTTTTTCCAACTGGACTTCAAACATCAGGTGATACTGGAAATGCCAGAAACACCTCATTGCATATGTGCCTAAATGTTTCATCACCTGATAGGAGTGGGACCTGCTAGCAGACTTCATCTCTGTGTATTGTTATAACACTTTACTGACCAGATGTAGGTGCCTGTCTCCTGTTTGAGCATGTCTTCCAGCTATCATCCTCAAGAAACCATAGAAATATTCCAGGTCAGAATAAGATACAATTCTTGACATTTGGACAAAGGTTAAAACATCCCTCATTGCATGTAGCAAGGACCTAAGTATCTCTACTGATCTAGCTCCAGGATTTTTCTCTTTCTAAAATAAAAACAAAGGCCTTTTAACAAACATTTTAACTTTTTTAGATACTTGGTAACAGCACGGCATAAATATCAAAGGACAAATGTATAAATGTAATAGTGGAAGTTTGCAAGGATGCTAATCCTTGTAACTGTCATTCCTTATTCACAGGAAAAGAAATGTATACATGCACATGCATGGTGTAACTGTATAGTTGTATATGTATATGCATTGCATATAAATGTACTGTAGTATGTATCTACATTTTATATGTGTGATTATAACATACACAAAATATATAACAGATACATATATTACACATATACACTTTATATATATATATATATATATATATAC
>JAYDZK010000169.1:93838637-93852913 GCA_034509185.1 Euphonia xanthogaster
TTTTCCTGGGACCCAACCAGATTTTCCTTTCTTTCTGTTAATTTTTAGTAACTGTTATCTCTTGCTTTTTCCTGCCTGAAACATCTGCAGGAAAAGGTGGGGGGAGTGGAACCCCTCCTCTCCATCTCTTTCTTGGCATTACACCTTTTAACTGTTTTATTATTTCCAAATATTAATTACTGTATCAATATTGATTAATGTTACAATTTTGTCAGCACGAATCATACTTACTTACCACAGACCATGAGCCAGATGGAGCTGATAAATCTATGTTTGTTCTGATAGCTACAGATTACATTTGGGACTAGGCAGAGACTACTGCCATGGAGGCTGTGGATCTTCCATCAGTGCTTGGACTTGCTTCAGTTGCTATTCTATTCAGTTGCTATTCTATTCTAATATCCACCTATCCCATTGCTTTCATTATTGAAAGACTTAATGGAAGATGCTAGCATCATGTTAGGACATGAGCCCTTAAGGGTTGGCTGGGCAAAGTTTACTGCTCTTTTTTAGATTCTCAGATCTTTTGATACTGTCCAGAATGAAAGCTCTAAAATCAATTAGTCACTCAGTGATATGAGTGCACTGAAGGCTTTAAGCATGTTTATGGGTTTATTTGGTTTTCTTTGAATGGTAATGAAGTAATTCTTCCCTCAGATTGTATTAAAAACTTGTAATTAAAATGAATAAAAAATTGTGCAACTCAGTGAAAACCCACTAGTGAAATTCACAGTCAGCCCATTTTTATAAGCTATTAATTTAGAAAATATAATAAGCATCCACATGGAAGTTTAAATAATTTTCCTAAACAAGTAAAAAACATCTGTTGTTTGTGCCTTGTCTTTATTGTTTCTTGGGTTTTGTTTTTAAATTGGTAATCCCCTGTCTAGTATTCTTAGAAGGGTTATAACTGCTATGTTCTTATGATGATGAAGAGAAAGGGGAACAAAAAATGTAATAATACATCTCTGGTTCATCTCTTGATGATACCAAATATTTTAAAGCCTCAAAAGTTCATTTTATTAAGTTACTGCTCATGTCAGTGACATTTACTTTCTACATCTGCAGGTTTATCAACTCCATTGCCAACATGTATTACAAAATTAATTGCATATTTTCTGTGTATTTTTCTTTCAAAAAATAAGCTTAATCTTTTTCTCATTTTCTAATGTCAATTGGGAGAAAATTGCAGGGAGCACTAAAATTCAAAATCATTCAGTACCATATAGAAAAATCTAACAGCCTTTTCTGTCACAGCTAGCACTCCACAGCAGGGACTGAAAGAATTCCAACCAGGAACTATTAAAGTGGTTCCTCCATGTCCTAGAAGTGAAGGAAAAAAACCCCAAAACAACTACCACCACCTCCCCTTTGCCCCGCCCCCCCCCCCCCAAAAAAAAAAAAAAAAACCAAACCAAAGCAAACAAACAGAAAAACACGCAGAACCAAAACCACCACCAACAACAATAACAACAACAAAAGAGAAAACAAACCAACAAAACATAGGGGGAAAAAAATTGGAGTGAAAATCTGAAAAGAAAAGCCATTTGTGTTAGTAATCCAGAAATCAAATCATAGCCTATCTCTTCCAATTAATGTTGTACAGTTTCAAAGTCTACATGGTACTTATAGTCATAGTTTAATTATATTAATATCTTCACTGGGAGACACAAAGATGGATTGATAAAAATAGTTGACAACTTCTTGAATTTTGCTCCAGAGAAATAACAGTCTGAAGTAAACACTGACCTAAATGTTAATTGACTGAGTTTCCTGAATTTTTAAGAAAGCAAAACTTGGAGCATAGATTTAATGAGAGTGTAATTGGAGGTACATGGTCTGTTTATTTCTTTTCAGCCTTACATAACTTCAGGTGAGACACAGCTTTTCATTTAGCATGTCACGATATTGCCAGATGTCACACTCAGGCTACCACAGTAATTTTGATAATGGAGGTGAAGGTGAAATAAACAAAGAAATCAATGCTTTAGAAGGAGTGATCTACCCAGAGACCTTTTTAGTTTTACTGATACCACACTGTCATTTACAGTTTTGTATGAAAAAGAAAATAAGAGAAGATCATGGGATTATCTGAGGGAGGCAAGAGAAGTCCAATATTGGGTATATCATATACATTGTATGACTGAGGCAGGAGTGATACCTTAAGATTTGTTTGAAAACTCATTTTGTGCTGCATACAATAACATTGTCCACAAAAATCCCAAAACATGACACAATGTGCTGTGCAATGGCATTATACAGCTAACACAAATTTGGTGATATTGTTGTGAAATTTAAAATGAGTTTGAGATCAAAAGGAGACACTCCCTTGAGCTCAAGTTTGAAATGTCATGAGTAGTGTAAACAGCCCTGAGATGCAGGTCATCAGCTTTGTAGCCATTCAAAGCTCACAGTAAGTCCATAACTGCTGGTGTAGCACATGTATTTGACATCAATAATGATTGCCTGAATAGTGAGCTCAAATGAAGTAATTAAACAGCATTGATTTTCTTTAAAGATTAGGCCAAATACTTTGAGTAGGATTTCTGTCTTTTGATACCCCCGCTAGAGATGAATATTTCAGAGGTAATTACCTAAACCTCTTTTGTAGTGAAGGGAGAGAAATAAGAACTTATAAATTAGAATTAATCGGATGTTTGGAACAAGATAATTTGTGCCCTATTCACACATTTAAAAACTGACCCCAGAAAACGGACTTAGAAGGTAAAATAAACCTGCCTGAAGCGTTCAGGGCAGCTTATAAGTGCACCGGATATCGGGATAATGAATGAGCAACAATGCACAAATCATTCAGGCCCATAGATATATGAAGATCACATATGACTTCAAGCGTCATCTCATCAGCACAACGTAAAATATCAATAAATATTGCACAAAAGGGTAGACAGAACAGTTCTCAATGTACAGATTCCAACTGAAGGTGCCAAGAGCTCCAAGAAAACGGCATCGGCAAAAGGCATGATAAGAGCATAGCAGAACTGATATAAAAATATTTCCTTCACAATTATTTCCGAGTAACCAGGCATAGCCAAGACTGATTACACTGCCTGGGGTTTTGAAAACCACAAAGCCCAGAGCTCCAGGCACACTGCAGCTGCAAAAGGCATCCCAAGGGGAAGGCAAAACGAACACAACATTCCTTCCCCCACATCTTATTTGTTGGGTCCAAAATTAGACCTAGGCTGCTTTCACTGCCTAGGTTTATGGTTAGGGTTGCACCTAGGGTTAGGGATCTGGAAACCACAAAGCCCAGAGATTCAGGCACACTGCAGCAGCAAAAGGCATCCCAAAAGAGAAAAAAAAAACTGCCAAAGCATTCCTTCCTCCACTTCTTTTTTGTTGGGTCCAACCTTAGAGCAAGGCTTCGTTCACTTCCTAGGGTTACGGTTAGGGTACCATCCTAGGGTTAGGGTTTTGAAAAACACAAAGCCCAGAGCTCCAGGCACACTGCACCATCATAAAACATCCCAAGGGGAAGGCAAAACTACCACAATATTCCTTCCCCCACATCTTATTTGTTGGGTCCAAAATTAGACCTAGGCTGCTTTCAGCAGCTAGGGTTAGTCTTAGGGTTCCACCTAGGGTTAGGGTTCTGAAAACCACAAAGCCCAGAGCTCCAGGCACACTGCAGCTGCAAATGGCATTCCAAGGGGAAGGCAAAACAACCACAACATTCCTTCCTCCACTTCTTTTTTGTTGTTTCCAACCTTAGCCCTCGGCTTCCTTCACTTCCTTGGGTTATGGTTAGGGTTCAACCTAGGGTTAGGGTTTTGAAAACCACAAAGCCCAGAGCTCCAGGCACACTGCAGCTGCAAAAGGCATCCCAAGGGAAAAACAAAATTGCCACAACATCCCTTCCTGCACCACTTTTTAGTTAGACCCTACCTTCGACCTAGGTGTCCTTCACTGCCTAGGATAAGGGTTAGGGTTGCACCTAGGGTTAGGGTTTTGAAAACCACAAAGCCCAGAGCTCCAGGCACACTGCAGCTGCAAAAGGCATCCTAAAAGAGAAAAAAAAACTGCCAAAGCATTCCTTCCTCCACATCTTTTTCCTTGGGTCCAACCTCAGGCCTAGGCGGCTTTCACTGCCTAGGGTTTGGGTTGGGGTTCCACCTAGGGTTAGGGTTCTGGAAACCACAAAGCCCAGAGCTCCAGGCACACTGCAGCTGCAAAAGGCATTCCAAAGTGAAGTCAAATCTGCCACAGCATTCCTTCCTCCACTTCTTTTTTGTTGGATCCAACCTTAGCCCTAGGCTGCTTTCACTGCCTAGGGTTAGGGTTAGGGTTCAACCTAGGGTTAGGGTTTTGAAAACCACAAAGCCCAGAGCTCCAGGCACACTGCAGCTGCAAAAGGCATCCCAAGGGAAAAACAAAATTGCCACAACATCCCTTCCTGCACCACTTTTTAGTTAGACCCTACCTTCGACCTAGGTGTCCTTCACTGCCTAGGATAAGGGTTAGGGTTGCACCTAGGGTTAGGGTTTTGAAAACCACAAAGCCCAGAGCTCCAGGCACACTGCAGCTGCAAAAGGCATCCTAAAAGAGAAAAAAAAACTGCCAAAGCATTCCTTCCTCCACATCTTTTTCCTTGGGTCCAACCTCAGGCCTAGGCGGCTTTCACTGCCTAGGGTTTGGGTTGGGGTTCCACCTAGGGTTAGGGTTCTGGAAACCACAAAGCCCAGAGCTCCAGGCACACTGCAGCTGCAAAAGGCATTCCAAAGTGAAGTCAAATCTGCCACAGCATTCCTTCCTCCACTTCTTTTTTGTTGGATCCAACCTTAGCCCTAGGCTGCTTTCACTGCCTAGGGTTAGGGTTAGGGTTCCACCTAGGGTTAGGGTTCTGGAAACCACAAAGCCCAGAGCTCCAGGCACACTGCAGCTGCAAATGGCATTCCAAGGGGAAGGCAAATCTGCCACAACATTCCTTCCTCCACTTCTTTTTTGTTGGGTCGAACCTTAGCCCTAGGCTACTTTCACTGCCTAGGGTTAGGGTTAGGGTTGCACCTAGGGTTAGGATTTTGAACACCACAAATCCCAGAGCTCCAGGCACACTGCAGCTGCAAAAAGAATTGAAGGGAAAAACAAAATTGCCACAACATCCTTTCCTGTACCGCTTTTAATTAGACCCTACCTTCGACCTAGGCTTCCTTTACTGCCTACGGTAAGGGTTATGGTTCCACCTAGGGTTAGGGTTTTGAAAACCACAAAGCCCAGAGCTCCAGGCACACTGCAGCAGCATAAGGCATCCCAATGGGAATGCAAAACTGCTAGAAGATTATTTCTTTCCCAGCTTTTTCCATGGTCCCTGCTCTAGCCGTTTGCTTCTTTCATTGTATTGTGTAGGCTTTGTGTTCCTCATTGGGTTAATTGAACTGTTATTGTAGAGCCTGGCTTTTTATAATAAAAGCTAAATAATATTTTCTCACCACTCTTTTTATTTTGAGAAAGTAGAATTTTTTTTATTAGTAAATATCTCTGAAATTGTTGCTTTTTTTTCTGCTAAACCCCATGATCTTCATGTTATCTAAGGCAGATTTATGGTATGCATGAGATGTTTGTATTTTACCTTATTGCTTGAATTTCCTTTACTGTCAAGACTTATAACATTGATTTTCTGTTGTAATGCTAATTTTGTCTTCAAGTAGTCTTCTAAAACAGACTGTTACCATGGAAGACTGGTGTAATTTTTTTTTTGTCAGATGTCTATACTTGACCTTTGAAGTGAATAGCAGTCAGAAGTAACACAAGAAAAATACATCAATATTAAAAGTTCCTTTTGATTTGTAATTTTTTCCAAGATCTCTAGTCTGATAGCTGCAATAGGTGCAATATAATTAAATACATGTATAAGAAAGTATTTCTGTGTTCTGTGGGAACATTATTGCTAAGACTGAAATTGAACTTCCTTTGCTAATTCTGTGAAATTCCTTATAATCTCAAAGTCACTCCTTAAGATATAAGTTTGGATCTCATCCTCAGAAATGAGAAATTCATGGAATTGCAAGGATGTGAAAGGACATTCTCCCTTTATTTCTTAGTTTTGTAGCTCTCAGTTTTTTCATAGAACATAATGTTAAATTTCATATAAACACAGTGTTGTAGTAAAGACCAAAATTCAAACACTTTCTTTCTGTGGGAGATAAAGGAAATTCCAACATTACCACAACCTTCTGTTGACTCAATACAGATCTGAATTCCATTTCCTCTTCCACAACTCTCCATCATTTAGTACTGTTTTCTGTCTGTTTGGTAATAATTATTCAGGAAGAGTCACTTGCTTCTGAGAATTTTGTGGTGTAAAGTAAGTAGACAAACAGGTAAAGGTTAGATAATAGGGAAGAGATGAATTAAGATGCAATATTAAACCTTTAATATTAGTGATTTGAATAACACTATTGTATTTGGAGGCAGCATTAATTTTTTTTCACTGGGAGTATAGATCTCTGAGTGGTGTTTCATGAGGAATTGTTATGAGTCTCACAGAGAAGTGCCCCAGTCAGGTACTCATATATATTGATAAGATTGCTCCTGATCCTTCTTTTCTTCAGGCTAACAGTCCCAACTCTCTCAGCTTTTATACATATGAGAGATGTTTCAGTCCCTTCACCTTACTGCTGCATGTCCATCTCTCTTGGAGTGGGAATACCACAGCTGGACTGAGCTTTCAAACTGTCTCTTACCACTTCTGTGCAGATGGGAAGGATAACTTTCTTTGATTTGTTAAAAATACTCTTGTGAAGAGGTGATAAGAGGTGGCAGAAACTCTCTCTTTTGTAAGAAGAGTACATGAAAGCAACCCAAAGCTATTTGGTCAGGAAAGTGAAATAATGTGGATAAACATCCCTTAAGATATATCCTCCATGATGTCACATATATGTGATGAGCACTGCAGTAAAGGGAACCTCTGTCTCTTTAAATAATGTAGGTAGAAATGACATATTGTCACAGTATCTGAACAAGCAGGTTTATTTTCACATGGTATTTAGCATTCTTGGCAGATTCCTAGCTGTTACTCCCCCCTAGCTATGACTGCACACCTGCAGATTTGAGATCTTAATTTCCTCGAATGATGAACAGAAGAAATTCCAGACTTTTTTATCCAAATGTTTGTTTATAGGGGTATAGTGCAGGAAATAAATTTTTGTTTCTATTTATTTTCTATTGTTATTACAATTTTTGATTTTTCTTCTGCCTAACTTTATTCCATAGCACACATTTCACCTGCATCTTCTTAGACAAAAACAGAGAGCTGAAGCGCTTGTGATGAGTGAGTGGCCTCTAAAGTTCCCCAAAATGAGTCCATTAATTTTCCTCTGAGTTTTAATCTACAATTATTTGCTTTTTTAATTCCATGTTGTTCCTTGTGTACACAAATTGTGATTGCATTATTGAATTGAACCATTTTTCTTTAAGATAAATTAGCTACAGTATTCTGGCTCTCTTCAAAGCACTGCAGATCTTTTTTTATTAAAAAGATGTTACTTGCTATGCCATGATATCTTAACCCTAACTTCTGAACAAGAGGCTGAAGAACTCATCTGTTCCTCTGGCATGTAAACCCTTCATACAGCTTTCATACCTCACTTCTTTCTATTTATATATAGTATGTACTTTGAGCTCAGAATTAGAACATCCATGTACATATCTACACATATGTGTACATTTAGAAACAGATATATAATCATATATTCAGGTAAAATACATTATTCTCTTCCTAATATAGTTTTCCCTTTGAAGTTTGCCACTGTATAAATGTAGTGCATTGTGTTTCTGCAAAAATCAGTAGAGCTCAGATAAGTATAAACCTCTGCTCAGCTGAGCAAACAGCAAAGATAAGATGGGAAATGATGATCATCACTGATTTTTAAAGGCTTTTTAGAATCAGAAAAATCATTTCTATGATTAATAGATTTATGCATCAGTTTATTTGTCTGCCTTAAAAAACAATGAGATTTGGAATACAGTAATATTCTTTTCACTCAATTGTTATTTAATTGTTTTTTCTATAGTATATTATTTTCTAACTAAAGCATAAGAAATGTTTTAATATAGATATCATGCAAAAATAATAAAAAAGGACATAGTAACATTTATGTATAACACAGCAAATTAGAACAACCTTTGAAAATTATGATCAATATGAATGAATTTAAAATGAAGAGCAGTGTCACAGTATATGGTATTTCTGTGTATTTTTGTGTATTGCCAGAAATACACAGCTGTAAGGGAAATGGCAGTGAATCAGTAAATTCAGCATGGCTGAACAAGCAAGTCTGATAATAGTTAATTTTTATGTAAAGGTGCCATGTATGGCATCTAAGTCTAGCTTCCTTCTAGTTATGAGAAGCAAGCAATTCTTATTTTTGACAAGTACTTTCAGGTGGAAAAAATTACTCATAAGCAAGAGCTTATCATGACTATTGATGAGTTTAGTCTAATGATAAGAGAGAAGGACAAAACAAAATGATACAGAAGGGAGGAGAGTGCATGGTATAATCACAATAAATTTAGTATATCTTTGTGTACAATTTAAAAGAGTAATACCACAATTGGAAGAAAAAAAAGGAAATAAAGCAATTCACCTTCTGCTGAAACACTATAGTATTGCAGTGATCTGCAGCCCTTCCTGCAGACTGAGACACAAACACAGG
Source organism: Euphonia xanthogaster (assembly GCA_034509185.1). Lineage (NCBI taxonomy): Eukaryota > Metazoa > Chordata > Aves > Passeriformes > Fringillidae > Euphonia > Euphonia xanthogaster. Next base: position 93,847,310 of record JAYDZK010000169.1, read on the forward strand.
ACACCACATTCCAGCCTGTATAAATGTGTTTGCAGACTTATGTGACTGAATTCTGTTTGCTTTGACTATACACAAGTTTGTCAATTTTAAAATCACAAACAAGGGATTATCCTGCAATCAGTCATGATATAGGTTTTCTAAAGAAAAATCCTTATAGATCTTACAAACTACATTCTAAAACACATTAGTTTGTCTTAAAAACAAGAACATTTAATTTTTTTTTTTGTTTTAACAGTGTCCTAGAGAAATTTAAACCAAGCCAAATATTTCTTTTATATTTTTCACTTTAGCTTGTGTCTTACAAGAAAAATGCCTGACTAGATACTCATTGGCAGAGACAGTTTCAGTATAGTGCCCTGTAATTAATGGGTTCAAAACTAATCAGAGATGTAAAAGACTTTAATGAAATTTTATAAAGAAATAGAATGAAAGAAATCTACAATAATCATCCTTAGATGGGTTTATACTCATTTCAAATTAAAATTTTAATAGATGGATTAGCTAAATTGATAAAGATGTGATCCTTTTTGCACTTTTCGGGTCTAATTTAAGGAGATGAGTCTTGGAAACATACCTGTTAATCAACTCTGTAAGGCATTTCTGGGTAATCTTCCTCGTCTGTCTCTAAGGACTACATTTAGAAAGTGAGTTTCTGCTCCTTATTCAAAGCATTGTAGCAGCATGGTAGCTGAAGCGCTCTAATCGCTCGTGCTTGAGAGTTTGTGACATTAAAGGACAAAGGGGAACCATGCAAAGCAATGAAGCAAAGATGAGAGGAGCTGCCAAATTTGTGACAACATGTGATTATGCACACAACACTCTTGCTTATAGATCCTGAAATAATTTCAGTAACATCTGGCATTGAATTGGCTAGATCTATCAATTTATTCTATTGGAGAAATTTGCTAAATTCCGTGGTGTACATTCCTATTAAAATTTATTTTCAGCATTTTTAAAAGTCAATTTACTCTTAGGAATTAAGTCTGCCTATGATTCAGTAATTTATGTTATATTCTTATTTCTTTGCTGCTATGCTGACACATGGCCAGAATTTCCCCCCCATTCAAGTAGAATACCACTTATTCTTGTGAGTAGCTTGATAGTTTGCATTTGAGTTAATTGCTAGTAAATCTTTATTATTCAGCACATGGGATTATTCATTTTTTGGCAGATTTGCATGTATGTTGTGTGCTACCTACTGTGATAACTTGTAAGACTAAGTGCTAGTCTGTCTGACCCTAAAAAAATTGTTCTAAGAATATAGTAATGAATGGACTTACTGATGACAATCTCAAATGCAAAAAAATTCCATTCTTTAGGAAAGTAGGGCTTTCAAAGCATTTTAGGGAACGGTAGTTTAGCAGAAGACTATGTTTGCTAAAATTATGCAAACATAATAACTTAGTTTTGGGTATCTTGTATTTTGTATATTATCAGGGAAAGCGTAAGAGACAGATTGCTGAGTTTCTTCATTCCTGAAAATAAACAATTCATCAGCTACTTGGTTTTAATATCTGAAATGACAGTCAAGTGACAAAATACACCAAATAAGAAGTCCAACTAGTTCTGGCTCAAAGAATCTGTCTTTCATACCTCATGCTTGATAATACCTTAGAGACACTCTCCAGCCTGCCCACACTGCAATCCATCTCTATTCCATTCTGTCACTTCAGTAATTATCACTGCATACAAATGTAATCATGCAGGAGAAGAGGCCTTTTCTCCAAGGAACTTTTATAAGGATGCCATAAGTCACATATGGAAATCGTAAGTTTTTTTGAAACTAAGATGGATGCAAGGGTGATTGCCAGCTCAGTGTAGTGTGTTCAGCTGTGTCTTTTGCCTGTATCACATGGCAAAGAAATGCAGTCAACCGCTTCTCCTTTCTTCCTCTAGTTAATTAGTGTCTGCATAGGAAAATGAGATAGTATTCATAGAGAAAATGGCAATTTCCCAAACAAATTCCCCTGATATGGACATATACAGAAATGTTAACACTGAGCACCTAATTTTCTCTCTTTAGTTTTCTAAAAAGATATATTATAGGGATGTTATAGTCAGGGTGGTTACTAGAGTTCATAAAATTGTGTTTTTATCTTTTAGATGGTATTTGGGAGATAGCAGCCCTTTCTGTAAAAAGGCCTATCACAACATCCATTAATCTTTAGAGATGCAAATACTGTGTCAGTGATCTGATCTAAAGAGCAAAATAGCTCAAATGAAGCTTCTTTGTATGAGTACTTCCCCCTTTCTCCCTTCATTTTCATGTTAGTGACCCATGTCTCTAAGGTAAACAGTCTAGTGCTATCTCACCATACTTTTTTGATGTCTGCCTTTGTGTCTCAGAGTTTTATGGTTTTCTAAGACATCGGGAAGGCTGCAGCATGGGACGAAGACAGCAGGGTACCTGCACAGCAAAAAGCAACTTAAATAAGTCTGTGTTTTCTTACTGTTCCCTTGGACTCACACAACTCATGGCAGAAGACAACAGTGCTCTGCAGAAACAGCAGCTATTGGTAAATGCAAATGTCAGGGAGATGTGTCTGCTTCTGAAACAAGCCGTGCCACAGCTCTGTTTGTGCTCACAGAGCTGCCCAAAAGGCAGACTGGTTGGCATGGTCCCTTGTCAATAGATGGCTTGAGCTTGAGACAAAGTGAAACTCCAGGTCTTGCTGTGTGTGTAACAGCCCTGAAGACTCATCAGTATCTCTTGGGCCAGTGTCTTGGCCCTGTTTAATTTGCTTTTAAGGACATGGTAATTTTGTCCTGTTAAGTGTAAACGCATCTAAATAGTCAGAGAGCACTAATAATCTGAATAAGTGAGCATTCTTCAGTCTTGGTACTTTGGGGGTCTTTTCATCTGCTTCAGACTGGGTAATAAATGTTATGCATATGCAATTCCATCAAAACATGTAAGGTCTAGTTCAGTATACCTACAAAAAATTCAGGAAAATCATCCAACCAGGATTCTCGCTCTTTGTGAATAGTACCATTGGTGCAAGGCTCCAAAATTCTGTACTTTAAGAATAGATAAACCCAGGCTGGGTTACAGGCAATACCTCCTTATATGATATTTGTACTTACAAAAATGGAAACCAATTTTCCTGTAAAAATTCTGGTTCTCTTCCAGATGGTGACAGGTTTGCGATACCGTGGAATTTCATAATAATCTCCTTATGCTGCCTGGGTAATATAGCTATTACCCTGATTTGACATGTGTCAAAATATCCCTATAGTCTCTGTCATGGTGCTTACTACACCTCAGATGACAAGCTGCCTTAGATCTTCAGCAAGCATGAGTGAAGAATATTAAGTGAGCATAATGTCAGTTCCTAGCTCTATAAAGGTTAAAACATGACATTTTTAATAGGCTTGTGATATATCATCACAGTTACAACCTATTGCTGTCAAAACTTGTTTAATAATAATGGTGACAACTATAGCTTGTATGTATGTAAGGTTTTAAGAATATAAATATTTTCGAAATATTGTACAATCAATATTTTTAGAAGTCACATTTCCCCAAGATCAGAATTTGACCATTCACAAGGGTTTAGCATTTCAATTGCAACATTAGCACCAAACTGATTATTTTAGGAAGAAAAAAACCCAATATTAACTGCAAATAAGTTTTAGTATATTTTAATATAAGAAAAGGTCAAGTACAGGAATTTTCAAAGCATGTCAAAATTGAGGTAAAAACCATTAAAATCTGTCATCATTGCAGATTCTGACTCCACAATCATAAAGGAATACACTACATACCTGACTGGTCTCAGCAATTCCCAGAAAGGTTTGCCTTCTGTAGTAAAAGACATCTTTGTACGAATAAAATTCAGAACACTATAAATTTCCAGAAATGCAACAAAACCCTCAGCATCTTCAAAAACTGAAACACAACCTTGGTTGTTGGGAGTTTTCCTCCTCTTAAAATTTTCATGGAACTTGCTTTGGGGATTGCTGAAAACAAGAATAAACAGCACTTCTATCAGTAAAAGCATCCTGTATATACAAATTTATCTTTAGATATCTCCTCCTTGTGGGCTTCAAAAATTATTTATCTTTCCAGAACTCATTGAATATGATAGATTGGGACCATGGTATTATGGTCTAACAGCTGGACTCTCTGCATGAAACAATTACTGCCAGTGAGGAAAGATGTGAGCAATTGGGTACAAGCCTAATGGAGACAGAAGGGAACATTTTCAACCCAGAGGTAATAATAGAGGGCTATGATTTAATTATTTCTAAACTGAGTAAAGCTAATAAATCTTCTAAATCTAAACTAGACATGATTAAAAATGAACTACTGAGAAAAAAAATTAAATTTTGATGTTTTGATTCAATGTTTTTCCAGAGAGAAGACACCTCCTATTAAAATGATGGCCAAAAGTATTTAGAGTTCTTTTTCATTACCTTTCAAATTAATGCTATTTTTTCCTGTTAAGAAGTGAACTTTTGTCACTTTTATCATTTACCCCAGTTAAAAAAACATGGTCAAAATAATGAAAGACTCAGAGAAGGTCAATATAATATTTAATCATTCTGTCAGAATTTTTGCATGCACATCCTCATGAATTCACAGTCAATGGACTTGTATAGCTAAACACATAAAAAATTATCATTTTTGATACTAGAAAGAAAAAACCAAACAAACCAAGAATTTAAACAATAAAATCCAGGGCCTTATTTCCCTTTCAGGTTGCTTCTTTAAGAAGATATATTGCATGAGTTATACAAGAAATTATTGTAATTAAACTATTTCAACATAATGATAACAATAACAACAACAATAAGAATTCTGTCCTCCACATTTTTAATACTTAAAAATTCATGTAGTAATAGGTTCAGAAAGGTTCTTGTAGTAGCAGCAGACTATAAAAGTTTGATACAAAAAAAAAAAAAGCTATTTGAAAGAGTTTTCTTATGTAGTTTCTTTGATGCATAAAACTGATTTTCTGCAATTTTTTTGATGCAAAAATCAGTTTGCCTTGTGAGATGGAAGGTAAAAAACTATTATATATAATTACTGGTTGGTGATAAAAAGGAAAAAGTAAAAATGCTAGAAAAATCTGAAGGACAGTTTTATGATAGGCTTATGATATAAACTTATTATAAACTATTCATATTCAACTCATACAATCTAAACTTAAAGCTTATAACTATTGCTATTAAAAGGAAAGTGACCTTTGGGTCTGCAATTAGCATGTGAAATTACTTTTGCTTCTTGGATGAGCAGTGGGTCTTAGAAGCCAGAAAATAGTTTGTGGCTCTTCAGACATGAGACAACAGCACCAACAAATGGTTCTTTCTAGATTCCACAACAATAATCTATTCATCAATGCATTTTTCTAGGAAAAAACGTTTAAGTTTTATTCTAAGGCAGATGAAACTATCAATTAGTCCTAGCAAATATTACTAAAACAAGATGTAACCAAAGTAAAATAGCAATGAGAACATTTAAAGTTATACATTTCTGTACAGATGTAGTAAAAAAAAAAGCAAAAGAAGGAGAGAGACAAAAAATAAGCACAGCTCTTCCCTTCCCTTCCCTTCCCTTCCCTTCCCTTCCCTTCCCTTCCCTTCCCTTCCCTTCCCTTCCCT
>JAYDZK010000169.1:93852984-93938681 GCA_034509185.1 Euphonia xanthogaster
CCTTCCCCTTCCCCTTCCCCTTCCCTTGCCTTAAATCAGGTCTTGATTTATAATCTTTCTTTGCTTTGACTGTGAAGTTTTCATCTACACTTAGCAATAAATTCCAGGCTTTGTGTATAATGTGAGTTTCTTTTTACCTGTAGCAGCATTTTGAATATATTAAAGTACAGATGGACTGTGTAGTCTGAGGGCTGAATGGATGCAGTTATAATTGCAGCAAACACCAGAAAACCCCTTCACTGTTCTAAAGGTTAGATTTGAAATTGAGTTTTCTAAAAAAAATAAAAGTTTAATGCCATCACTTGAGGAAAAATCCTGTAACTAAAGTTTTAGAAAAATTTAAAATCTAACTAGTAAAAAAAGAGTGATGCCCATTTTGCCCCCAAAACCTCCCCCAAACAAACCTGAGACAAGCCAAAACTGTCCTGTCAGAGCTCATTAATTCTGTATTTTGGGGGAGAAGTGACAGCAGCAATATATATCTAGTTATATTTATCCTTATATAACTGAAAGTAGTAAATAATGTTCTTCCATTTGAAATAACTCAAAGTGACAAAGATGTAGGCCAAGATTCTCCTCACATACTTGCATGTGTCAATCAGATGTCGGGCTATTTAAATAAATGAAGTTACACCTGTGCAAACTCACTGTAATTGCAAGGAGGTAGCATTTCCAGGGTTATGATGGTAGAAGGATGTTATGTGAAAATGACACAATTAATTTTCTCCCCTTTTCCCTGGTACAGCTTAGGGGAAGGTGGTGACAGCTCAGAGGTGGGAGAAGATGTGATGAGGGACAGGGGGAGGGAGGAGGAATGGCCAAATATCTGTCAGGTGTTGACTGCTGTCAGGCAGCAATATTGTGCTGGAGTAGCACAAATAAATGGGCAAAATCAAGGGAGCAGGGTTTGAGGGCCATGTTGGGAAGAACATTGTAAAGCACATTGTGTAAGTAACCCAATTAAGAGGAGAGAAGTTGTTTCAGGATTTTTGTGACAGATGTCTGACAGCTAGGAAGGGTCTAGGCCAAAAAGGACATCTGGCTGAATCCAAACACTTGTCTAAATAGGCATCAGGGGTACCCAGACAAACACACAGGCTGTTCCAATGTTTTTTAAAAGCACTCTTTGGAAGTGTTCAAGGCAGGGTTGAATGGGACCCTGAACAATCTGATTTATTGCATGGTCTCCCTACCTGTAGCAGCAGTAGTTGGAACTAGATGATCTTTAAGGTGGGTCCCTTTCAAACCAAGACATTCTGTGATTCTACACAAGTAATCCAGCCCAGTTTCCTGGAGAGAAAGAGTCTTGGCTCCTTCAAGCGAGTCCTGGTGTGGCCCAGAGATTGCAGCAGCCAGGCCAGCCCTGAGCTGCAGGGGAAGGCTCCATCTCTGCACACGATTTTGTACTCTAAAAACAGAAATTCAGCTTTTTGGAAAACATGGGGCCAGACCAACATCCCAGATGAAGCTACTGTATTTTGGTGATAGTGCAATGATGTTCTGTGCTCTCCAGACAAAATACTTGTTACAAGGCAGCTAAAAGTGCAATAAAGCATCAGTAAAATAGTTAGAAGTGTTTGGATTCCCCCCAGAGGTGCCACAGAGATAAAGAGCTCAGTCCTCTAATCATTTTTCATGCCAGTGTTTGCCTGAAGAAGTTAACAAATTTAGGAGTAGGAAAACTAAGGTAGGCTAAAGTAGATGAATGAAATCTGTTCCAAACATTTCCCTACAGTCTAAGCAGAAGCTGAGGCAGAGGTAGCTGAGGTAGTCAAGCCTTTGGACTACAATTTGTTATCTTGAACAATTATTTTAGGAAAAATAATGCAGGGGGATGATTCTATGAAGTATCACTAATTAAACTGTGATCTAAACTACAAGATAGATGACAGTAATTTTGCAGTGACTTATTTTTGAACTTTGAATAATTCTGATAAAGACATTTCTAAAAGAGTAAGTTTTGAAAATATTATTTTTTATGCTTTTAAGAATACTCTTTTCCAAAAACCAAAAGGAACTTTGACCTTTTTTTTTAATTTTCCCATTTTTTGAGGAGCTGAAAAATAAAAAGCATTGATATAAGCTTTTTCAGTCATTTCAGAGAGAGAAGTGGATACACTGAAACTAAAAGTGGGAATTGCTTCTACTAAAATAAGACAAGAAAAAATACTAAAAAATACTAATTTAGTCAAATGATTACATAAATCAAAATTAGCATTCCTTTGAAAAACTCTTTTGTTGAAAGCTTTGAGGAAATATTTAAAACAGTGAATTACTTCATTTATGCTCACTACCAGGCCATACCAATTACTATTTTATTCTGTTGTTTATATCTGATAGCTTTGAGTACAAACTTAGCACAGAGAGAACCCTATCCATTAGCTTCTTCTGAGTAGTTCAACAATTGAGCCTAATTTTTAATGAATTAGTACCTCAGAGATTCTCTTTCATACTTCTTTTTGCCCCTCCAGCTTTTATTAAAGTACTTTTTTCAGCTTGCTTAGTTTGCTTAAAAGACAAAACATTACAGAAAGCCACACAGCAAAAAATGCTGTATGGGTAAAAAGCTGTAAAATTACATGATGATTCCTTATTTTAGTTCAATTCCCATAGAAACAAGATGCATAGAAATTGTTAATCAGCATATTTTATATGCTTTCCAACAGGTGAAAAAGAAAGCAAGTTCCTACTTATTGTAACCGAAGTAGAAGTGGGTTTATTGTAGGTATTCCTTTTTTATTTTCCTTTTACTACTGAAATTGCTGCACATAAAGTACCTGACTGACTAGAAGAGAATTTGTAAAGGTTTCAAGGAAACAGGATAGAAAAATTGAAAAACATTCTTTACTTCTAACAATTTTTTTTTGTTTTTGCTAAAAACATATTGCCTAACTAGAATAAATAGTGCACTCTTTCAAACAACAGCTTCTTATGGACTGATCTGAAATCCTTTACAGTTGCAAGTGAAGATTGCACATATAGGTATTACACAACTGTGAAACACACAATATATTTCCAGGGAAGTATAGGTGATATTTTTTTTTACAAGTGGAAATTTCAAGGATAGATTTAAATCTACGCATTTATGCAAATTCAGATTTTTAATCCAAAGCAGCCATTTTAAAGAAACCTAGAAACCAGTGTCTGAAATCTGCTCTGGTAAGTGCATATTCTGGTTTGGGTTGGCAGGTCTTGATCTATCATATGGTGACAGAGTGACAGAGACTCTTTGGCAATAAGGAGAAAATATCCTTCTCTTTTAAAAAGCTGTCTGATGATCACACAGGAATGAAAGAATAGATGAAGAAAAGCCCATGAAATCTATGTGTTCTATTTCCACTTATCCTTATGTTTTATGTTTGCAGCTTTCTACTTTAAAATAAGGAAGATTTAGACTTACATGTCTAACATTCATTATACTCAGATAGAAATGCACATTTCTATAGATTTATATTGATCCAGTAGTTCAGTGATACATTCATGGGTTCCTATTCTCTCTATGGTTACTGGAAAGGAAAAATTATCAGAAATCAGATATGCTTAGCTTGTGCTGCATAAGAGAAGTTCTTAACTGGATAGGAAGAGATAACTTTTTGCAACCACAAGATTAGGACTGAAATAGGTGCTCTCTCTGCCTTTGTAAGTGCAACCATACCTGGCACACTGTTTCCTTGCAGCAATGGAGGGAGTCAAGAACACATTGAGTCTTAAGCTTTCTGGACTGCTCTCTTCCTTCTCAGACAGGGATTACATTGCTTTTAAGCATAGATGTAGCCCTGACCTGCCTGCCCTGCAGTTCTCTGGTGGCATGGGAAAAAATTTTCTTGCCCCTCCAGACTGTCATTCGCTATCAGTGATCCACATGCCTGACATTCATTTGGATTTAAACCAGACAGATGATAGTGGGTAAAGAATAAGGGATCAGGACAATTTATTTGAAAGCTGATGTATTTAAATCATGCATCTACAAGTCAATGATCATGAGCTCATGGCTGGACTCCAGTGGCCAGTTCAGTGGGCACTGTGAAATGGGTGCTGAAAAAAGAAGAACTAAAGTATGAGCCAAAATCTGAGAAAATTTTATTTCCTGTGATTTGTCTTTTGCATAAAAAAGGCTAGTAAAAAGTATAAAAGTCTTTCATAACTGAATATTTTCCAATACTGTGGTAAAAAAACAGATGTTACTGGACTGTATCTAACATATGAGCCTTAAAAATCATCTCACGTGAAGAGTTAGTAGGAGAGGACAATCAGTTTGACTTGTTCTGTACAAGCGGCAAAGAGCGATCCCTGTTATTATTACAAAGAATGCTTCTTTTCAACAGTTGAATCTAAATAATATGTAAACTACATAAAAACGAAAAGCGCAATTGCCTTTAAAAGGACTTTTTTAAGATGAAGGAAAAAAATATTACCCTTCTACAAACTCTTGTCTTCATGCCAGTATTTTAATTTTCCTTGGTAACTTAATTAACCAAAACTACCATGTCATCAAATGCACTCTATGTAGTGTTTAGATATATCAACACCAAAAAAGGGACAAAATACAAAGAAGTATAATTAGGAATTATCAAATTTCAGTAATCCACATGACATCTATGCTTGTTGTATAAAGGAATAATAAATTAGTTTCCATTTAATCATGTGAAAAAAGAAAATAGAAGAAACAAATGAAATTATTATTTGTGTTTTGTTTCATTGGTCCACTACTCAAAGGAGTAGAAACTGATTGATAATATTTGATTTACCTGTATAGGTTATGTAACAAACTTTAAGGAATTTGTGGAGCATGCATATAGGCCACTTCTGCTAAAAAGAAAAAATTTATTCTAAAAGATTTCCAGTATAAGCTAACTTGATAGAGATAAATCAGCCATCAGGAAGCCAATAAGTCCTTATTAACCTTCAGGAGGAATCAGAGGGGAAGTTGCTTGTCTGAGTAATCATAGCTGTAAAAGGTTAGATGGTCCAATTGCTTTTAATCAGTGCTCTAAATCTGCTTCTGAGGACCTGATTAGTTAACATGCTCCTTTGCCCAAGACTTTAACCAAAGCCTGTGGAAACTCTTGCAGTAAGGAGACAGTTAATCAATTAGAAAGAGAAAAGAAGGATCAAAGCAAGAAAAGAAAGTCAATAATGGAGCAAATATCACAATTAATTTCACAATAGCAATGCCAGTACATAACTGTTTTGAAATTAATTGTATCAGAAAAGTGTTCTTGGTAGAGCCAGGTAATATTTAGCTTATTGAACATTCAGGAGACCATTGTTCATTTTATGAAAGGCATTATAGACTGGAGTAGCTTTTAGGATAAGATAGCTGTATCTGATAAACTGAACTATTTCTTTAACTCTGCTTCTTGTGCATTTACAGCCTTAAATTTTACCACTTTGAAGTACCTTAGAAGATCACCTGGAAAACAAGGAATTCCCATTGTTCTAGTACCTGATTGAGTAATAATTAGCATTAAACAAAATTAATCCAACCTTTTAAAATTTCTAGAACCCAAGAACTAATATTTAAAATTTAAAACTAGATGTAAATGCATTAGTAATACAGTTTTAAGAGCTCTGGCATTTTTTTCATGCAGTGTTTAATGCTGACCTTTCAGTGATGAATTCCATGGCAGTGATGTCATTGCTAACAAAAGTGAAGTAAGGGCTCAAAGCCATGCATAGACCAGAGTCTTCTTGTTAGATTCATTGAGTTTTATTTCCACTAGGTATTGTTTATTTTGCAAACAGGTTGTATTTATTTTGTGTTATTTTGACAATGTAGAGTAATTATAATTCTATAACTTGTCAGAGAAATATATTTTTATTCTTGAAAGCCAAACCTTACTGTGTTTTGGGGGTTTTATTTAGCATTTATTATTATTCTAGGATATTTTAAGCTCACAGGAAATAGGAATAAGGATTATTTAGTTCCATATTCTCAACTGTTTGTACTTCTCTTGGCTTGAGATGGTAAAAAATAACTTTGTTTTCTTGGTGTCAGTGCAGGAGCATGGAGTGAACATGGGAAAGATAATACTTAGCTTTACAGTTTGTGTTTTAAAGCAGTGACTAGTGGTTTTGATGGCAGTAGCCATTTATGAAGGCAAAACATCATAAGATTTCTGGCTTCAAAGGAATGTGTTCAGAGTTTTTAGGAGATTTCCATTATGTATCTCAAGGTATAAACTTAGAAGAAAAGTAAACTGAATCATCAGCCAGTTCTTGAAATCTTTGCGCAAATGTTAAAGTTTTTCAAAACTGCCAAAATTACTTTTGAGGCAAACTCAACTCATGATATCAAAAGCATTTAATTCAGTTTGAACTCTATAAAACCTTCCCATCTATAATACTGTATTTCTCTATTAGTGCTAGGCAGCCCAGGATAGAAATCTTTGTCTCTGTACATACAGAATTCTTTTACCTGCCATATCTGCTCATATTAATAAATGTTGATCTTCTAGCTTTGTTTTTGTGTTGTTTTTTTCCTAAGAACTTTTATTTTCCAATGTTCTTGCCAACTAATTTTTGGTTTTAGTATGCAGACTTCACTTACTGTATATCACAAGAACTTGCAGTATTTTGATTGGAATATATGAAACATTCACTTTGTACTTATTTATGAGTTTTGACTAGGAGCATCATGTTGGACTGTTCATTTTTAGAAAATGTGGAAACACACTAAAGAAATATGAATTCTAAGATTTCATTTCCCATTGCCAGTTAGGGAAAGCAGAGCCTACCTCAACTGTTCACCTTAAAATCATAGAATCGTAGAATGGTTTGTGTCGGAAGTGACCTTAAAGATCATCCAGTTCAAAGCCCTCCACCGTGGGTAGGGACACTTTCCACTAGACCAAGTTACTCAGAAACCACTCCAGCCCGAATACCTCCAGGGATGGGGAGCCCACAGCTTCTCTAGGCAAACTTGTTTCAGTTATAATAAAGAATTACCTCCTAACATCTGATCTAAATTTGCCCTGCTTCAGCTTAAGACCATTCCCCTTAAAACTACATGCCCTTGTGAAAAGTCCCTGCAGCCTTTTTGTAAGCTCCCTTTAGGTACTGGGAGGCTGCTCTAAGGTTTCCCCAACATCCTCTCTTCTCCAGGCTGAACAGCCCCAAGTCTCTCAGCCTATCTTCATACGAGACAGCTCCCTGATCATCTTGGTGGCTCTCATCTGGACTCATTGTAACAGGTCAATGACGTTAACAACTCTAGTGTCACTCCTTGAGGGCAGCCAGCTCAACCTGTCATTTTTATTGCACCATGATTCTCTTATTTTAAGGATCAAGAGGTCTGAGACACTGCTTTGGGTAATCCAGGGTTGAGCCAGTAAGGAAATCTGGTCTGTCTCTGCGAGAGTAGAGTGTGCAGGGAATCAAACAGGGACCTGTCAGTCACTGGAGCCACCCTCCACCAAGGTATCTCAGTCCCAGCTCAGGTGATGTGTGTGTGACTGCCAGAGTGGCTTCTGGATGGTCAGACAGGAAAGCCTCCCTAACACAACCACATCGTGACCTGTTTTACAATCATTATAATTAGAAGTGCTGACCCAGCACTACTGGAAATATTTTCCAACCTTTAAAAATACAGGTTGTTCATTGGTGAGTTTAGTTGTTACAAGCCCAAGGCAAAGGCCATGGGGATGTCCTGTTGCCAGGAATCTTTTGCACAGCTACATTTGAAGCTGCATGTGTACTCTGTGTTACAGAAATAAAGGCTTTCTACCAAAACATGGACAAAATCAGCACATTTTTACAAGTAAGTGCTGATTAGTCTGCCTCACTTCTCAGTGACTAATGGGGATGACTCACAGAGAAAAGACATCTCTCATCATGTTAAGCACACGCAGGGTTGGGTTTATTCACAATGCAGATTTGGCTCTGAGTAGACCAAGCTCCCAATTCTGTGACTGCCCACAGTGCATCGTGCTGAGTCAGTCAGGGCTTTAGGACATCTTCTCACTGTGATGTGTTTAGTGCATGGCGATTACTGCTGGCCAAAAGAATTAGAAGCAATAAATTCAAAAGCATGAAAAATTTAATTTGACTTTAAATAGTATCAGACATTAATAGCTGTATTATTAACAATTGTTAATACTTTTGAGGTTTTAATGTGTGAAAAATAAATAATTTTATATTATTTGGCATTAATTATTTAATATTTCCGTCTGAACCACGTGTATGTTGGGAGAAGCTTGGAAAACAAATTTTAATAGTTCCAGTAGCTACCTCAAAAAGCTAAAGTAATCATTTGCTGAAATAAAGCAGCAAAATGATTACTTAGATTATTAATGGTTTCTAAATATACCTTACTTTTTAACTGGAAAATGATGCTGAAAAAGTTTGTTCACATTCTGTTTAGAGAATCACAAAGGCTCTTTTTATGCTTGAAATAAGCCACCTTTACAGCATAAAAACTGAAATTGGACATATACTTGTATACTTCTGAGGAGATTAGGCTTCTAAGGGACTAAGAATTTCAAATTTTCTTAGCTACCCTAAGTACGTTTTAGTGTTACAAAATAATGTTGAATAGGTAAAGAAAAAATAGAAATATTGACATATTATTTTGCATGTTACTACATTTATTTTTGTCATGCAGTAAAGCTTAACATTTGGTGTTAATGATTTACTATACTATAAAATATCCACAGGGTTGTGAGACCTCCGAGAGTTTGTTTGAATTATCAGCTTTTGTTGACAATGGCGTCTTTCCACCAATTTCAATTTTTTTTTTTAATAGCTTATGTGTCCTGATTTGTGGAGTTTTTTAATGGTAGTGGGCAGGAATGGCATATAGAAGCTCAGCATTACCACCCTACTGGCTGGGAAATTTGTTGGCTTTTGCCTTCCAGGAGGTGGACTGTTTGCTGCAAATGACTGGGAATGTTGCCCAGAGAGCTAAGAAGCTTCAGATATTTTATATAACATTTGCTTTTCAGATTAAAAAAAAAAAAAAAAGTAAAAAATCCTGTTTTAAAATCACCACAGAAACCTCCTTCTATTGCAGTGGTTGATGTTTCACATGAAGTGTGGGACAGCCTTTTGCCAGGATTAAGCTGAAATCTAGGCTAAAAGTGAAGCCCAGATTTGATACCTCACTGTTAGAATCACAAGATACTCCATCAGCCCAACACCAAAGGCAGACAAAGGCTGCAATTCTAACCTTTGGATGGAGCAGCAGCTGCAGCAGGTGCTGTGGGGAGCTGTGAGCTCACTGCACCGTGCAGTGTGACATGGCAGGAATGCTCTGGGTGGTGTCTGGCACCTGCTCGTCTGCCCTTAGCCAGCAAGTACCTGCAGCTGGCACTCTGAGCATCCCACAGCTTGTGTGGCAGTGCCAGTCAGAGGGGCCTCTGGGGCTTGGGTGATGTCTGGCTGATGAGATTCTGGGTGAGTACTGCAGGCAGAAGTGCAGGAAGAAACCTGCAGTCACCAAACTATTACTGAATGCCCCTGGGCACACACACATGAACGAACAGAGTTCTGCTCTGGCACCATGTCCAAAGCATGTCCTGAGAGCACATTTGATCCAGAGGACAACTGAAGGCACATTTCTTTTTAAAGTGTAGATTTCTGTACAGTGGCTCAGCAAAGTCACTCTTGGTCACAAAAGGCTGAGCAGAAACACCTAGGTGAGGAATACTAGGCCATGAGAAAGTTGGGGTCATGCAGCCTGGAGAAGGCTCCAAGGAGACCTTATTATGGGCTTTCATGACTTAAAGAGGGCCTCTAAGAAAGGTGGGGACCTACTTTTTATCAAGGCCTGTAGCAATAGGTTTAATAGTTTTAAACTAAAAGAGCCTTTAGATTAGATGTAAGAATTAAGTTCTTTTATTATGAGGGTGGTGAAGCACTGGCATGGGTTGCCCAGGAAGGTGATGGATGCCATATCCCTGGAAACATTCCAGGTCAGACTGGATGGGGCTCTGAGCAAACTGATCTAGTTGACGGTGTCCTCCCTCATTCCAGCAGGATTAGACTAGACGACCTTTAAAGCTCCCTTTTACCCTAAGCTATTCTGTGAGCTATGACAATAGGTTTAACACATAGACAGCTAAAGGCAAAAGCAGACAACTTCTTCTAAAGACCCAGAAAATGTGGGTACTGAAAAAACTCCACTGATGAAAATTTCTGTCTCAGTTAGGAGCTGTTACCAATTTCATACTATTCCACTCTATAAAAATAAACCTATCAATTAATCACCACAAGTTACTGTCAAACTACATGTGTTTGACAAAGCACCCGTTTGTGCTTTCATTATAACAAACACATATAATATCTGACAGACTGCTCTTGAACGCTTGCATTTAATTCAGTAGCATTGATCATTGAATTTTAATTTTATTTTAGACTCATGAAGTGTGGACCGGTCATATAATTCACTCATATTTATCTGGTTGTTAGTTCTGATGAGGGCCTAAAATTAAATTAACATTGGCCATTTATGTATAATCAAATATTAATTTTGAAACAGTTGCACCCATCTGGGGCAGAAGGAATGAGAAGATGCAGAACTGTCTACATAAAATCCTAGTTGTTAGGAACATATGAATCAGGTAGACCTGAAGGGTGATGAAACCCAAGCCTCATCCCATTTGCCAGCAACTCAGTAATAGGATGTTTTTAATAAATGGCTCTTCTGTTCTTCACTACAGGAGAAGTGAGATCCTACATCCATTTTCCTGCTAATTTTTTTTTTTGCATCTGATATTTTTAACTTTCAAGAACAGAAAACATTCAATAAAATTAGAAAATATAGATTACTACATTGATCCACAGAGGTCTCCAGGGTTTGCCAGGATTTTAGAACCATTTCATTGACTAACATTGCTGCACTTCAGTTTGTTTGGGGTTTTGGTCTGTGGAGGGGGGGCTTTACTTGTTTCTTTGGGTTTTTTTGCTTGAGCTTTTAGTCTAGAGCTAGGTATTCATAATTTTAAACTACTTACTATGCATTTATAATTAGGATAGAGCACATCATATCACATTCTTACTGGATGTTTTTTTTGTAGAAGAACCCATTTTTTTAAGAGACCAAAATTGATAAATTCATGACATGATTAAAAAAACCCAGCTTTAGCTTATTGTTCCATTGAGTCAAATGTTTATTCGCTATCTTTCTTTCACTTGGGAACAAATTTCCTAATTTAAGTCATGTCAGTAGTGATATTGCCCAAATTGTGTAGATAAAAACATTAGAGGTACCTCTTTCTTCTTCCCCTAAACTGTTTTTTGTTGTTAAATTATAATTCTTTAGTTGTGATGTTCTCTTGTACAATTACCTGATTAATTGTACAAGAGAATCTTGATTATGACTGGTCAAGGATTATATTTACTAAAATTGATTATGTTTTACTCAAAAACTATAAATTCATTTGATCTTTTTCCATCATCATAACTTCTAATTGACTCTTATTTGTGAAGAGCTCTGGTAAAACTTATTACCTGAATGAGTAACTGCTGGGCTTTGCTTGGATTAATCTCTATAGTGATTTATTGCAGTCATAATGTTATGAGCTTGGCTACTCATAGTCTTTGATTTCTCAAGGTGAATTGCAGTTTTAAAGTTGAGTACAGCATATTTTCACTAAGGAATTCATTAAATATCATGATATCCATATTATTTTACTTCATTCACTTATAGATGATTTTTACATTTTGTCTTAAAATACTGGTTGCTATTTTTTCTTACTTATCATGCTTTTCTTGATTTTTTTTTTCTAGTCCAAACTTTCATGCTGTGTAGGAGAATACAGCCCTATCCTGAGAACTCTCAAGAAAATATTCAAATGTTGGATGACATAATACCAAAAATATAAGTATGTGAAATTTCAAGGATGTGGTTGTCGATGTGTTCTATCTATTTTGCTTCACTACTGTTCAGCATCTTGTGAAGAAATTCCCAGAGATCTACAGACTGTCATGGTATTTAACAACAAAACTGGCAGGCCCTAAAAGTAGGAGTTGCATCATTATCTTAGTAATAAATAGGGAACCAGACCTTAAGGAATCATAACAGAGCAGTTGTACAGAATTCATTAAACTAGTATTGTTAAATACTCTTAAATTTTCCCCAGACACTGACCTCTAATAACAACTTACAAGAAGTACATTCATAATATAGAGAGTATAACTAAAATTATACTTATTCTTTGGTCAATGTGTTGTGACAGTGGTCTGACAAAAAACCCATAAAAAACACTTTGAAAACTGTGTTTTCATTCATCAGTGGCATGAATACCAATCCAAAATTCCTTAAATAACAGCTGAAGTCTTGTGATACTGGACAGTTGTTAGAGTACTAGTGATTTATGAAATCCCTGGTGAGTAAAAATAATTTTGCCTTGTTCAGTCTAGGCAGATGATCAAGATGACTGAGGAGTGGGAAAAAAGTCAACGAATCTCCTCAGATTTTGGAATGGACTGTGTCTGGTGATGTTATTAGATTTAGGCAGTTAAAATAACTTTCAATATACTGAGCATAAAAAAAGAGGGGATTGTGTTAATATAAAATCTGACTACTGCTAGCAAAAGTTCAAATGTATTAGCATCCATCTGTGTCCTTGTCATCTTGGCTTTTCTACATTTCTGATTTTGTGAGTGATGCTCTAAGTGGAGAAAGAATGTCATATTTATTAATTTAGTTAGTTATTGAAATCCAGTGCAGGCAGTGATGTGTATTTGGCCATCTTCCAGAGCTGTGAACAGAACAGGTGTTATAGTTTTGAGCGGAACCTTGTGATAAAAGTGCCTAAGGAATTTATCTACTTTCAAGACCAGAATTAGAATGTTAAAGTCTTAA
Source organism: Euphonia xanthogaster (assembly GCA_034509185.1). Taxonomy (NCBI): domain Eukaryota; kingdom Metazoa; phylum Chordata; class Aves; order Passeriformes; family Fringillidae; genus Euphonia; species Euphonia xanthogaster. Next base: position 93,865,790 of record JAYDZK010000169.1, read on the forward strand.
TCAATGGGAATGATAGCTACACAGTTTCTATACTTAGGATATTTTAGGGTTTTTTCCCTAAATCATCCAGAAACCCAAATCCCAGTGTTAGGGGATTTTAATATAGTCACACATTAATTTTTTTTGAAAACAGTGATATGTGTACACCTATATGGAAATGGGACCTTAGTCAGGAGAATCTCGGTTTGTTTTAGTATCAACCTATGTACTTCTACCCAGTATCACTGAACCCTGCACCAAACAGATTGATGGATGCTCTTCTTCAGCCTCTGATTTTGCTGTAGTGTGATTTCATGCAAAAAACCACAAATTATTTTCCTCTGCTGTTTGAACATGAACCTTCATTAATTAAAATATGTCTTTCTTAGAAGATGCAGTAAAAATGTGGAGCTGTGAATCACAAAACACAGAGGCAATATTTCCTTTTACCACAGTAAAATCAACCGAATGTTCGGGTCATCTGGGTCAGTTATAATAAAAGTTCTTTTTCTGTCTACACTTACCTATAGTTTAGTATTCTCAGTCTTATGAGTCACTCATCTTACGAACATGGGAGCTTATAAAGCCCTTACACAGCTGCATGTTCATCAACCTTTTACACAGATTCATGGTAAAAATAAATGCCAAGAAATCCTTTCACTGGGACCGCATCTCTCACAACAGTGAAGGATGCAGCTGGAGAAGAGTGTGCCCAGCCACCAGTGTGGGGCAGGGTGTGCATAAAGGCTGTGCTCAGGGATCCTCCACGTGGACACACACAGTTCCTTACCCTTTCACAGTCCTCCTCACCCTCACTTTCCTGTGCCCTTATACTTGGGTCTCCAAATACTTCTGTGCTACCTGGTCAAACCCCCTTTCCTCCCAAGCTGTCCAGTTTCATACAGGGGAATTCCAGGAGCAGGTCCATTTCGTCTGATTGAAATCACTTCACTCTTAAGCTCCAAATCTATCAATATTAGATTTCCTTTTCCATATGTCACTGCCATCTTTCTCCTCCTGCCCTGCTGTGGACCAAACCCCCCACACCAAACAGACCTGTGGTGCTCCTACATTTTAGGACATGAGAGTATATTCCAGGAAAGCCTAGGAACAGCGCTAAGCTTACACCTTATATCCTAAAAAGCAGCTGTTGACACCTAATCACGAGAATAGCTGTCCCTATTCACCTTTAAACTGGAAAATGCAGGCTGATTTCTAACTGGAGGAATAGTATTCCAGGAGAATCTTTGAGGAGCAGAAGGGAGAACCTCTACAAAGGCAGAACCTTGACAGATACCAAAAGTCATTCTGTAAGGGATTTACCTGTTGGAGATGAGAACACCACAAAATGGTGTGGGAGATTCCCTCCACTCCAGCATTGCATTCTGTTCTTCATCCTTTGGATTTCTTTCTCTGTTGAGATCCTATATTCTGTCAGGCAAATCCTTTGTCTTCTAACTGTATCTAATTCCCCAAGTACAATTTCATGTGGTATAAATACGAGTTATATTCACCTATGGATAACATCAAATACAGTGTGGATTTCACAAGAGGATTTCACAGTGTGGATTTCACAAGACAATCAGTTCTTGTCCCCTTTTCCTTAGTTGTAATATAGCTGCATGATAAGCAAGGAAAAGTAAAGTGTGTTCTTTGTGTTGTTCGAGGCAGAATAAAGAGATATTTCTTCACATAGATTTGATGGGATCTGCTTTGAAATTAACCATAATAAGCAATGCAAGTATCATCTGGTGTTCTGAGTGTGCTGTCAAATAATGTATGTTCTACAGGGTGCATGTAAAAAAATAGGACAGCATAAAATACTAACTAGAAAATGGCATGGATAAAGCTCAAAATAATAATAAAAAAACCACTCAGTATTTTTAAAAAAACAGACAAATGATAAAAGTAAATGATAAAATAAAAATACTCCATGGGAAGCTAGTTGTGAAAAGCCTTTTAAATAATGGATAGCCATAGAAGTTTCAATTTTGACAAGAAACTTGAGTCTTTTAGTGACTGGTAGAATAATCAAAAAATAGTATCCCCAATAAATTCAAAGAACAGGAGAGAATGAAACTATACTTTTCAGCTCTTTCTTTTATATAGACATCTTTTGTTTTACCACTCCATTAAAAGGCACATATCTTCAGTGAAAAATATGCTTTCCAGAAATACGTTTTCTTTTCTTCTGTAATGGCCAAGAAGGAGACCTGATATAATCCTCTCTGATGAGCAGATTCTCACAGCAAAGCCTTTATATGGCTGAAAAATCGGCTTCTGCCTTAAGAAAAGGGAACCTTGAGAAGCATAATTTGAGACAAGTGCACATTTTTCCAAGCTCACCAAGCTCAGAGATGAACTTGTATATTCCTCATTCCCCTTTCCCTTAATTATAATTTTCATTTATCTTTAAAAGAAAACCCTCAAGTTCAATGCTGACATGAGATTAATGCAATAATCAGTGCATTTTTTTTACCATACCACTGGAAATATACCTTTCTAAAACAGCTATCATGTCCCATCATGGCCCATCACTTCTTCAGTGGAGATACATTCAGCACTTTAAATCATGAGATTTAGTTTCATATGTTCAACCATGTGCTTTTGGAACGCAAATCAACAATTAATATAGGAATACATTGATTTATATTATGATGACCAACCAGTTAATATTTTGTCTAATGTCAAGACAAAAAATAATGAGGAATTCAGCAGCAGTAATGTTTTTTGGTTATTTTGCTATCTGGTTTCTTCCTACTGACTGCAACCTCCTGAAAAATTGTGTCGTTCACAGCCTAATTTGGCTTATACTGAGTTCTCTGACATGTACAACTCTCCTCAAGGGTATTTCTTTGTTATGTTTCTTATATTCCTTCATTTCTACTTACTAACATTGTTCATCCTCAGTGATATTTAAAAAAAGCTCTGCTATATGTCATACTGTAATTCTTCTCTCAAAGGTTGGTTTTACAACTCCCCCAAGCATGATGAAACAATGGTTCATTGTTCTTGTTCCTCAATGTCACTTGTTATAGAAGTCTTGGCTTGGTTTCCAAAACTGAATCAGCCTGAGGTGAAACTTTCCCATAGTTTTAATTTCCCTTTTTTCTCTTCTGCTTGAAAACACATTTTATTTAGTAACCATCACCACTGGTGATGTTTTTCACAACACTATATTACATCAACAGTAGTCTGTGTCATATCTGAATTGTTCAGCTCTTTATTCACAATGTTGCCTGCTTAATTATCAATACTTTCTTATCTCTTTCTGTGAAAGCTTTATCTCTATGGTATTGATTGCTAACAGTCTTCTGGTATCAATTATTGTTAGGGAGTGTCGAAAAAGCTAACATTAAAAAGTTAGGATATAGTGGCAAATTTCTTGAGCCAAAGATCTCTTTGGGTAAAGAGATGTGGCAAATCAAAGTTACAGACTTTATTCAGGAATAAAAAACACAACAATTTTAACAAAAAATATGTGCTTTGTGGGAGAACACTATAAAGAAGTGGAAGAAAACCTGCAAGAAGTATGAGGCTGAATGTGACACAGTGGAATATCTAGAACAGAACCAAAGATATTTGAGTTATGCTATTTTCCCTGCCAAGAGAATAGCCTGTGAAACACAGAAGTTCAGTATCTTATTGTTTTTACTGGTTTGTTCATCCAAAGGATGATAACTAGTTTTGTCAATCACTTCAGAAGCTGGAAAGGAAAAAGACTGTGCCATAAATCAAGGTCTTTCAAACTGGTAGATGAACTTGAAATAATAATTTTATACAATGAATTGCATTTATAATTTGTTTCTGGAACAGCTCAGGAATAACATTCCAAACCACATTTTTTCAGAATTGCATGAGTAACATTAACATTGTTATTGAGAAACACTAACATTGTAGGAAATATAATCTGGAACAATCAGGTTAATCAGAAATCAAAGAACATTTCAATTATTTTTATATATTTGGGAAATATATATTTCACATACATTTAAATGTGTTTCAAAGATCTAGAGACCCTTAGGAATTCATGTGATCATCTCCTAAAGTGACATGTATACTGAGTCCTTATGTGTACTGAGCCCTTGAACTCTTTTTTAATAGCTTTTCCTGCAGAATGTGCAGCTTGCCAGCATCTTCTCCAAATCATTTAAGAAGACTCTTTTAGTGACAACCTATTATGTCAATCTTATCAACACTGTGTGAAAAAGGACTGTCTCCCTAATTATTTCTACCTCACGTATATATGCAGAGTCACATTAATTACAGGTTTGATCTGGAATTTCTATGATTTCTAAATGGTTTTTATTTCAGAAAAAACAGCCTTCTCTCCTTTCTTGGTACCCAAGGTCAAGATTTTCTACCAGTTAACCTTAGCCTTTTAGAATTTCCTTTTCTTCCTTACATGACCTCAGTTTCTTCTGCTGTGAGAGATGGTTACCTACAGAAGTTGTTTAATCCAGTGCCAACATATGGGAGTAGACTGTCTAGACACCCCTCTGACTGAAGACCTGTGTTTGAGGCAGCTAATGTCCGCTGAGATTATTTCAGGGTGAAAACTGGAACAGTTTTTCATTTGCCTCTCTTCAAATGAGTTTGTTCAGATGAGTCCAATTTTCCAGGCAGTGTCACAGACCAGTAGAGACAGAGCAGTACCTTCAGCCACAGAAACAGCATCACTCACACAGACATGGGCAGCACAGACTGCCTGGTCCTTTGCAGCTGATCAGGTGGAAGTCAATGATGGCAGACCCTTATTCAATGGAGTTCATCAATCAGAGGCCTAAGTGTTCTCATTTTTCTTGTTGTCTTCATTATCTCTGATTAGGCTTTGTGTACCTTGGTTGTTCAATTTATTAATTTTTCAGTCTTTTGACATTTTTTCTTAATTTGAATAACTGTTTACTAAATACCCTCAAAATCTTTATATCATCAAAGTTCCCTACACTTCAGGTATCTACCTGTCCTTTACTTTACCTATATATTTACACCTGTCCTTTACTTCACATATGTATTTACAATCCTGTTATGATAAGGAAAAAAATCCCACTTTTTCAGCATCTTTCATGTGACAATCTCAAGACATTTGATGAAAATAACAGAACTAAAAAAAAAAAGAAAGAATAACAGAACTAAAAAAAAATCCTGTGATACAGATGTCTTGTATCTGAAAGGTAAAAAAAAATTGAAGCCCAGTTTTATCTTGGCTGAATTCAGCTAAGGGCAAAAGAATACAAGTGGTTTGAATTTAGCATGAGAGGTCACATTTATGAAGATTTTCCAGGTGTCAAAACCCTGTTAGATTCCTTAGTTACTAAACATAGGAAATTGTGCCATATTCCTCAAAAACATGATATAAAAATCAATGTATGTTATGTACAACATAACATATGCTGTAACTAAAACTTGTAGTAGAAAAATATAAGGTTTTCCTTTATTTTTTCCCCTTTCATGGATTGGATTAATTGCCTAAACTTTGAAAAACAGGTGTGAAAATTTCTTTTTACATAATAGAATTAATTTCCAAGATGGTAAAGATTATTATGAAAGGAGACCATTGACTCTTTTGAAACCAGCAATTATTTAGAAGGAAGTCTGTGGACCTGAAATCTACCATTTTAGGAAAATTAGGAAATGCTCTCTCTAAATTACAGGTGAAGCCGACAGCCTGGCAGCTAAAGGGCAGAGCAATTTATTCTTGTGTAAAAATAACTCACATCTGTCACACTTGCATACCTGGAAATCTGTTGTATATTTGCTGGCATATATTAACTGTTTAGATTCTTTTTATGTCTCAGGTAGGTAAACAAGAGAAATAATGGGAGTAGAAGAAAACACAAGTACATAGCACTTAGTGTAGAGCACTTATTATCACGAAGTTTCAATGCAAAATCACTGCGTGGTAATGAATATCATTTATATTCAAGTTGAAAAAACTAGCTTGAAAATACTTTTGAGCAAATAGCTTCATATGTCAAGTCTGAAATGTACTCAGAGCTAGATTCAGTACCCACTGAAGTAAAATTATTTCCTCTTGGTGAACACCAAATAGAGGAGGAAAGAAGGAGTTGTGGGAATCGTTAAGGATAAAGTCAAAGCTCACATAAAACTTCAGAGAAGTAGAACACAACTCAAATCTGCTTTGCAATTCAGTGCCAATAATGTTCTGGTATGTTTTGTATATCTTCATATACCCCTGAGATAGGTGAAAAAAATTAAATATGCAATGGAAAAAAAATTATTTCTGAAGCAGCCAAAGACACTGCAATATATGGAAGGCAAGATCTGCGTGTTTGTCAGTGAGTTTGCTTTTCATCCAACTCTACAAGAAATTTAGTGGTGTCTTCAGATTTATTGATGCCTAGACACCTGTAATTTGCTTTTCTTCTTTTACTATACAGATTATGGTGTTATCTTTATAGTAAAGGTAGTGCTAAAAGCCTTAAATCTCCTGAACTCCAGTATCTGTTGTAATCTCTTTGATGTGTGGGCACATCTTTTGCCTGACTACTGAGAGTATTTCCTTGAGCGTGGTTAGCTGATCATGAAGGATAGGTGTAAGCTCAGCAATTATTTAAACATGAAAAAGTGAACAAACTATAGCAATACTTGTGGACTACTAAAATGTGCAATGTGTAAAATAGTGACAGCAAGAGATAATACAGATCCTTTTAAGCAACATCAGTAAAATATAATCTAAAAATTGATCTCGATTGTCTTACTTAAAAATCTATTTCATAAAACACACATCCTCGTACACATAACAACAGTTTCCATTAAAATGTACAAATAAAGAAGCTGTAAAAGAAGGATTAATAATATAATGCTTATTCTTATACTTTTTTATTTGTGTCCATGAGTCAGTGAATTATTTCTACCAGTAAGCTTCTGTCTTTTTTATTTAAAATGGCAAGCAAAAAATTAGACAAAAATGATAAAAGCTTTGTAGGTCTGCAAAAGATTTTCTCCCTCAAAGCTTGAGTATGTTCTCTAAAATAGATGCGTAGAGTTCAGCTTCACATTCTGTTCAAATGCAAATTCATAAGTAGATGTATTTAGAGAACTGAGATGCTTGACTGATAATTCACTGTAAGAATTTGTTCTCAGTAAGTCTGATGCATATAATGCTCATACTTGCTGAGCTAAAACCCCCTGTCATTTCTCAAAAGAATATCTATATTTAGAAGCGCAGTGAAAGAGTTTCTAATCAACACAAGTCAATACACCATCTGATTTCCTCCTTTCTCTTTGCCTATGTCCTAAGCACAGCTCTCTGCTGCTCAAGACTCTTTAAAGAGAGTATTCAATGACTTTAATATCCTTCTTTCATCTCTAGGTTCACTAAAATATTTTAATATCCATGTATGCTGTGCCTTTGATTTAGTCTTGTCTGTCATCATGTAATACTAGCTCATCTACTGTGTGGGGCATGTGACATTTCAGAATACTGGGAAATTTTTGATTACAAGCTGATCAAAATTATAAGCTGTAAAAGATGATAGAAACTGTAAAAAATGATAGATAATTAAGAGCCCTATCCAATGAGGAAGACAAGTCAGCAATTGACTGAGCAAGAGAAGGCTTAAGGAGTCTTTGTCTCCGCCTAAAAGGAGAGTCGTGCTAGCCATGTTGAGCTATGCTCACCATTGCTTGCAAGCAAAGAGTGAGGTTATGGTTTCACATAGTTCTTCAACATCTTGATGACCCAAACAAAGTTACAGTAGAGAAGTTATAACAGGTGAATTAGAAAATTTACAAAACTGCAAAAGGAAAATATGTAGAAGAGGAGGAGGGATATGTAAAGAGCTAAAATATGAAACACAAGATTAGGAAAAGAGCAAGTAAACATTAGGATAGAGAAGGAGAAGTGCAAAAGAAGGCTTCAAGACAGCAGCTATTCTTTGTTGCTTTTTGTAGTCACAATGTTTAAGACTCCTGCTGCTCCCCTTTTAGAGTGCTCTTTACCAAAATACAGATTGAAAAGAAGCCTTCTAGCATCTCTTAGTTGTTTTTATTTTAAAAAGGCTTAACTTTCACAGTAGTCAATACTTACATCATGAAGTAGTGGGAAAGTAGTTTGGTGAGAGAAAAATCTCATTCATGATGTCCCACATCTGCCTTAACAGTTAATAATTTTCCAGTATTTCAGACTGTGTCTTTTCAATGTAAAACATTCACAGTTCCTCTTTTGCTACAGAAACAAAGTTCTAGAAGACTTTCATCAATCCCATTTACATAAATAAATTCCCTTGTTATTTATTTGGAAATTGTAAGTAGTTTAATATACATGAGAGGAAAGCAAAATGCTCCATCCTAAGCCCACATTAATTAAATGCACACCAACATATCATTGTTACCGTATCAATGTCTGTTTATGCAGAATCCCAGACCTGAAAAGAGAAGATTATTTTCCAGATAAAATGATGCATTATTTATGATAATATTTTAAATTATTTTGTCTTAGCTATGCTTGTAATAGTTATTCTATATTCTTTAATTTCAGCTCTCTGACATTTACTTTGGTTTTTTTTAAAGGTATTTAATTAATTTTCAATTCAGGAGAGAATTGGGCATCACCCTGGCAGACCTTTAATTTCCAGAATGTGCCTATTTTCTTCTGTGCTGCTTCATAAAACAAATTGCTCCCTATAATCTGTAAAACAATAAACAAAATTATTATATCTTAGCCCATTCATACTCTACTGCCCTTCTTAATACCATTTTGTAAATCAAGCAGTGAAGAAAATTACCAAGGTGATAACAAGGAAATAGGAGACAATTATTTTGAAGAAATAAAAAAAAAAAAAGGGAGATTATAAATTGAGGTTAAATGAAATGAGAATTGTATTTGTAATATGACTTAATTTTAAATGAGTTCATTTTAACCTTAATTTAAAAAATATACATTAAGACAAATACTGGTTTAAAGTTATATATTAATAGTACAGAAGAACATTCATAATCTGTACATGTAACAGAACTGTGCTAGTAAATTTTTTTATATCATTGGTATAGCATGAGGTCAGAAAAAGGGCTAAAAGAGAAAAAATATCCCAGAAAAACAAACAAACAACAACAAAAAACAACAAAAAAAAAAAACCCCAACCAAATTAAAAAACCCAACAAAACAACACCAAACAACAAAAAATCCCCAAAACAAAACAAAAACCAAACAAAAAAAAACCCCAAAACACAGACAGAGTTCAGCATTTTCTTGTGAAATATTTTTTAATGCCTAAATTTGTGATTATCCTATTTTGTCTATTTAAATGATAGAATTACCTTGCATTTCCTTCATTTGTTCATTTGTCCTACACTGACAGGAGGGCCACCCTCTGACAGTAAAGGCCTAGAGGCAGTCCCTCACTCTGATGTTTTTATATCAGCTCATCTTCTGCAGGGGCCCTTGCGCACATCTCACACACATCCTTACACAGACTGGATCTTGGGTTCTTACTAGACTGTGAATGTGCAAAATTGTAAAGGCTACAAAAACATAATAAATGAAAACACGACCTTGAGCTGCCTGTAAAGAAAATACGTGCATGAGAACTGACATATTCCAGCATGTCAGAGGAAACCTGTCCATTCATTGCTGCTGGGGCAGACTGAGGAGAAGCTTTACACATGAAAATACCTTGGTGGCTTTCAGATCCTCACCATTTTTCTCTTCGACACTCCAGTGAAGCTGCTGCTCTGTGAAGGTCTAGGGCAGACAAAGCAGAGTTTCTGTCTAGGAGAGGACATGAGTCACCCATAACTTTTGCTGAGCCCTGTTGATGTGAAAAACATAGATCTGGAGTGTTCAGACAACTTCAGCCCTGCTCATTCCAGGTGTAAAAGAAGGTGCAAATGCACAGATTTCTCTAGCTTAGTTGGCTAATGGCCCTGAATGCAATGCAGACATACATGCTGATTCCTTTAGACATTATCTGTACTTTTTTTCTAAACACAAAATGATAAAGATTCGTTTTGAAGCATTGATCTAATGTACTGGCTAAATTGTACTAGAGCTTATGTTTTCTGCCTGTCTATGTTTTTACTGGTTTCAAGGGAACACAACATTTCCATGTTGAACATACTGCTTTCTGTGTTTTAGTTGTAAGTGTTGCTGATTTTCACCCTAAGGTTGTCAAGATTTCAGAAATGGGAAATTGTTCCCTGTAAATACAATTATTAATTAGTTGGTATAATTTACTGACAGCTTTCCATGAAATATGTCCGTTGTTATTGCTGCCATGTCTGAATTCAGACCCAAACATATTTATCTTAAATATTTTAAGGATGCCTTTGGAAGCCTTGAAGAGGAACCATAATCCTTTTTTTATAATCTAAAGTAATAAACTCCTTTCTATTCTGCAGATTGACTTCTTTGATTTTAAAGCAAATAGAATATTCTAGCCAGAGGGAAACCTTATGAATTTTTACCTGCAAAATTACCAGTACTGCATCTCCCTATTCCCCTAACAACTTCAACATGTGTAACAAGAAAGCATTATTCAACCCCTTTACCATTTCAGATTTAAAATGATGTTAAAATTAAATTATTTAATTAGAAAAAAAATTATAGACATAATATTTACCTTAAAACTAAGACTGACTCTAACTTCATATTTTCTAATCCTGTCCATCCCCATGACTATAGAGCACAAGCTGAGCTATCAGTGAGCTACAGCTGAAATTTGCAGTGCAGTACAGTGTTTAAGGATCAACTGAGAGGTACATTTTACTGCTCACGGTAGGGGGCCATGTGAAAAATACACTGAAGTGCAAGAATATGTTCAAATTGAAAATTCTAGTTCTTAAATTGTCTTTATCCTCACAAAATGGAGGGTGGAAAAAGCTTAAATAGAGCTTTTAATTTAAAGTCTTTGTAAGAAAATATGTCCATCTTATCCTTCTGAGAAGTCAAATCACAGAACAGACAAAGAATATGGAGAAACTTTTACTCTAGAAGGGATGACTTTGCTTCGGTAAAGTAATACCAAATTTTGCATCCATATTAAAAAGTAGGAATATATTTCTTTATTTGTTAAGAACAGAATTTTGGAAAATTGATTTTAGTAAATTTTGAAATAGTTATGAGTACTAAATAGATGCAGATGTGCATCTCAACAAGGTTGTAAGACAGTTTTTAATATTTTACATTATTTGTGTGTGGAATAGCATACAAAAATTTATTTTAATAGTTTATATGAATTGTAGAATATAAAGGTTATTTAGTAAGCCTGTATATAAAAACACAGTCTCTTGACTACATCAATAAACACTGTTTTAACAGTCTTGTGTACTTCTTGGTGAGGTATGAAAAGCAGTGGAATTTCCTTCCTTGCTTCTTACATGATAAATGGACTTTAAAAGCATTTTTAAAAGCACGATCTATACAAAAATCCAAATCCCATAGGTATATAAACGCCATGTAACGAAAGCCACATTGAATTTGATGGAATTTCTCTTCAGAAGTCTCTGCTAACTGTATAAAAAAGATGCTGAGAGTCCAGAGCATAGGCAGGACTCTGAATAAGTGTTTGATGCCTCTCTGTGTAAGTTTAAGGGGAATGACAGCCCTAGGTATGCCTAGTTACAGCTGTCTATGTGCTCACCACTCCTATCTTTTCCCAAATTGCCTCATAGAACTTTTTGAATGTCTGTGATAAAATCATAGACTTGTAGAAGAAAAACTTCCATATTCTCTCTTCCCAGTGAGATTGGACTCACTGCAGCCTTGTTGCTTGAGCTACGCGAAGGTCAGACAAGATCCTCACAATGGTCCCTGCAGGCCATGTAATGAATGTAGTAGCATTAAAATGTAGAACATTTCTTCATTTTATGTTCTGCTGAGGCTGCAAAGTTTGTAACAGGCAGTTCTGGATAACAATCCTTATTCCTTTTAATAAGCATAGTGTATTTGAACCAAATATTTTTGGTTCATTATTTTGCCTTAGGTTCTGCTGCTAATGTTCTAGTTTCTCAAAAGACTAGCTCATGCGTTGGTTTATTAATACTTCTCCCTCAATCTATTTCTCCTACTTGCTCATTCAAACCTGTCCTGCTCAGAAGTTGGCTTGCATTAAAATGTATTGGCATGAGCCATGCTATATGAGGTTTGAATTATGCAGAAACAGATCATCATTGTCTTTTAACGTTTCAAAATATTCCATAAAGTCCATCATTCTGTTTGGTATCCAGAAATGCCAGAGCCTTCCTGAGGACTTTGCTATAAATATTATAGCAGGTAAAGTCTAGTTTGAGATTGTAATTGCATTATTGAAAGACATACAGGATAGTAGCTATTCTAAACAGGAAATAATTTGAAGGTCCTTTTTCTGTTTCAATTAAACTACATCATTACTCTGTTGAAGTAAATCTAATTATTTGGTTTTTGTTGTTGGTGGTTTACTAGAAATAATGGGTAGAAAACATCTCTTGATTTTGTAAGAGAATTTTTAGAAATTAAAAATGAAAATACTGTGATAATGTATTAGGAGTGTCTATTTCAAAGCATCTCTGTAAGCCACAAGTGCATTGGGTAGAGATCTGGTATACCTGTAAGAATCTGATCTGTAGATTTGATTGGATAAGAAGTGGAAAAATATTCTGAAATGTATAATCCTTGTAAGAAAAACATTCTGAAGACCACTTGCTGAGTATTACTACCCTATTGCCAACATCTGTCAAAATAAATGTTTTAGAAAAACTTTAGTAAGTCTAGTCCTAGCTATGTCTTTCCCTGCTTTTTGAGGTGAACTTCCCTAGGGAATTGCTATGAAAAATAAGACACTCAGGAAATTTCATCAACACATAAGAAATTTTTCATTGGAGAGATTTTGCTGAAAACCATTCATGCCAGCATTGGCTCTGAAACCATACTGAAAACAATAAATACTCCTAATGAAAGAAAATATTGAACTGCAAATAAGCTTCCTCACACACTGTCAAAGAATGAACACTAGCTTTTCTTTTAATTCCAGGGCTTTCCTTCTTTCTCTTGGGCAGGGAATGCTTATGTGCTTGTTCTGGCAGTGAAAGAGAAGCAGTGTCCTGCACTTCTGTGTTGATCCATGCTGGTCTGGCCATGACTCTGCTCTGCCTTCACAGGACGATGTCACTTCCTTATCACAGCTACTGTCCACTTCCCTGAGTAAAAAATGTGATCAAACCCAGAAAGTGTAACTGCTTTGAGAACAGCCAGTTTTCTCCTTAACTATTATCTCCTTGTACTGTATCTCCACAATCTCGTGCACTTCATGTGAACAGCCTAATCTCTTCTTTGCTGTCTACGGCGATACTGAGTATTCTCTATTTCTAGTCTATTTTTAAGTTTGTTGATACAGTCCTCCTCTTTGAATTTTAGCGTTCTCATTTTATTGATCACTGCTTTTTGCTTACTTGCCTGTGATTTTTGAGGCAGAATGAAAGAATTCCACATAGCACTTTTATTTTTTGGTTCTTGGAAAAATCGTCCTTTTGTCATTACCTTGATATTACTTCAGCTTAGAGCGCTAGAAAACACTTTCTATATGATAAGTTTTTGTGTTTCTTGTGAATAATTCTTTGATAGTCTATTTTCTTGTTAGTATTGGAACATGGTTTTGCCTAGTCCTACCAGTCATTTCTCTGCTTGCTTGCTTGCTTGCTTCCTCCCTTCATCCCCTTGGCTTTTTCCTGCTGTCCTCTCTACCTTTCTTTCTCTCACCCTTCCCTTTCTTCAGTCCTTTTTAACCTGCCTCATTTTTCCCCCTTTTTTAATTTTGTGGCCTCAGAGTGACTCATGGCAAGAAATATAAGCCGTAAAAGCACAACAACATTCTTGCATGTGGTCATTATGCAGTTAGCAGCTAACCTCCAGCTTCAGCATACGATTATAAATATGGAATCTCAGCAAATCCCTGGACAGTTTTGTCGCCTGCTAAACTCCTATTTCATGTATGATTAGGTTGAATTCTGTCCATTTTTATGTTTAGGCAAAACAATCCATTTGCTCATGACCAAATGAGTATATTTTGTTAATAAATGCTGTTTCAGCAGCAAGCAGGGGGGACTTGGAAACTTGGAGAAAATACATTTTCTCAGCTATTCAACTTGAGTATGCAAACTGTAGAGTCACTTGAGAGCATTTTCTCAGCCAATTCCAAGGAAAGCAAGACTGCAGGAGAGTCATCCACAAGTAACAAAGTAGGACCACAAATATTCACACTATGATAAACCATGCAAATGTTTTTCTATAATTCTGCTGCTAAAACTGAAAAGACTAATTATCAAATTACTTAAATTAACTCTTACTAGATACTTTTTATAGTAACAACTATGTCACAGGAACACTTTCCTTTGTCTCAGTTAAACAAATTTGTAAATAAAGATGTAAAAAAAAATATGTGGGTGAAATAAATGGTAGAAGTAAAAAAGGTCTAGGCTTTGAAAATATAATTTAAGGTTTTACGGAAACTGTTTAAAAATTTACTAGGGCTTTTAGTCCAATTTAGATGGGCCTTTTTTGTTTTCTTTTTTCAATACAATAAAACACGCACTTGTTAGCAAAAATGCTTTATGAGATCACATGTGTGATCACAGTATACTCCAAATACTCCAAGTAAAAGGGAAGCACATGCTCATGAAAATTCTTTAGAACAAATTGTATGCACTTGTTTCCCTGTGCCACTCTGGTGCTGGTTGTAACATTCGGTGAGTCAGTTCAACTTGTATGGAAGAAATGTCTTTATTTTTTCACTGGATTATTGGTTGCAGGATTGGTGAGCTGGACTGGTACAAAGAGATACTTGGTGAGTACCAGACAAGCTGCTTCAGGAAAAATAAAACCCCACAGATGTGCCTATACAAAAGAGCACAGTAAGGGAGGAAAGAAGAGAGGCCTCTTTTTCTTTGCAGTGATTAATTGCTAAATTGCCTGAGACATCTTTCTTAGCTTCAACATCAGGCACACTTCACCTTACAATGTCATCATGTATAAGAAAGGGAAGGGTGATAACATTACTGAATGGAAAAGATTAACTGATGGTTTATAAAATATTTAGAGAACATTATTTGAATTTTATCTTACGATGTAAAACAAACAGCCAACATCTTAGATTCTCTGATCTATTTTCAGGAATCAAGAAAATAAATCTAGCATTTTCTTATTGAGGAAAAAAACCCATAACATTATCAGTGTGCAGGGTAAGGCAATCTCAAGTATGTAAATGATAACACATTCACCTTCTTTTTTTTTAAGAAAGTCCAAACTTCCAGGATATTTTTTTTAATGTCCATCAATAACATTAGACAGATTTCACACACAGAGGATTATTCCAGCTAGCTGGTACTTTTTATTCCAATTTACTTTAAGTTTGGGAAAAAAAAAGACACTATTATATATGTGTTTTATCATTTGTCCTAAAACCACCTTTCAAGGAACAAATTTACAGTGTGTTGAAAGAATTGTTCTGCTTTGTGGAAGAAAGACAAGACATCCATCTAGCAGATTTTGCCAGCATGAGCTGTTATTTGAGAAGCTAATGAATCAACTGTGCATGTTTCTGTGTTTCTATGCATGTTTCTACTTCAAAGAAATAGGCACTACTGTGAATAAGGGATAAATCAATGTGAAATGATTTTAGATTTTCTGATGTCTATTTGCATTTCATCTGTATTGAGCAGGAAAGCAGATGTACCCTACTATACTTAAGCCCTTTTTCTGAGAGTTGGTAGTCCATTCTTGCATTGTGTTTTACATTTTCCCAATAATATTCCCATTTATTTCTCTGCTTTATCGATACCTGCTAAAATTTGAATAAAACTCAACAAAATGGTAATTCCAGAATTTTGTTTGTGAGTTTTAAATGCTAATGTGATTAAATGGTAATATAATTAAAAGAAACACTTGAAGAAAAATAGAACAATGTAGGATTGATTAGAGCCTTTTAAAAATATGTGTGTTTTTCAAAAAACCATCCAAATGAAAACCTTGGAATCAAAACCACATCCTGTAATAACACAAACACAATAACTGTAGAGGTAATGTGTCCACTGCCACAAATAGCTCCCTGACATTTTCATAGAAACCATTGTTAAAAAGGAGATTGTTCATTTTTTCATGCTGCTTCTGAGGTCTCCTAGTGTATTTACTTTTAAAGGTAATTCTTGTTACACAGTTGCTGTTTGGAATAGGGGTTTTGAGTTTATGAACTTCTGAATTTTTATCTGGAGAAAAACGGAACCTCAGGCATGGACCACCTTATTGACATGTTTAATAATTTGCAATTGCTTGGTTAATGTGCAGTGAGACTGAAATACATGTGCTAGAAACAACTGGCTCCTGATGACGTCTGCAGGCATGCTGGGTTTTGTAATCATTTTGCAGAGTATTTCCAGATGCTTTACCAAGCGCAAGCAGTCCACTGACCACAGGCTAAATGATTCTTTGGTTACTGGGCCCACTTACAATTTTTCCTTTATTTATTTTCAACTCTTTTTCAGTCTTAATAACCTTACCCAATGTCCATGACTTATTAACTACTGACAATGACAGATAGTGAATGAATGTTACAAGGAGTGCAGTGCTTTCATTCTAGACTGTCAATAGATGGGGTTTTTAATGCCATAATTTGTATCTACTTAGAGGATTGCTTTAACTAAACTACCTAACTATTAAATCTTAGTTCTAGGGAATTTATTCTATTTTCTCTATAATTTGTTAAAGGAAATATTTTTATCCCTTTCTAAAATAGGCAGGAAAAATTAATTCCATTGTGGGATAATTGTTATGGATGTGCTGGGCATATCTTTGTCCTTTGGCTCCATTAGTGTAGAAAGAGAACAAAATTAAATACTTTGGTAGACTTAAACATGACAGCTGATTTTAGGATTGTTTCTGTCAGGAAAATAGCATAAAAGAATTTTTGCCAGAGCCAAGGCATGGGCTGAATATCTGATGAGAGATTTGCCTACCATTATAACAACATCACGTCATGTTATATACTCATAAAGAGTATTTTGGTCAACTTAGAAGTATCCTTCTGTGTGAATTTTCTATATTTATGACTATTTATGACTATCTCTCCTATCCTCTGCTCTGTAACTCAGCCCACTAGGGTCCTACACATAAACAGAATGTATTTCTCACAAAGGCTGAGAACATTCAGACAGTAAGAAGTATGAAGATTTTTTTGACTGAGGTTTTTTTTGAGCCAGTAGCATTAGATGTTTAGTTTACACTACAAAGCAAATGCATAAAATATCAAATTAAATTGAATTTTTCGTAGTACATTAAATACGGTTTGCAAATTTTATTTTATTCTAAAACCATTTAGCAAAGACATTATTTCAAAGTGATACTGTGTAAATAAGAGAGACCACAATTTAGGAATGCTTTTAGGAGGAGAGGTACTTATGGTTTAAAGCTCTTTACAGACACTTAAGATCTATGAGAAATTATACATCAAAAATAAGTTTCAAAGTAATCTAATGATAATTGTTTAAAGCATTTCTCTGTACAATAAAAAACTACCTTACTTTTGAACAACACTTCATGATAGGGGCTTCTGTAGCATGTTTCAAAGAGAAAGTTTTCTGGATATTTCTCTTCTCTTAGGAATATACAGGGAGAGAAAACTATTTTATTTCTATCAAGATATGACATATTCATTGCTCAAACTGTTGACTGCAATTAGACAAAGTGTGTTTAATGAATAATGACCATTGGTACGAGTAGGTCCCAATGAGTGTGAGTCAGATATATTGTGTTCATTTCTACAGTTTCTGTGCATCGTTCTGCTACATAAGAAGTCTTGTTTGAGACATGGACAAACTTTCTAAAAATCACAGACCTGACTTGTTGAGAGCAGCAAGGTATACACAACCTAGTTGAGACCAAGGGAGAGGGAGAGTGGATGAGCTGGTTTCTCAGTGTTTCATAACAACCATATCCAAAAAGCCCTGGCAGTTTGTTGCAAGGCTGGATGTTTTCTGGCACAGCCAGTGGTGTTGGCTCTCATCTCCTTCACACGGGGAATTTGAGTCCAACTGCTGGGCATTGTGCTACCCACAACAGTCTGTTTGCTACTGTCTTTCCAGTGTAATTTCTGGTGAAAATATCAATGTGTTTTTGTTAAAGCATTAAAAAAGCATCATTGGGAGTTGAAAATCAGTGATAGCAGGCTATCCCAACATTCACATTGTGGCCTTGGGTCCCCATTGGGCTATAAATGAATGAGAGACAGCAAGGATCTGTGACCTTAGGCTTATGCTGCAGCAGACAGTGCTACTGGATTAGATGTGTCTCGTTTCAGGGTTTTATTTGGACCTGCTGAATGCCATTATGAAGCATAGAGAATAAAACAAAAGAATCATCACCATCTCATTATGGCATTCATTATTCTTACTCTTTTTGCCCAATATTGGGAAAAGCCTTGATAAAACGACCTCCTTTAAAAAGATATATCATAAGTGATGACATTTTATACTCCTTTCTTTTTGTATGTATTTGACCTCATTCTCCACACTCAAACTATGAAACCCCTCAGGTTATGGTACTTTTCAAAACAAGACAACTTTTGGAATAGGTCCCAGGGCATTTTAGTCCATGAGAAACTTTATGAGGCTGTTCTGGCATAATTAGAATTTTCCTAGTATCCATAAGCATCTGAATTTTGTAAAAACTCGGTGTCTTGTAAAAGTATTCATTGCAAGTTTATGTTACTGCTATTTAAAATTTTAGGAGGTTGCACCAGGAATTATGAAACTACAGTATCAAATACTTAAAATGAAGTTATACAGAACAATGTTATTATTTTGAAAGTTTTGGGCTTTTTAATTGAACTAGTCAATGTACATTTTTATTTAGGTTTATAATTTGGACACAGAAACCTCTGAATGCTGGATTATTTCCTGTAAATGTGGAGCATAACTTAGTACAAACTCCTTGACTCCCATCCCCTGTTTATAAAAAACTGATATCACGTTATTGATGTCAAGAGGTACCTCATTGGCAACAAGACAAACTCCCAGAAGAGACTAATAAGGGTTCTTACACTGCATCACTGATTTCAGACTTGTAATTCAAGTTCCTGTATTTTATTGAAAAAAGGCTTCACATAGAAGATCAATCAATGCCTGAAAATACTAAACAGGTTTTCCTAAAATATTAATCTTTAATTTATTAATCTTTCATTCATTCTAAGATGTACTTCTTGAATTTGAAAGAAAGGGAAATTAAATAAAAACTTAAGAACTGTGCTCAGTTCACAACTGTCAACCTTCAGTCTCTCTTGCTCCATCACTTCTCAAGGGATGTTACTGGTGCAAGAAGAAACAGCTCTAAACATCTCTTTTTAAAAATGATTTTTAGTGTTAAAGTCCCCTAAAAATTATTAAAGACATTTAATAAAATTCTCACTAGTTTTCATTTTGTCAAAATATAACCCAAGTCGAGGAAAGCATATTTAAGTTGGAAGGCACCTACAACAGTTATCTAGTCCAATAGAACAATTGCTTCAGGGCTGACCAAAATTATGCAAATGCCTCCTTACCACTAACAGATTTGGGGCACCCATGACCTCTGTAGGAAACCTGTTCTAGTATTTGACCACCCTCTCTGTGTAGAAATGCTAATGTCCAGTCTGAACATCCTCTGGCGCAGCTTTGAACCGTTATTCAAACCATTGTTTGTTCTGTCAGTGGGTCCTATGGAGAAGACCTCAGCACACACCTCTCCACTTCCCCTCCTCGGGAGGCTATAGACAGCAATGAGGTCACCCCTCAATCCTTTTTCTCCAACTAGACATGCTCCATGTTGTTTGCTGCTCTTCATAGGACACAACTTCTGATGAAGAAAGCAGCTATTGATCCCTGAATAAAGATGCTACCTCTACACTACGCTGTTATTCCTGGTTGACATATTCCCTTCCTCAATATTTTAGTTGCAATGATCTGTTAACATATAATAGGCCAACCACTGGCAAGAGTCAATTATGTCTCTTTCATCTTAAATAACTTCTGTACAATATTTGGTCTTTATTATCAAAATGTTGTAGAGACATACAATTCAGAGAAAGTTTAGACTCAAAAGAAGTGCATAGTTTTCCTCATAAAAGTATTTATAAACTTCTAGAAGTTTCTCTTACAGAAGTCCTCCCTAGTTCTTACTGTTTTATGCCTCCTTACTCCTCACAGGAGCACGTCTCTTCCCAGTCAAGTTGAGTCACCATTACATTCAGCACAATTTCTCTCTGATGTTTTCAAAGAAATTCAAGAGATATTTAATAGGCTGCTCTACATACTATATTCATGTACTATATTAGGTATTTTACCATCAATCAACCAGGCATAAGCACCATGTCTGTGCTGTGAATACAGGTGCTGAAAATGCAGTTCGAAACTTAATTTTAAAACATGGTCCTTCTGAGCATGTTTGTCCATGAAAGCAAAGGCTTACAGAAAGAAACTAAGAAAGTTTCATGATTTTAGAATCATGGACCCATAGAATCATTAAGTTCGGAAAACACCTCCAAGATCATGGAGTCCAGCCTTTGACCAAAGACCACCATGTCAACTAAACTCTGGCACAAAGTACCATTTCCAGTCATTTCTTGAACACTTCCAAGGGACAGCGGCCCCACTACTGCCCTGGGCAGCACATTCCAATGCTTGACAACACTTTCAGTGAAGAAATTCTTCCTAACGTTCAACATTCAACCTGAACCTCCTCTGGTGCACCTTGAGGCAATTTCCTCTTGTCCTGTCACTGACTGCCTGGGAGAAGTGGTCATCCCCCACCTTGCTACAATTTTTGTTGTCCACTTGAAGTTGAACAGTCATGTATGGGTAATCTATTTTTAGAACAATTGTAATCTCAGATAAGTGATCTGAATTGCTTCCCAGCATCAGTGATATAAAGACTGAGATGACTAAAATTTATCAGTTGGCAGAAACTTTGGACTGTGAATTACAATGTGTGTGGTTCAGGCTATTTGAATCAGCAGATCCTAAAAATTTTAATAAAACCAACCTCAAGTACAGGGATAATATGTTAAAGCTGTTTACATTTCCTCCATCTTCTTTTTTGGTCTGTTCATTAGGAGTTTGTTTTTATATTTTTCCATGGGCTTCTGTGTGCAGTTGCAATACAGACTTTGCAGAATGTTTTTATAAACCAGTTGTGACATTTTTGCATGTTTCTTTGTTTCCCAGCAGTCTTCACATTTTGAAAGAGTTGCTATCAAAGTAAAGCAATGCAGCTAGTATAGTATCTCCTACAGCTTTTACACTGAAACAAGTTTTGTTCATGTTATGAGCTAAGTAATCTTTGCAAAGGGAGCCATATTTTTTGATTTATTCTTGTGTGTGAGTCCCAGCTGTGCCAGTTAGCGGATCTATGCCATTTCAGTCACTACTGTCTGAGAAACTCAGGCAAATAACACAATCAAAACTTGAGAGTTTTCTGCCATTCCTGTGATGGAACCACATTTGTTAGAAGCACCCTGCTGGATTCTCCTGGGACTTCCTCGGGCAGAATTACCACACTGTGGTGGGTTGACCTTGACTGGATGCCATGTGCCTCGCCAAACCCCTCTATCTCTCTCCCTTCTCAGCTTAACAGGGGCAGAAAATAAGATAGAAAGCAACTAGTAAGTTGAAATAAGGCAGTTTGATAAAGTAAGAATTAAAGGTTGCACAAGTAAAAAGAATTTATTCTCTACTTCCCACCAGTGAGTGACATCCAGGCACTTCCTGGGGAGCAGGGCTTCAGTACATGTAGTGGTTGCTCCAGAGGGCAAACATTGCAAATTATGATTGTCCGCCTTTCTCATCCTTTTCTTAGGTTCTTTTTCTGACCTGACATCATAAGGGATAGAATATCCCTGTGATCAGTTTGGGTCAGCTGTTCTTAGTTGTGTCCCCTTCCAAGAGCTTGCCCACCCCCAGCCTGATGGGGAACAGAATGTTGGAGACAGCACTGATGCTGTGCCCGCACTGCCCAGCAGCTGACAAAACACAAAACAGTGGTGTGTTACAGCACCTTTCATACAAAACAGTGGTGTGCTACAGCACCTTTCTAGATACCAGTGCACAGCACAGCACAGTGAGGGTTGCTGTGGGGAAAAGAAGCTTCATCTCAGCCATATCCAATACACATAGACTTAGCTTCAGAGGAATAGTCTTTATTAGAACAATGTCTTCCCACAAGCATCAGTGATTTTTTTGAAGTTGTTACTTACTGCTACAGTATCAATTTACCTAAATGCCACTCTAGTAAAAAAAATTTAGTTTCTACTATTTCTTTTCTTTCATTGGAAAAAAGAAAAATAAAAACCTCAACTGACATTAATGTCTGGAAAAGATACAGTTTAAAACTTACAGTTATTCAAAGTAGTTGCATATTACCTTAGCTCATTATGAAAACAGTGCCCACGGATGCATATACATCCTTTTCCCTCTACCCTCCCCACTCAGCAGTGATCCAGAACATGTGTGAATAGCAAACCAAGTACATAGAATCATTGACTATCTTTAATGGTAAAGAACCCACAACCACCATCAAGTCCAGTCACTGCTACTCACAGTAGCAGTAGCATAAGAATTAACTCTTATGACTATGAACATCATCCAGATGCTCCTTGAACTCTGGCAGGTTTGATGCCATGATCACTTCCCTGGGAAGCCTGTTCTGGTGACAAACCATCCTTCCAGTGAAGGACTTTTTCCTTATGTCTGGTGTGAACTTCTCTTGATGCCGCTTCATTCCACTTCCTCATGTTTTCTTGCTGGTCACCTGAGGGTTATCAAGCACCTTTGTCTCTAGTGCTTCCTTTGAGCAAGTTCTAGACTATGACCCTTCAGCCTTCTCTTCTCCAAGGTGAACAAATGAAGTGACTTCAGCTGCTTCTCATAAGTCTTGCCCTCACAGCTTTTCACCATCTTTGTGGTTTTCCTCTGCACACTAATAGCTTAATGTCATTTTTATATTGAGGCATACTAAACTGCATACAGCACCCAATGTGAAGCCACACCAGTGCAGAGTGGGACAATCTCCTCCCTCAAATGGTTTGTGTTGCTGTGCCTGATGCATCCCAGGACACTGTGGGCCATTTTGACTGCCATGGCACTCATATTCAACTTGTGATTGACCAAGTCCCCCAGATCTCTCCCTGCAGGGCTGCTTTCCAACCTCTGGAAGTCCATGGCCCCTCAGACTAGTATCATTAGCAAATTTAATGTAGGTTCTGTTCCTGCATCCAGATAATATATAAAAACACTGGAAAGGTGATGACTCTAGCATTGAGCTCTAGGGGAGAGCCACCAGGCCCATTCACTGTAGCTCTCTGAGCCTGACCCATTGGCCAATTCATCACCTAATGTATTATGGACTTGTCTAGAAATGTGCTGGACACATCCAGACAGAAAAGCGAGAAACAGTATCAGAAACTTTGCTCAAATAAAACCCCTCACATCTACTATCTTCCCTTGGTCAACTAGATGGATAACTTTGTGGTATAAGGAAATTAAGTTGGTTGACCAGGACTTTCCACTCACGAACCCATGCTGGCTATGACCAAAGAATGCATTGTCTGTCAAGTGTTTCTTAAGAACTCATAGAACAATCTGTCCTTCACAATTTCACCAAGCAATGAAGTGAGACTGACAGGACTGAAATTACTCATGTCCTTCTTACTCTTCCTGAAAATTAGGACAAGATTCTTTAGCTTCCAATTGACTGGGACCTCTCTAGGCAGTCACAAACATTGAAAAATAATGGAGAGGGCCTGCAATAACATCAGCCAGCTATTTCAGTACTCTGGGGTGAATCCCATCAGACTCCATATACTTATGTGCTTCCAGCTGGAGCAGCGAGTATTGAATAAGTTTAGTGTCAGCTGGAAGTTTGTCATTCCCCCAGACATGGTCTTGAGACACAGGGCTACAGGGCTACCAGAGACCACCAGAGGCATTAAAGAAAAAACATGAGATAGTTTAGTGGGGAAAAACACTTCAGGTAGGGTTAGACTTCTGTGGAGCTTGGTCTCATACTGTTGGAATTACTGAGTATTTTAGTTCACACATGCAGGAATGCAAGCACATGTGTGTATGCATATGTATGTATCAGTGACACATGTATGTCATAAAGAGAAACACAAAGAGACACAGAATCACAGAGCCAATCACTGAATGATAGAAACATAGAATTGTTTGGGTTTGAAGGGACCTTAAATTCCCTCACTATATGCATATACCTGTTCAAGTATATGTACATGCATGACAGAAATCAAAGGATTTCCCTTTCTCAGTCTTGAACTTTGTTGAGATTCAGCCCAAGAAAATTATCTGTAGCCTTAGGGTTGGAGCTGGGTGCTGCAAAGTGATTGACAAAGGAAAGGAAAAGCTACATAAAAAAATTATCCCACAATAATTTTTTTCAACTGGGATAGGCCTGACTGGGATAATATTTTTTGGGTTTTGGTCCATACAAAAACTTGAGTTTAAGGTGGTTTAGCAGTTCAAATTAGGAGAGAGTCAAAACTTAGTATACCATTTGGAGTGGACCTACAGAGTCTGCTAAAGGAGGGTAGGTTGCACTTAGTACTTCCTCTTATCTCTGTTTAATCTGAGCCAGGTCAGCGGGTCCATGGCTGAGGGTCAGAATATGTTTAGGATTAGGATTAGGGTGATGATAGGGAAGGCAAAAATATCTGAAGTGCATCTGTAGTGGGGCTGTAGAGGGTCTGTCAAAGGAAGGCTTAGCTTGTAAAAATATTTTCTCTTGAAAATATTTTCAAATGGATCCTTGGTAAATGCTGGGTGCAGGTTTAAGGTTTGAAACCTGTGACATATATAAGGGTCCTTGGCAATGGCTAGAATGCCAGGAGAATTTATGTTTAATGTCTGGGAGAGAAAAAGATCAGACCTCCATTTGGGTGTAAAGTCATTAAGGAAGGCTTATGCTGTTGAAAGAGCTCCTTTGATCCAAAATAGGTCAAATCTTTGGCAAAGGATCGCCTCTGAGGGGAGGATTTCAGAACAACTGTCTTCAAAACTACAATTCTTTTAAGGAACGGTTACTTTGTTTTATTCCAAGTATTATGCTGATTTATATCGAGTATTACATTATTTTATTTCAAAATGTATATGAGTTTATGCAGGAAATAATTCTGTGGATGCAAAAATCCTTTTTTTTTTTTTCCAATGTGTTTTTCCCAGTGTGTTTGAAACTCACCAGAACTGACATTACTATTTCTATTGTGTGAGCAACTGGTATCTCTTGTTCTTTGTCTAAAGGTGGAATGTAAGAATTAAGGTCTAGAATACCTATAAACTGCTTTGTGCTAACACTTGTTCTAGATTGACTGAGGAACATAAATATTTCACCTCTAAAAAATCAACTAATTATATTTGGGGGTTAGAATAATTTGTCTCCTACTGGTTTGTTGTGAAAAGTGTGATTTCCTGTCCACAAAAGCAGCAACTTTTCCCTCTCATGGTGTAGACTTGAGCACTAAAAAATCCTGCTGATAGACCAGACTCTGGAACTATGTTTTCCTTTATTCAGAAAAGATTCCAGAGCTGGATTGAAAATAACCTGCATCTCAGAAAATGAACAGAATAGAATAAACCTATTAATCAGCAAAATCCCAAACAACTGAATTTTTTGTTATTTTTGAGAGAGGGAAACCAGAAATTTAATTTTTTCTTTCACTACAGGTTATTCTGAGCACATTTCAGTGCAGCAGGGAACATTGCTGCAAACCAACAAGCAAGTCTGACTTTTCTAAATGTGAGGGACTGGCATTCTGAAAGCCATGTATTCAGCCTATTCACCTGTTACAGCAAGTCAAGCCATTACTCCTATTATCTATAGCAACCTAATAGTATTTCTGGTAGAGAAGCTTTTGGTACAGTTCAAAACATAGGCAATAAAAATATAGCTACATTTGAGGTATGAGACCATGAAAATTTTAACTATCACACAGCAAGAAGGACAAAAGACATAACTGAATTTCCACAAGATTCACTCTCATTATTATTCTCCTCTCTGTGTTGTCATAACTTTATTCCATTCTTCTTCTCCAAAAGGTTTAAAAGGAGAAATATTTGCACTTTGGCATTTCTTTCTATCATATTTAGGAGTCTGACTTTGTTTTTTATGTTTCTTTGTAGACTGGGTTCCTGAACTGGCCTTCCAAGATGGTTTGCATCTCACAGGACGCCAAAGGTTATTGACTTAAAAGGAGTGACAGAAATACTTCTACCCCAAGGTGATGCTACATTGTCTCACCCAAGATACCATGAAACACCACAGAGGAAATTCTGACTCTTGGTTATTTAAATTATTTGGGTTATTCATGTAATAAATATTTGACTAAGAAGATTGAAACGTCATCATGTTTGTTGTGTAATGGTAGGAAAAATGAACTTATTATGATTTGGGTAAGGAACTTTAACAGAGGAGTTCATTGAAGTCATCCATCCCAACTTAAACAAAACAGGCCTCCCTGGAGACAAGTGATTAATGTAACCCTAACCCGAACCCTAGGCAATCAAAGAAGCCTAGGGCTAAGACTGGTTAAAATGAAAAATCTGTGGAGGAAGGAATGTTGTGGCAGTTTTGCGTTTCCCTTGGGATGCCTTTTGCAGCTGCAGTGTGCCTGGAGCTCTGGGAATTGTGGTTTTCAAAACCCTAACCCTAGGTGGAACTCTAACCCTAACCCTAGGCTGTGAAAGCAGGCTAAGGCTGAGTCTGGTTCCAAGGAAAAAGGTGTGGGAGAAGCCATGTTGAGGCAGTTTTGCCTTCCCCTTGGGATGCTTTATGCAGCTGCAGTGTGCCTGGAGCTCTGGGCTTTGTGGTTTTTAAAACCCTAACCCTAACTCTCTTAAGCGCTGTTGGGAAAGCAATGTCTCAGGTGCTAGTCTGGAGACACATCGTTCTTTGGTCAAAGGAGCCTTGTCATTCGCACCTCAATCAGCTCCAAGACATTCTGACATTGGGAGTAGGTCCTTTAAACAAGAGTATGTGAGTAAATGAGCAGTGACGAGAAGGATGGAAAGGATTTGGTAAAAGCTTGATTGGATAATTTACTTACTGCTTTGAGAAGCCTAATGCCAGGTTTATATATTCCCAAGGCATTGGGGCATTTAAGCTGAAATAATCTCTGATTATTTATTGTCTTCCTCTTGGAACTTTTTCTGAATTCCTTTCTAACTCTTCCAAAACAGTAAAATTGTCTTTATTTCCAAGCCTGGAACAATAACCTTGTAAAAGATATGACTCTTAGGGGAACTCAGATAGAGTCACTTGTTTTTCCCATGATAATGAGTAGACTTCTGTTCTTTTTATGATTTCAGAAAATCACCTCTGTAATCAAAACACTGCCTTATGCCATCAACCAGTCATGGCAGAAAGTTACTTTTATTGTCCTGCTTTTCAGAAAAGAATACAGGCTTCTGGAGATTGAATAAATTTTCACAGAGATGCCATAACAAATTACACTTGCTGATTAAAACTTTGGCGGCAGTTTTGTCATCGAGGCTTTGCCATAAGCTAAATCTTAATTAGAAACTTTACTGAATTAGAGTATATCAATGCTACAACTGGAGAATATTTAAACAGAGCAGAGAATTCAATGTAATCAGGGAGCAATTCAGAGAGTTTTTACCCAGAAGATCCTATACATCTCAAGAAGGGCAGGAAGCTCAATTAGCCACCCTCTGAGGCCAGTGAACAAATTCCCTTTGACTTCATCGACTGCTGCACAGAGCTGAAGGGTGAACACCAGAGCACTGGGTTTTGATGACTTAATGAATAAATCAGTCATTAAGAAATATGCTTGTGAGTGATTCCATTCATTACAGCTAGTAGTATATATTTTCTGAGCATAAGTAATAGTTAAGGATTTAACAGTTTAACATACTTTAAGTAAAAAAGTCCATATTTCACAAGCAGGGTTTTTTATCCAACTTCTAGATATTTATAGCTATAATTCCAACAGGCATTTAAGGAACTATTCATGCAGTTTTAAATGGTTCATTGCATTTAAAATGTGGATTTACAGAAACTGACAGATCACTAAACCAAATCTATCTCTTGGCATGTCCTCAGTTTCATGCACAATCACTGTAATGTCTCAAGATCTCTGACTTCTGATCAGAAAGAATAGAATGTCCCTTATGCTCTTACATTTTATTGGATCAAATAGACTATATGATAAAACTACAGTATTATAATTTGGCCCTGCTAATTTAATCCACCCATATGATGGAACACACACTGAAAATTACAATTTCTTTGGAAATAAAATCTATAAATATGTTGCTAATAAGGAAAAAAATTGTGAATTTTCTTTGATTAAGTAAGACTACAGTCTTACTTAATGCTCTTCGTGGATGCTTTGAATGTTCCATTACTCAGCAACTTGCACTAGAACTGCTGCAGGTTTCCAGTATTCAAGAGTCAAAATGCTGGAAGACACCATGATTTAGATTTCTTAAAGAACATACCATATCCACCACTTTCACAACAACCAGGTTCCCAATTACCTGATAAACTAACTAAAAAAAAAACAACCCAGGTGTGTCAAATAAAACACTCACACTTTAAAGATACCACTTAGGTTTGTATGAGCTTAGGCAGATAGACCACTCAGAAATCAGTGCAGCTTCAGTGTCTGTACATGAAAATTTCAGAGATTTCCAAAGGACTTGACATTAAGAATTCCAGTTAACAACCTTGAATAACATAGACACTATCAAAATTTTATCCTAATATTCCTTTGATGAACTGCATACATCTGAATTTATGATCTTTGTGCCCTCTAGGAAGAAAATTATTTGAACTTGCAACCTGTCTCATCACATCTTCAATTCTGAAAGAAACTTCAGAACTTTGCTCTAGGAGTGTCTATCCACTGACTAATGGCCATGTAGTTTGACCTGCCCAAATACAAATAATATGATGTTGAGAGCTAAATTCAGGAGCAAATCACCCCTTTGAGTCTATACAATTGTGTTGCATAGGCAGCTGGAAAATTATTTTGCCAGTAGAAAGAAGGTGACTTTAGAATTTTCTTTATTTTCTAAATAGTCAAAAGTAGACTTAACCCTACAGTCTAGCAACAATTTCTGAGATTCAACATAGCTAAAGAATAAGATATCGTAACCCAGATTCTACCATGTATTACAGTGGGACTTGATGGTTTTACAGGTCTTTTCCAACCAAAATGATTCCATGACTCTATGAAATAAATAAATGAATAAATAAATAAAAATCTAGTAACTAATTAAAATTTACATGTGAGTGGGTGTGTCTAAGACAAATGTAAAATTGGAGTTTGAAAACTCATTGGTTGGCAAGGATTGCCAGTATCTTTGAGTAGCCTTATTTATACATTTTTAGGATAGTTCTGGTATCTAAAATATAAATTTTTTTCATATTCTAGGGCACAAATGAAACAAACCTGCGCAACTGAAGCTATGAAATTCCTTGTTCTACAAGATGCTTCACTGAAGTCAATAGACATTGATTAAATTCAATTAAAAAATGTTATGCTAAGAAAGAGTAAGGTAGTTCTGTAATTTACCTCAGTCAAAACAAAAGAAAGTTCTGAGGAGTTGGAGACATACCTGGGTTACCACAATATGCATCATGCTGAACATTGAGATCCAGCTGTTATACTTCCTAGAGATGCTCAGCTGCTCTCCTCACCATACCCATGGAAACCCCAGAAGTTTGGCAGAGTTTCTGGGCAGTTTATAAAGAAATTCAAAGAAGACCATCAAAAGCAACTCACACATTTTTGGCAACAAACAAAAGCAAATACCTTGTTTTATATAGATGGATATGATTATAGGCATAACATTTTCCAGTAATTTTATTTGCTAAGCCTGAAAAGCATATAAACACTCATTTGCAAATGTTGTAGTTCCTTCTCTGCCTCTGTTAGGATAATGTGGAAACCTATTTACATAGCTGTGTATTTTTATATGTATGAATCCTTTATTAATTCAGCCCCAAAATAATTGAATTATTTTGAAAACATTACATGACTCATGAAGATTTTTCAGAATGCAGAAACACAGTGCTGCTTAAAGGCATTCAAGGGATTTATCTGCACTGAGTCATGATAATGTAATGTTTTAGTAGGTGGGAGCCAATGCCTTTGATCTGAGAATATATGCTAAGAAATTCATGCCTGATGAGATGGAATGTTCAGTAATCGAGACCACAAAAATGCAATACCTTCAAAAAGACCATGATAGCAAATTCTCAACAGCTCCTTTGGATCTTTCTTTCTGCAAAATTTGAACAACATTTCTATATGCTTTTCCTGTTGCTGGTGACTTCCTTTGTGCAGATACTTTTCAATACAGAGGCACTACTGGCCTTAAGAAGCGACATACAGTAAAAGCTTTAATTACTTAGTATTGTCTGTAAAATATTTGGCATTCTCACACTTTCTGTGACAAGGGCTTGTGTACACTTAAATCAGTGAATCCATATGAACAAGGCAATAAAAATCTCTATTAGAGGGAGGAGAAAAAGAGGAAAAAGTTTATGAGCTGTTTTGATATTTATTTGTACCAAATTGCATTGTCCACACAATGGAAGTAGATGTTAGTAGTAGTAGTAGTTAAATTTTATTTAACTTCTCATGCAGATTTCTTCCACAGAGGCTATTTTCTTTTCTGTGTAAATCCAAATGCATGGGTCTCCATACATATTTTAGTGGAAAGCAAACACATGAAGCTCTGTTTGGAATCAGCTGCAGTTGCAAACTCGGTATCTGAGCCTCCGACCTAAAAATAAAATTCATTACTGGCCTAACGTTAACCTAATTTCTCACAAAATTTCATCAAGCACAGGAATGCAGCAGGTAAATCTGTGTCTCTGTAGAGCTTTTTGTTGTAAAGAGCCTTCCACTTTGCAGAATGGGCCATTTTGCTGCACTTCTGTGCTTCTGTTGCACTTCTGGGAAGCCCTTTTAGTTTCAGTATCTCCAAGAGTTGTCTGCTTTTCCTTTCTCATTTCAGCTGATAAATGTTTTCAGTAGAGAATTCTTCCTTACTGCACAGCTCCATCCCTGGCGTATCCACAGCCATTATTGACTGTACCCAGATGGGACCTCTCCAGAAGGCCCAGGAGCTGGCACTGTTTTCAGCAGTCTTTGGATCCAGAGCCCAGATAGGACGCAGAATTACTTTTGGTTTGACTTAAGAACTGAATCAGACAATTCAGATCTTGCCTCAGTTAAACGATTTTCATTCTGATTACCTCCAAGGTGGCACAGAGGTAGCATGGAAATCTCACAAACTTACAAACAGCATTTAAAATAATTCATCAGCCCTATTTAATGCTGGCTTAAGAGTCGTAAAAATAAATTTCTTTTAAAAAATTACTAATTTGATTAAACATTGACCCTTTTCTCGCTGCTAGATTAATATCTCTGTGACTTGGATTACTGCTTCTTTTCCTCATCTGAATCCTGCAGTCAAGTAATCCCACCTATCGTGCCAGCTTTTAGTTAGAATGCATCAGCAGAAGAAGGACATGCCAATAACCATTAGTGTTATATTATGGAAGTATACATATACAATTTATATAATATTTCTCTTTCAGTCAAAAATACCTTTACTTTATGGATTTTCTGATGGTTTAGTTGAAAAATGGATGTATTTTATTTACAGGAAGGGTTTTTTTCTAATTCATGGGTAATAAAATTTGTATTTCCCCTTCTCTTGAAAAAAAAACCTGTTTGTTAAGGAAGAGAAATGTTTCTTTTTCTCTTTGGAAGAAATATATTGCAACATTTTCATAAATGCATATGTCCTCCCAATTTTGTTGTTTTGAAAAGATTGAGCTACTTGAGACCTGCTACCGTAAGATTTTACTGAATAATGAAGGATATACTTCACAGGTGAGCTCAAGGAGTTAATTTTAAGTATATTGTGCTTTCCATTGATTTATTTCACAGATGAAAACCAGAAAGAGAGAAAATTAATTTGATAGAACAAAATAAGAGTAGTGGCTTGTATGTCAGTAAACACTTTAAAAACAGCTGGGGGCATTTCCAATACAAAACATACAATCAAATTAGTTTTCTGAGACTAATCCTTGATCCTTTTTTGAATTATGTGCTTCTCTTTAAAAATAGAATTTTAATAAAACACATTTATGCAATGGTATGTCTCATTCTCTCATCTGATTAGAAACGGGAATTGTCTTTCAGGTACATATATCACTGGACTGCATCTTGATATTCATTACTATTATTCACATTCAAAGCCTCTGGAAACAAGAGAGAAGTTTTATACTGGCACATCTGATCTCTCATATAAGACAGAAGTCAAAAAGTCATCAAGTTTGATGATCTTCTGTCAGGACCCATCTTTGAGGGTGAAAACAAACACAGAAAGACCTCTGTATATGTGATGCAGGTTTATTTTTAAAAAGTAATTGGAGCAGAAAGGAAGTATGTGACCATTTTGGTTATTTTCTTTTAAAAATAAAAATAATATCATGAAGAAAATATCCAAGGAAAGGAAAGGACAAGAGTAGACAGTGGAAAGGAAAGTGACCACCACCCATGGATCCAGCTATTACACTTGATCTTTGCAGTGTCAATGTCCATGGTCAGACCAATGGTTGGAGTTTGATTCCTTGGGCATGGGGGCAGGTGCAGCAGAGTTCTGTGGGTTATAGACTCTCAGCCTTGCGTGGGAATGCTCCAGAGGGCTTTTGCACTGGCTGAAACAACCCTGTGGAAATGAGTTATGGGAACATTCAGAGATCTTTGATGGTTTGTGGCCCCTTCTAATGACATGACATGACAGCTGTTTGGCCCTCCTTCTTGTGACGTGTAGTTGTGCCTTGTAACAAGGCATGAAAGGCTAATAAATAAATGTCATCTAATGGAGGAAAACAGGAAAAAATTATTATTTCTAAGTGAGGTAACTGAAGGAGAGAATAAGAATATTATTCAGGATACTTTGATGAAGACAATAGGCAGAAAGAGGACTAAAATCCATCCATTCTGCATAAGCTTGGCAGGGCATGAACACAGACATGATGAGGAGTGCTCGTAGTGAGTTTAATGTTTTCCCCCTATATCTTCTTTACTGACCCCAGAGTTTTTATTAAGATGATTTGCAGAATATGGATAATTCTCTAGGGGCCATGTAGCTGTTAAATATTGCATGCATTGTTAGTAAAGTACCTTTCCACAGACTGAATGCAGCTTAAGCTAACTAGAATCCAATCCACACAGAAATGGTAAAATAAATTTTCTGCTTTGGAGTGAAACCTTTGGATTTTGTATCTTGTGCAAATTCTGAAATCTTGAAAAGAAAAGATTACATTTTTATCAACACTGAAAAAATTGCATATGATTCTGCGTTATCTACCTACTAGGCCTAAGGTGATAACCTAATGGGTACAAAAATAAAGGAATGGTGGCAGAAGAGGTAAAAGGGTGCAGTTAAATAGGGAATTTCTGCAGGTCATTTAAACTTGGCTCTATTGGCATTTGTCAACAACAAAACTTCCCCCATGCACACATTTAAATTATTCTTTATATTCACTGAATCTTTAAATTGCATTCTGATTTTCTGCTCACTTTCATTTTAATCTAGGGAATGATCAGATTTTTGCTGTGAAAAATACTTCAACCAGACAAAACACATTTCTTTTCCTTGACAGATGCAGGAATTTAATTAGGGAAATATTATAGAATAGTGGCTGTATTCAATCACTTACAGCTTCATCTGCATGTATCATTTGAGGTGACATTTTTGTGACAGCTGTCTATTCTCTTGCTTGCGAGTATAATAATTTAATTAAACTTTACACCATAGGTCTATTAATAACATCATACCAAGTACCAGGAATTTTGCCCATACAAGAACTGCAAGTCAGATTCTTAAGCTATTTTGGCATTTAAACAAACAGACAAACACGAAAAGAAACAACTTATCAAAAACAGTTTTAAAAAATTAAGAAATTAAAAGTTTTCATTATATAAATATATAATTACAAACCTCAAATAGTCAACTCAAGAGAAATTCATATTTTAAATTATTTTCTCATCTGTAACATATTGAGTTTTATTTGAAATAGACGCCAGGCTAAATATCTAGAGATCAGTGCTTAGATGATTCACAGTCATTTTCTAGATTAGTTAGAAATATTTCATTTCATTGTCAAAAAGCAGCTCTAACTTTAATCAGACTGAAGTGGAGAGAGTAGTTGATATTTAAAGAAAAAAAAAAAGGTTTACATTTTTCCAGCACAAAGTTTGTTCATATTTGAACCAATTATTATGTATGTGTAGTATAAGGTTCAGTAGCAAGGTCCTGCCTGTGTTCCTGCTGTTTTTAAAGGATTTACAACACAAGACTGCCAATTATTTTTCTGGAATAGCTTTCTCAGGGATTTAATGTCTAGAAGACACAAACTCACAGCAAGTCCAAAGACAGTGTATTGTGTCACCCAAAACTGCCCCCAGCACTCGAGGTGAGGCTGCCCCAGTGCAGAGCAGAGTGGGACAATCCCCTCCCTTGCCTGGCTGGCCTTGCCAGGCCATGCTGGGCCTGATGCCCCCCAGGACAGGGTTGGCCCTCCTGGCTGCCAGGGCATGGCTGGCTCATGTTCAGCTTGTCACTGACCAGGACCCCCAGGTCCCTTTCCATGGTGCTGCCCTCCAGCATTTTGCCTTCAGTCTATATGGAAAACTGGTCTGCTGTTCCTGTTTGTATATTTGTTTAACTGCTTCTGACTAGGATCCTTGCACATAACCCCACTGAATAGCACCATGGTTTTACACAGAACAGTCTTCTCATTTGTTAGAACAACACTGAATTCAGTGCAATGGTATCGTAAAAAATAAGGTGTGTCTCTATTACAATGAATATTTGTTTATTCCCAAAAGCCAGAGCAGATCTCTGGATCCCACACAGTAGATTCTACAGGGTCCAGTTCTCCAAACAGTTTGTATACACCTTCTAATCCTTTCACTTAATTATTCATAAGAATGTCATCTGAAAAAATATCAAAAAGCTTTATTATATTCAAGACATAGCTTGCCTACTTTCCCCTTTATCCAAAAGGGCTGGAAGCCTGTCACAGGAGAACATCTGACTGGGTTGACATATTTGGTTCATAACAAATCCCCACTGGCCATTACTCATCTTCTTACTCTGCCTTAAGTATTTCAAAACAGTTTGATTGCTTTGCTCTTCAGCTGATATATACAGAATCAGATTATGTAAGCCTACCAGGAAACTCAGATAAGCATTTGATTTACTTTAATACTACTGCTACCTAAAAATGGATTGGCCAAGATAGGCAACCTCATCTATGCAGCATTTTGGTTTTAGATCCTTGACTTCTTTTGCATTGCTCTCAGGGTTAAACTGAGCATCATTAAATCATACATTTGTTAATTTTTCAACTTCCTTTAAAATCTCTCATCCTTAAGCCAAAACATGCAAAATTATTTCATAACAAAAGCAGTTGCATTGTATATATATATATTATGATAGCAATCCCATTTTATTTTCTCCTGAATTAAGAAAATGCTTAGAATTGTACAAGAGCTGTGTCAGATTTCAGTGTTACTTAATCAGCCACAGCCATTTCCAAACCAGACTTGCCTTCAGTCCTGATATCACTTTCAGAAGGACTCAGGAAAACATTGCACCTCAACGATACAGAAATGCTAAGATTAAAGTCTCTATTTCTGAGACTGGTGTGGTCATTTTCATGGATGTCAAACTGTAACCATAATGGCTGGGCTCTTGTAGTGGAAGACTTTGTAATAATCTGTGCCCAGGAAAGATCATCAGCACTACATCTGTGTATTTATTGTGAAAGATCTAAGATGAGGATAATTTACCTCACACTTAGGCATAGAAGCTGATACTTTTTTTTTTTTTATAACATTTCTAATCCCATTCATATATGCATTACATATTTCCAGGTCAACCTGATTTTGTTCTGATATTAGTTTTGAAATATTTATAAGTACATGCAATACCAAAGAGATAGCTGTATGGATTTGGGGTTTAAAATTTTAATTTACTGAAATCCTGTGTAAAAGGTCATCATGCCTTGAAGAAGCTGGCATTTGCATGTGTTTATTTCAGCGATCCACCTTCACAAACCCATCAGTTACAGGCCAGACAGGAGACACTGGAAAATTTTCAGTGCAGCTAGAAAGCCACTGTTTAAAAAAACCCCAGTAGTATATTGTGCAAGTTGTTCTGAGTAAGAGGTCAGGAATAATGCATAGTTAAATGGAAGTCTGTCAGGTTGCCTGCAACAAAAATTACTTTCTAACTGTAAACCTTTAGACAGCAACCCCCAAATTAACATGCCCAGGATATAAATTTTGATCCAGCAATCTACAAGATGTTAGTGTCACTGAAATATTAAATTATATAATTTATTGAATTTCACTTCTAAATTATTTCTTTGTGGATCACAGTGCACAATATATTTTAAAAATTGAAAAAAAACCCCAAACCCTGCACCTTTGAAGTAGTTGGGAGTAACCCAGAAAAATAAGATTTGTAAGTCCAGTTAAATCTCCCAATCTTACAAGAAGTATGGCTTGGGCAATTAACATTTGCAAGCAATTTCAGACTATATTCATTAAGCTGTGATTTGGGGTCAGACTTTTAAGGCTATGTGACTGTGAGTGACAACTTGAAGCTCTGTGGGGGTGTCTTACATGGTAGAAGTCATTCATGTCCACTTTGCTTTAGATGCTCTTCAGCACAGCAACATGCCACCTGCTATTTAAATGAGCATATTCAGGGGCCTAGTTTAATCCAGATAGAAATGAACAACAAAAGAACAGGTTAATCAGCACTTGATCCCTCTGCATCATCAGGATCAGCTGTAACATTTCCAGCCAGGCCAACAAAAAATACATCAGACTAATTTTTCCAAATTACTGTGTAAACCTATACAAATACACAGGGCATTTGGTCTTGTAATGGTGTTTTAAGGTCATTCATTTATTTCAGGGCATATTTTTTACATGTAAAGAACTGAAATCAGAAGATATTATTTACAATCCTCTCTGTATGGAAAATTGGAAGTAACTGGACCCTCTTCAGAGCCCTGTTATGAATGCTTCTCACCCAATTTGATTTATTCGTATAAATAATCACAAAAAGATTGCTAAGTTCTCTAAAAGGTCTACTAAGAGAAAAATAAATTCTTTGTCTTAAAAGGAGTTAAGATTTTAAGGGTAAGGCAGGGATCTCTTCCTGCTCCCCAAATAACTGCTTCCATCCATAATACAATCCACACTACTTTCCAGACCATTGCTTTAAACAAGATGAATTGGCTTCCATTGTGTGATATGCTCTTATCTCCCTTTGCTCTCACTCAGCTTTTTTGCCTTCCCCTGCATCAGCTGTGGAGGTCATCCCAACCTGGCTAGTGAGCTGAAATAGCAGGACTCAGCAGGCACAGATGACAGAGCAGTAAAGAGCCATTTCATTTTCCCCATTAATCTGTCTTTTCTGTTCCAGCGGCATTCCCTCTGCGACAAATAGCTGTTAACAAAGACAGCAGATGGACTCAATAGTAATAATTTTTGGTTAACCCACATAAAGGAGAGATTGTGGCCTAGTCTGGGCTATGGAAGATCTTTGTATCAGCAGCACTGCATGAAAAGGAATGTTTAGCTCTGGAAGCTAGCTACAAAGGATATGAACGGAAATTATCTAATTCACTAAACCATGATAAGGAATCCTCTGTGTCGATACTTTCATCAGCTCCCTCTCACATACGTATTGCTCCATTAAATGTTCAAATCACCATCATGCCACTCACATTTTTTTAAATTGATTCATGCTCAAGACCATCTATAAATGTAATTCTTTAACTACTGAAATGGTAAAAAACAACCTTTTTATTATACTAAGTAACTTTATCTCTTATTACATAAGGGTGCAAGTAAGAAATCTGTTTTCCCATAGCTAATAAAAGTCTATGATACCTAATAGCAGTCAAGAAGACAGAAATCAGAATCAGTTACAGATATGTAACTGAATATTACAGCCTGAAGTTTTGCTAATCAGATATTACAAATCAAATAAAAGTTCTCAGTTAATACTGTTTATTTTCTTTGTAATTAATTAGATAAAAAATGTGAAAATGAATTTTTGTTGTGAGTGACAACATTACAAAACTTACTATGCACTAATGAAGAGATCCTGACATGCACAAGGAAGAAATTCTGAGCAGCAATGGCAATATGGTTTGTAGCATAGAATCTGCTGGAAAAGGAATTCAAGTTTTTTCAGTCTCTCTGTATTTTGTCCTTTCTCCTGAGGCAAACTATTAGTGAGAGGATTTTAATTTCAGAGTCTTTAGTTGTGCCAGAGTACGTGAGCCGTACAGATGGTGGGGGCAAAGACACCTCTGTCATGTTGGCTTGTTACAAGACTTCCAATAGCAATCCATCTGGGGCACACAGGAGAGGTTGAGAGATCTGGGCTTGCCCAGTCTGAAGAAAAAGATGTTACTATACTGCCTGGAACTACCCAATGCAAGGAGGGATGTAGTGAAAACAGACTCTTCACAGTGTTGCATGGTGACGGGAAGAGGCAGCAAACACAGCAGACATTGAGGAGGAAAGGCTTTTCATTGTGAGATTGGCCAAACCCTGTCACAGGCTGCCCAGAGAGGTGGTGGATTCTCCATCTCTGCAGATATTTGAAACAAGGCAGGATATCTCTGAGCTGAGCAATATGATCTCCCTCAGCTGTGATTTGAGAAGCTACAGATTTCCAGAGTTCCTTATAGCATATTTGTTTTCTTCATTCCAGGGAAAGATGATCCTCACTGCAAAGCTGAAGACAGAGTGATTTTACCCTTTGTCAGAGCTGACTTCTTACATTGCCTATCTTGTACAAGTAAAAGGAAAAATAATGTTCAGGATTAGGTTCTTGGGTGCTGCAGAAAGGCAACAGATGCCATCAGTCTGTGGGAAAGTCCAGGAGCAGAGTATTACTCTTATCAGCTATTGTGTTGCCCTACAACAGCCTTGTTGAACTTCTAGTAAACTGATGTTTTTCTTTGAAAAACATCTACTCTACTGAAGCAACACTTTCTCAATTAATTTTGTAGAGAGAAGGTGGCTTTTCTAATTTCTTTAATCTATAGTGGTAGCTATGACCCCAGCCAAAAGTGCTATTTATTCTGCTGTCTTTTCCCTTATGATTTGGAACTTTAACTAATGCCACACTTGCAGAGATTTTTTTTTTTAAAGCCTCCATAAAAACTATGATTATTAGGTAACAATATTGGGCAAAAAATACATAAATACATCCATGCATATGTGCATACATACATACATACATACAACTGAATTCAGATTATTTTCCTAGTGGTGGTAGGAGAAAATAAGGCTATAATAAGGGAGAAAATAAATCATTGCCTAACGTACGGTCTGATGAGGAGTGTAAATTTGAAGGGTGAAGTCAGGAAGGGTGGAATGAAATTTTAGGAATTCACATATTGACATTCTTTATTTGTATGAATGTATGTATATTTATATATATATGTGTATATTTATATTATTGACAGAGAGGAAAATATTTCCTCTTTAGAAACTGCACCCAGAAGAGATATTTACAGAGGAAGACTATGTTCATAATGATGAAAGGCATGGAAGAGTGGGCAAAAAAGGGAAAATATGAAAACTAAAACCACTGTTACAAATGATAATGATGAACCCTAATTCCCAATTTAATATAGTTTCCTTTATCCTCTTCCTTCTATAAAAATATAAAGAACTGTATAAGAATTTTTTTAAGGCTAGGTTACTAGCTAAAACTAATGAGATGATAATCAGGTTTTAAATTAGAAACTGTCCTCTCAAGAGAAGACAATCTTGTTTGCAATGAATTTAGATGGTAAGTGGGGAAAAAGTTATCTTGCCGGTGTTTGTGCCCAGTCCTCAGAGGTCTCATGAGCCTTAATTCTGATTTGCTTTAATTGCAGTTGGAGATGTTAACTGCTTTGTGGGACTGGATTCACTCAGTGTGATATTTATAAAACAGTGTCTTTGATTAAAAAAAAAATCTTAACTATCTAAATAATCAGAAATTCCTAATAGACTTAAAGAATCCTACAAATATCTTAATGCGAACTGATAATATCTAGGCTTGTACATGGCATTGATATTTAGTAGTATATTTAGGCTCTGGAAAGGCAGTAGTTTTTTTTTGCCAGAAGAATAGCTTACAAAATTCATTGAGTCATTGACTTCTGAGAAAGATGCTCAGTTCTCATAAATTATGCACCCTGAGGGTTAATTTTATCAAACAACTCCTCTCAGCCCAGTGGTAGTTATTTCCTATTTAGTAATGTCTCCTCCAATGTTAAGAATTTAAAACAGAATTAATTGCTTTGGGACATCATAGTTATAATCACTTTGAAATTAGGTGGAGTTTATTTTCTTTTTATAAATAAATAAATAAATTCACTTTTTTTTTTTTTCTCTAAGTTCAAGGATTGAAAACCTGCCATTATAATTTCTTAATATTTCAATTTGAAGTGATTCTTTAAGTATGATGAGCTGAAGAGTGTCTTTGAGGAGGAGAAGATAGTACTAAAAATCCCTATCAACAGAGTTCTAGCCATCCATTTCTGTCTCCAAGTATAGAAATAATATGGAAAGGAAACAACTGAGTCAATTAACCTAATCATCCAGACTGCCTCACTTTCCCTGCTTCCTTCAGTTTACAGAGCAGTGACTCCTGCTCCTTCTAATGCTCATATAGCACTCCCCATGTCTGTCTTCAGGCCTTGAATTTGTATTCAAAGCTATTTATTTCTACAAAGTTTTGTAGTTCATGCTGTTTTTACTCTGGGCATATTTCTGTTATCAAGGAGGAGAAAGATGCCACACTAACAAAAAAAGAAAAGGATGTGCTTTTTTCTATGTGCTTCCTGATTTTATTTTTCTATATCTGTTACAGCTGGCCAAGGATTCATAAACAGGGAAGAACTCAGAAGTTTTCTGTCTCCTTGCTTCAAGGTTTAACCCAGAATGTGCCAACTTTAATAGCAGTGCTGTTATGCAGGCGATGGTGACAGTGCTATCCATACAGCAAGTATCTATAGACATGATATTCAGCAAGATCAAAAGTTTATGTTGAAATATCACAGTGATACCAGCTGAAGGTTTCAGCAGAACATGTGTTCTTTTCTTCTCCCAAAGATGGCACCACCACAGGAACTATTATAAAAAAGTACTAAAATGACTTCCAGAACAGTCTCTCTAAGAAAGTATACGGTAAAAGATATTGTAATATTAGCAGAGGAGAATGTGTTTTATTTGCAGTGATATAATTACTAAAAAATCATTATATGTCCCTTAATTGTGCTGATGTGATGCTTGAGAAGAAACATAGAGGTAATAATATTTGAAAATGCATTAAGGAATATTATGTACATACAACCAGCAACTTCAAACTACAGGAAGTTCAAGAACTGGGAATGTTGTAGCTCCATTGCTGCTGCTTTTTCCAGCAGTATTCATTGCAAATTTGAATCTTGTTTCAGATCATGATAGAATAACTTTAGGAAAAAGCAGGAAAAAAAAGAGAAACACAAAGGGTTTCATAAGTAGGAAAAAGGTTGATCGTGAACTTCAGGCAGGAGCTGAACATAAATAATTAAATAGAGGTGCTTTGTCATCAGCATCTACTTATGAAACCTGGGGACATCTGAATAAGTTCATGTTTTTATAAAGATTGAATGGAATTAATATTTTAACTTAAATCCTTTCTTTGAAATTTCGTAAGACAGTAAAAACTCTTACAGGAAAATAAAAATCACTATTGAATGCTCTGAGTTTTACCCTGATAAAAACTAGCAGTCCACAACTGTGCCATAGGATTAATTTACATTAGGTAAAACAATAAATACACTCGAGTGCTTTTGAAAATGCCAATTCATATAAATCAGGCAAGTTTTGACTGTTTGATACTATATATTTAAGCCTCTGAAAAGCTGTTCAAAGGATCTTAGTTGCACCCCTATTCAGGGGGATGCAATTTATATTTATAAACAAAAATTTATAACATCTAGCAAATATTTATAAAAAGATATGTTTAAATATTTTGAAGGTTAAGAGTTTTAATTCAGAGTCAAAACTGCCATTGTATCACTATTTAACTATGCATACCACAGTACTAGTTTTTAATATTTCAAAGGGAAACTAATTTTATGCTTTACTTGCACTTTTAAAGTTTGAGTTCCATTAAATTATAGTTCTTTTTCCAAAATAATTTTATTAAGGGTGGTTTTGTTTATCCTCTCATGGTGAGTATTCTAGGGACAATTCTTCTTTTGATTTCTACTCTTTATTTTCTTAAAAGACTAGTTAGGAAATAGAACCATGAAAGAATGGAGCCATTTGTGATGTGTGTCCCCTGCTTTATCATAATGAAGGATGTTCTCTATTTGAACTAGTGAAGAGTAATAATACTCATATATCTCAACACAGAATGATATACAGCTGCTGTGTGATTATTGGTAAAACAAATTTTAACCCGTTAAAGGAATTTTCAAGGAAAACTGTAAAGCCCACATCATCCACTCTAGGGATTGCTAACTTTGGAGTCAATGGAGCACCATGCAGATTTATCCTCATGAAACTCATAACAGTCTTTAAAGCAACTGTGTTTAAAGTACTTTGTTACATATGAAGGCAGTGCAGTATTTATTAGAATGAGAAGCATCCTCTCCCCAGAGAGACAGCACAATAATTTCCCAGACTGAGTTTGATTTTTATAAGTTGAAATCACTTGCTATCTATATAAAGAATATCAATGAAGAGGTACCAAAAAACCCAGAAAAACAAAAACAGTTTAAGAAAATATTACCTTCATCAGTTCACCTGAGTCATCTTTTGCTGGACAGGGCTTTTAGTGCTTCTAACTCTCTTGGATCATGAATCATGACAGAAATTGACAGCTTAACTCTCTCATGTGAGAAAGTTTCTTTGAGTTCCCTGATGACTGTTCCCTTCAATACTACTGCAAAGGGGAATCTTCACTGTTTTCAGTCCCTCTGCCATCCAAAAAAACACGGATGAGGGCTGGAAACTATACTTGCTGCCTTTTATAGACCATTCTTCAAAATGAGGATGACCCAGGAAATCAATGGTGTAAGAGTATTATCTAAAAGTTCTCAAGTTCTTTCAAAAAATTAGTCCTATATTAAGTAGTTAATCCTGTTTCTACAATTAATTTTTATAATAAGAGAAATATCAATTGTGTGCTGAGTGATGGAGTAACACCCAATTGTGTGATATGGTGTGAACACAGAATAAAAGGCAATGTTTCTATGAAATACCAGTAAGAATTACTTTGAACTGGCTCTGCAGCCTGTGGCATCTGGGAAATAATAAAAAAAATAATTGTTCTTGGGGTCTTTCTGCTTTTACGATAGATAAAGTGATTGGTTTTGGCCTGCTTGTGTTATTTTTTATTTCACTGAAATGGAACACATAATTGCAATAGTATGTCTAAGAGCACTGATGAAAAGAATGATCATCTGGCCTTGGTTACTTTGCTTTGGGTATGACATGGACCTTCCTTGTTCTGCTTTTTTACATGCTTCTTAGAAATATGGAGTGGAAGAGTCTAAAAACTTTTTTAAAACTCAATTGGAAAATTTAGAATTTGCATACTTAAATGAAGATCAACCAACCAGAAAATGTTTGTTACTAGTTGTAAAATACAGTGCCTAAATTTAGGAAGTTTGACTGTAAACTTTGGTACTTTTATCTAGGGGAAAAAAATTGTCTTTCCATATACAGAGAAAAAGGACCCCAGCTGCACTTAAGTGCTTGAAACACCACAGTTCAGCAGGCACTCCCAAATTCCATGGGCAGCACAGAAAAAGGCAGGAATATTTGTCTCATTTGAAACCACAGCTAGTGGTGAATATATCCTGTATAACAGTTTTATATGAATATTTCAATTTTCCTACTCTTAACCAATATGCTGTTGCATAGAGGCTCACATGTTGCCTAAACTATTTAGGTTTTACAGTTGAGAGAAAAGAGTTAATTGATGAGATAGGGAAACCAATCAAGAGCAGGTTTTTAGTGGGCAGGTTTTCACAAAAGGAGGTGAAAATAAAGTATATTTGTACCTAGTATAATTCTTCTGTTTTTATGAATAAAAACAAAGTATATTAAATTACATCACTGAATATCAGTGGAAATCTGTGAAAGTCTTAGTAGTGGTATTTGACTGTCTATAGCAACAGTTTGCCCTCATATTTGCCAGAGTGTCACTAGGACTGATGAGATGTAAAGCAACATTTATTTGAGTGAGAATTAACTTGTGATGAATGAAGCTTAGTTAGTTCATGGCAAATAGTCACTGCTGAAAGTCTTTTAAACTTTTTAAAAGGACAGTAAAGAGTTGGAAATGTGAACTCCAGACCAGAGTAAGGTACTCATTCTAGTATTCTAAATCCCTTCTTTGCTTTTCCTTTAGGAGAGAATAGAATAAATTCCAGTGTTTCAGGAACTCTTTGTGTCACCATAATAAAGATGGTGAAAGATTTCCACTATATTTGGAAAAGGAAGAAAAAGTAGTTGAAGTGGTATTCCGCAAAATTTGATTTGTCTCAGGAATGCTTCCTCGAAGACCAAACAATAAGTCCGCACAGCGTGAAGACAGAGAAACAGACAGGAAACAGATTACAGAAGGTATATTTTTTAATCTCTGCACTAAGGACAAGCAGGCAAGCCACATAGTACTATTTGCCAAATAAAAATCTAGAAATATTGTTCCTATTTGGGGTTGTTTCTAATAGCTGCTTTTTTAGTACAAATTCACAGTTAGAGGCACTTTTGCCTGGCTAAAGAAATTTTTTTAAACAGAAGGAAGAATAATCAGCTGAAGAAAAGGTATTTGACCAGAGAAAGGGACATCAGACAAGGGACAGAAAAAGAATGCTAAA
This sequence comes from Euphonia xanthogaster, assembly GCA_034509185.1. Lineage (NCBI taxonomy): Eukaryota > Metazoa > Chordata > Aves > Passeriformes > Fringillidae > Euphonia > Euphonia xanthogaster. The sequence continues at coordinate 93,910,752 of JAYDZK010000169.1, forward strand.
TCTTACATTGTCACATGCCAGGTGATGCTGTCTGCACATTTCATCAGGAACTCCCTAATTCTTGCATTGTAAAAATAGAAATCAGGATATAAATTTCTCTAGGATGCTTAGATATCCTGGTTTTCCTCATTCTTCTCTTTCTCAACGCCATCTTTTGGCGTAAAGTTTAATTGTGCTACACTGTCTCAGACAATCCCAGAAAATATTTTATTACACCAATGTTCTCCTGGAGTTACTGTCAGGAAAAAAAAGTCAGCCCCCTCCCAAGATTATTATAATGGCTCATTGTACTACTATGTTGTTCATCAGATAAACCTAATTACGTTAGTAGCTTGATTTTGACATGCTGCATTGGTAGTATTAATAGACTGTTTCCTTTTGATCAATGCTATTTCCCACTCTGGTGTTTGTTGGCTTCTAAAGAGTTCTGCATAGTGGCACGTGTGAGCCTTTTGCTACTTGGCACAACTCAGTGTTCAAGATTCCTCAGAGCACTTCCCTGTGCAATCACTGCTTGTCATGAGGGCAGGACGAGGAAATACTGTGAATGCTGGGGATGAGCACTTTGAATAGACTGGAGACCAGTGAGGAACATTTCAAGAGATATGCAAATGTGTATTTTTGGAGGGGGGGGGGTGGGTTGGGTGTTGATTATTTTTGTTTTGTTTTAACTCTTTGATATTTTAAAATAACACATGGTTATTTTAAACTGTGAGAGAAGGTTGTAGAGGAGATAAAAATAAGAGGAAACACCTTGGTTTTGGAATAGTAGCAAAGACCTATTTGTAAGAGAGAGAAACATTAGCAGATAAGTGGTTGTCTTTTCACTTATTTGCCATGTTATTTCACTGCTTTTCCCTGTCCTTTCACTTCTTTGCCATGTTCCTTCTTCTGCTTTGCAGGTTCGGAGAAAAATAAATGTAGCAACCAGGTTGTGTTCTGCTTGAATTTGCTTCAAGCAGTCTACCAGTTTGTTTCAAACTAAAAACTCTCCTTACAAATCTGTTATTTAGTTCTTTGAGTGCCTGTTCTTTGAATACCACTGTTTAAATTGGGGTTTTTTTTCCACCTAGTTCGCTCAAATTTTCCCTTAGTTTGGGTCATATTTTATGACTTTTTAAAATGCTTGTATCCTCTAGGACCCACTATCATCTAAGCTTTTGCTTTTTTCTCTTCTTTAAATATATGTTTAGGAGTTCAATTTTGCATCTTTTGTTTTTCATTCATCCCTTTATTAAGGCTATTTAAATTCAAAGTTCTTCATTACATTTCAGATTTTCTTTCTTATGGGATACAAGCTATATTCCCTGCTGCATTTTCCCTAAGAGTTTTTTGACCTTTGAAGCTGCAGTTCAGAATAAGATTATCAGGCATTTCCTGCTTTGGGATGCAGAAGTTATATTCCATCCATACTTATGACATCTAGGTAGTCTGCTTCTTCATGTCCACTGAATCAGATGGTGCTGTTGCTGAATATTAATAGTGGAATTTAATTATTTAGAGTTGTTGGTGCTCAGCCCACAGTGCGGTATGCAGCCAAAAGGATGAACTTTGACACGGTAATTAGGGTACCGTGCCCTGTCCAAATTATCCATAGATAGGTCAAAGCACCTTAAGAGCTGCCCCAATTTGTCCTAACTGATAAATACTTTCCAAGGGAACATATCTGAATCCACTTAATAGTGTTCATCCAGTCATCTCCCCTTCACTATCACCATGGCTACTTCTGCTCAGTAGCAGAGAGTGTGCTGGAAGCTGGCTGTGTCAGCTACAGCTGCATCAGGACTGCCTTTTTCAGGGCATGCAGGCAGAATGAAAGAAAGAGTCTAAGGTTATTATAGACATTTCCTGTTTGCTTTGCACATCGACTGTTTCAAAGAGCTGTATTTGCCATGGGTATAGATAATAGGGGGAAAAAAATGTTGAATTTTGATGTATTTTGAGGTGCTTTTATATACTTTCCCTAAGTTGCTGATTTCATAGACATTAATAATCCAATTCATATATGTAATTTTGTTCAGATGACATGACTGCCCAAGTAAGCAAGGACTGAAATGAATATTTTATTTATTTTTGCCTCTGCAAACCAATTCTTTCTCTCTCTCTCTCTCTCTCTTTTTACTTTTTTTTTTTTTTAAATCGATAAAACTGAAGTAGTCTCACTTTCGTTTGCCTTTTTGGAAACAGTGCTGTGGAACAATATCAGAGAATCAAATACAGAATTTATTTTCTTGCCATTACTTATTTATTGGCTGCATACATGGAAACCCTGCTGTGAATATCAGTCCTGTAGTGACAACCTTTTAACAAGCTTATTTGTATATTGAGCACTAAGAGCTTCTGGCCAGGATTTTAAAAGGGATTTTGACACTGGAACAAGCAAATAGCCTCCAAAGTGCACCAGGTAGGCAACAGTAACCTACTCAGAGCTGGCACTGATCTCCCTGCATGCCTAAGCTCCTTAAGGCATCTGTGCTTCTACAGCTGGCATTTTCATAGAAGCCTAACTGTTGCTGCCAACAAATGAGCTGTTCAGAGCCCTAGAACAAGTAGAAACCCTCGGGGCCTTGGGAACGAGATTTGTAATGTAGGCAGGAGAATTTCTATCTTGCCATTAATGTCTGATTTCCTAAGTGCCCTCTTAGCCTGCTGAAGAGAGGTTACTTGTCATGAGTGGAATAGACAAATAAGATAGACTGCCCAGAAACCTCCTAATGTCTTGGCACATAAAATGTGTTCCTGAAATCTTAGGTCTTCTCACAAAACACGTGCTGCATGTACTTGAGAAAGAGCAGATTACATGATGGGTCACGTGCCAGGGCTAAGCTGCTACTGTGGAAGGCAGTAGTGATATGACTGCATTCAAGAAATATGCAAGTGTGATCCTTCTGTGTCCTGCCAGTTCATCTCTTCTTCTCTGGCAGCTTCTACACATCTGAGCCTGCCATGGCACTGCTGCTAGATTCAGGCATGGTGGAAGAACTGGGTACTCTGATAAGAGAGTGCCAGACTGAAGGCTGAAGTGAGGACTGTGCTCAGCCTGTGTGCTTTGTTCAGCTTCTGAAGGTCAATGAGGTCCATGATTTTTAGAATTAGTAGTAGAAATCTTATGTAATCTGTTTTTCTTCCACAGATTTGTTATCTGAATTGTGGGAAGTAGTCCTGTGTGCTATGTCATCTTGCTCTTTTTTTGGTTGGTTTTTATTATAGCAGCATTTAGCTACTGCCACATGGAAATATCTATTTTGGGGACTGTGCTGTTACACCGCAGGAACTGGAAGCAGCCCCCATGTGAGGATGAACTGATTCCTATCTGGTATCACTTGGCAATCAGTGCCTTGAATGTAGCAACATGCCTATTTTCTGCCTTTACCCTATCATGTCCATCTTTCCTTCCTTTTTGGCTTTGAGGATGTCCCTTGCAATTTTCAAGGGTTATTTTTACATTATTCAATAGGTTCAAACAATCAACCAGACACAACTAGTGCCATTGATTATCTTATTTTCTCTCCATGAAGATCATTTTTCCATCTAATTCTGGATTTTTCAGACTTGTTAGTTCTTCAAAGATGATATTGGGCACCATTTCAGCTGATGGTCCTGTAGCAGCAGAGGAATGGGTATTCTTGTACTGAGGCCTTCTATCCAAAGTATAAAATGTTCATTCAGTGAGTCTGAAAAAATAATTCATACTGTTATTTAAATGGTATTTTCAGTCCATGAATAAAATATTATATCTCATCATGCAAATATAAATATTTTAGTATTTTTTAAAAAGTAGACTTTGACCCAAGAGCAACAATTCCTACAAAGATGTACATTTTTAAATTCTTAAATTATTGACTTAAAGTTTCATTTTAAGAGATATCGTAGATGCAAAAAAAAAAAAAAAAAGGAAAAAAAGAGAGCCTAAGCGAATATGTTCACCATTACTCATCTGATTTAAAAAAAAAGGAAAAATTTCTCTCATGTTTGTGTTTAAAGCAATCAAACAAACATATCCTGATTCAAATCTAGGAACTGGAATTCCAACTTGTAGCCTGCAGCAGTTTTCTATAATTGATGAATGAGCCTCTGAATTTCACCTGTAAAAGGACTTTGTGGTCTGACAAATTCTTCCCCTTCCTTTCTTTTTTCCCTCATTTCCTCTGAATTATTTTATATCCAATTTAGACTCTTTTTCAGCGGGGGATTTTGCATATGAATTTTGCACGGCTTTTAAACCTTCCTTTCTCTGATGCATATTTTATGATTTTCTTGTTCTTGAAACCCCATCCTTCTTCACAAGAAGGTCTGAGCACAAACTACGAGCCCCTGTGGTATACCTATCAAACATAGAATAGTGACTTTCCAAAAGAACTTCCCATATTTTTTCATGAGTGATGGAGAAAACAAAAAGAAAATTTTAAACAATTTTAAAGACAAAAAAGAGTATGTGATAAGGCAGTAATTCTTAGACCTATAGTCTTATGAGAACTGCAGTTGGAGAAATTTAAGACTTTTGTAGGTTCTTGACAAGGTCACTTTTATTCCTAAATTGTCATTTAGAATCTGTCTAATGAATTCAGCAACCCCCAAATCTCACAACAAGGGTGCATATTGGTAATATTTAATGGCAGAAGCTCAGGTCCTGACCTTGGATTTGATAAAAACCAGAGTTTGGTGCTGGCTCTATCCCTGTCTCCCAACAGAAGACATGTCACTTCAATGAATATGTGCCTGTACTTAGCTATCTAAGTTCTGCTAAAATTGGGTCTTAAGTATCTCTTCATCAATAGATAGTCATTGAATTATTGCCTTTATTGCATTTATCTTTCTTGAAAGGTGTTAAAAGATTAATGAATGAAAATTTTGATAACAGTAACTGTTAGATTCTTAAAACCAAAACTTTTTTTTTTTTTTAAATTAGAATAATTGGGAGGGTTTTAATTGGCTTTAAAATAGAACAGAATCTACCTCAGGAAATGTAATACTACTAGGTCACTGAATTAACATCTATCTGACGTTATAAACATTTATGGGTGTAAACAGGTATGATTTTAATGGTCTAAGACTAATGTCTTGGTAGCCACTCATTGCCTACTGATTTCTGAAAATTGCTTCAGAGTTTGAAAGCCTTTACTCAGAAACATCCTGGAGTTAAAAAGACTGGCTGACTTGTCAGCTTGATTTAGGTCAAAGCCAAACCAAAGGAGTGCTATCCCTCTCTCTCACAGGCTGTCCTACTTCACAGTTTCATGACCTTTCATATGGCAGAATTTGTAATTAGAGAAGGGAGTAAAAAGGCTGTTGTGAGTCAAAGTTTAAGGCATTCCTGATTTGAACAATGACACTGTTCCATATTCATTGTGCCACAACAACTTCCATATAAAATTTAAACAGTTTGCACATAGAGTCTGCATGACCCCCAACAGCAGGCCCTGCAAAGTTATTCAAGGTTACAGTATTCAATCTGCTCTTTCTTTTGTGTCCATGGCCAAAAATTTATAATATAGCAAAATATGTCCAAAAAATGTTTCTTTCCTTCATGCCACTTTATTATCCTGAGTGATATTTCTCAGATATCACTGAGGAAATAAGTTGGACAATTTTGAGATGACAATTTTATCTTTGCTTATCCAGATATGGGTCAGGACCTTGGGCAGGTTAATCTTCTGGTTTCTCTTTTTTTTTTTTTTTTTTTTTTTTAATCATTCTAAGTAACACATCACATGTCAAAAAGCTAAGGGCTAAACAGCTGAGCAACAGTTTCTGTTCCCTGGCAGTACAGTTATGAAGCTGTGTAGGTTTAAGCCATGAGTTCTCTCAACTAGGACAGAGTATTTTACAGAGAATGAAGGCACAGAATGAACTAATCTGTTGAGCTTCTTGAGCTTCACTCTGGATGGGAAGAACCTCTGAGTCAGGTATAGCCATTACCAGCCTGATCTCCTATTTGTCATTTTGTCACTGATGAGATTGCCTCAGTGCTCATCTCTACTGCTACTGTACAAAATCAAAGAGACTTGTTTAAACTGCTGTGGCTTAATCTGACCAGTCTGACTGTTCCTCTGCTAGCTAGAAGCATCCACAGAAGTGAATGACTGAGAAATATAGCCAATAAAGGCTATATCCTTAAACTGTCTCACATTTATATTGACTAGTTGATTCCAACTGCAAAATCAAACAAATTAAATAGCTGCTGAAGTGGTCTAAGTTTACTTGCTTGGCTTTGAACCAAGATGAATTAGAAGGGATCACAGGGTTACATGTGCACTCAGAAGTCTTCAATTTCCACTTAATTTTGTTTCCTCTCCTGAATCCAAGATACATTCATCTTCTTCCGCATATATGAATTACATCTAGCTTGAGATGCACAGTTTCAAAAATCCCTAATATTGTAGAGAAAGATGGATTTATTCCTAGTTTCTCCCTGATTAGACAGGAGACCTGATCCTAAGTACAAAGGTCATGAAAGGATCTGTGCCTCTGAGGATGGTATGCAAATAAAACAGGAAGCTTAGCCAAGCAGCATAGACAGAAAAATCTCTATGCCCAGTGAGCCTCTGCACTTCAGACAGAAGTTTCTCCTTTATTTTTAGCCCCACCTTCCCTTTCTGATTCATAGGCTTGCTCACAAGTGTTTTTGCATTTTGTATTTCATCAAGACATTTTCAACAGCATCTGCAACAATAGGGCTCAGTCTTCTGCATAACTTCCCTTTCTGTATTGATGCACCTTAGATGGGTAGGGTTTCTCTCTTTTATGTTTCTGTAAATTGGGAAGAGAATGTATCCCAGACAGTTAAAAAACCGTAGCAGTATACATTTGGCTTAGAAGTGGAGTGATAAGAGCTCTTAGGTTCATAAAAATTTTGTAAAATTGCTATGACAAGGCATATTCAAAGATACCAATGTCACAAAGATACAGTGTTACATGCTTTTGTTTGAATTATACAATATCACATGCTTTTGTTTGAATTAGGAATTACTTTATGATGTAAAGGGAATTATCATTCCTTAGTGATTGTTCTTCAATGTAGCTCCTCTTTTAATTGTTTTAAAAGTCCTTTGGAAAAGACCTCTCTCCACACTATTCTCACCATCTATACAGGCTGTTCAGAAGATTTTTCAAATAGGAAGGAAGCTCTCTCCTCATTCCTTCTGCAACGTTGGAGGCATAGTAATTTCCTGTTGTTTTGCACTCAGGTGACAATTCTTTTGGGCACACAGTAAGAAAGACAACAACATTCAAATCTTCTTAACTACTGTATGAGTAAAAGATGGAAAATATAGAAAAGGTGGTAGTAACCTCACATTTTTCTAATGTGGGAATCCTAGCTATTGTACTGCTGGACTAACACCTCCTCATGGATCATGGCAAGCTGCACAGAGTTCTCTACTCTGGTGGGGTTCTCGAGCTCTAAATTAACTAGCATTTCTATAGGATCTTGCTCCCATTCATGGGTCACTGAGAGCAGCCAAGTTTGGAGTGTAAACTGAGCCTTGAAGAGACCATTGAACAATATATACCAATGCCCATATCTCAATAAAGTTACTCAAATAGATACAAGTAACATTTTGGTGCAAGTCCCAGGCATGAGTACAGCCTGGGAAATGAATTCATTGAGGTCTGGCTTGCAGAGAAGGACTTGGAGTGTCTCATGGATGAGAGGCTGGACATGAGCCAACAATGTGCACCCACAGTCCAGAAAGCCAAATGTGTCCTGGGCTGCATCAAAAGCAGCGTCGGCAGCAGGGCAAGGGAGATGATTCTGCCCCTCTATTCTGTCCTTGTGTGATCCCACCTGGAGTGCTGAATCCAGCTCTGGAGTCCTGAGAATTAGAAAGATGTGGACCTGTTACAACAGGTCCAGAGGAAGGGCATGAATATGATAAAGGGATGGAGCATCTCTCTTATAAAGATAGGCTGCAGCACCTCTTCTATAAGCCCCTTTAAGCCCCTTATGGGGACTTATATAAGGAAGGAGAAAGACTTTTTTTATGGGCAGATGGTGACAGCAGAAGGGGCAATGGTTTTAAACAGAAAGGGTGCAGATTTAGATAAGTTGTTAGGAAGAAATTCTTTGTTGCGGCAGCACTGGAACGAGTTGCTAAGAGAGGCTCTGGAGGCATTATCCCTGGAAGCACTCAAGACCAGGTTGGATGGGTTTCTGACAAACCTGACACATTGATGGGCATCCCTGCCTGTGGCAGGGCAGTTGGAGCTAAATGACCTGTAGAGTCCCTTTAAACCCTAACTATTCTATGATTCAGTGATTCAAAGAATCACTCATCTCATTTTGAGGAGACTATGCATTTAATTATGCTTGAATACACAGTAAATACATGTAAATTAATTAACTATACATTTCTTATGCATATATTGAGTAATTATGCCATTTTATAGAACATTCCCATGGTATCCATGAAACTAAGGCATATATGTGTGAGGTCATGGATTCTCTGACATGGATGGTTGGTAAGTGGGCACACACTATTCAAATTACATCTGTATACATAAGTAGAAAGCAAGCAGGTGGATCACTACCTCCTTGTACAATAGGCTTCTGGCTGCATCTCTACACCTAAGCAGATTTTAGCAAAGACAATATAAAAATGCAAATGCAAAAAGTTTTTGAAAAGAGAAACAAAAATTATGGAGGTAGAATATCACACTAATGGGAATTATTTTATTTATCTAGCAAAACTCAAAATATAAGAAAAGCCAGTGTGTTCTTCAGTGATAATGACTGAGAAATATGTAGTCACCTAAGCTCCTGAAACTTACAGATGTTAGAGGCATTTACTTTAAGCACGTATACCCAAGAAGGAAGGAATTAAAAAGAAATAAGTAATGCTTTTTGACCAATTAATTAATCTTTGATGAATAAATGAATTAAGAAAGAATGTGAAGCAGTGTGGTCAAGAAGGGGGAAAGACAGTGTCAAAATAAATAATGAAGCCTCATGGTGTGAGGACAAGTAGAGGTCAGCAACAGACATTCAGAGAGGAGGCAGACTGATGAAAAGCCTCTTTCTGAGTATTAACCATAAAAAAGAAAATGCAATAGTTCAGTCCAGACACATTGTTGGTTAATCACTAAAGTCATTTTGAAGATGACTGGGAAGTACAAACACATTTTTCAACAATCTCTACTGTGTATGCATTCAAATACCCTGTTTTATAAGATATACTGTATTGAAACTGACTGATACTAGAATATATGACCACTGGGTCCCATGTCAAGTAAAAGTAAAACCCAGAAACTCACACATTCAAAGAATACAGAATTAGATGAACCTGACTTCGTTAATATGCTTTGTTAAATATTACTGAGAATCTTCATTTGAGGACTTTAATGTAGACCACAGGCTGCATTCCTACCTGTGATAAATACCCATAATCAAAGAAGGCGACTGTGAAACTTTCTATAAGATAAGAAAATGTTATCTTGGGACTAGGCACAGAAGTCTCTGTATTTTCTGCTCTGCTGATTATTTGGGCAATTAGTGTTGCTAAGTCACTTTTTCTCTGAGGGTATCTGATCACTTCAGAAATGGGTACTGTAAAAATGACAATATTCTGCATTCATATTGTCAGAATAAGCTTATTTACACCAAGCTTGTGCTTCTGTCAGTTGTTTTCCACCCAGATGTTATTTTCAGCTAGTTGCTGAGATCCTGGTTTTGGCTTTTTACAAATATTCAGTTACCGCTATGTTTCTAGTGTTTAAGCTTGTTTGCCCCAAAATACATTTAAGTACTAATAGAATGATATTAAATAGCGTAATAGTAAATCTTACAGGGCTCCATAGTTGAGAAGGTGGATGGGAGAACTGTTACTATAATTATATTTTAAGATAAGTTAGAGAAAAAGCTGTAATATTAGTTTTTCATTGCTTTCCTGCAGCTTTAGAAGTGGGGCCAAAATATCTATCAATCATTATTACTAAACGCTAGGGAAGGTCTCATACAATGAGAACCACAGTATTTCACCATTAGCTCCTGCAGTGGAAGAATTTATCTGACCTGCTGTTAAGATTGGATTATAAATCTGCCTTACCAGGCCTGAAATTAGCATCTTCCTGTTGTTGCTCTCTGTGCTTATCTCAAGTTCCCACTGTGGGAATTCTTTGTTTGGTGGCTTATTTTATGGGAAGCTCCTTCTGTGGCTTTGACAGTGTTTTGAGATGGGAAACTGCATTCTTTAAGTCTTTACACCTACACCTTCATAAAATTTCAGAGATTTATAATTTTTGTAATTACAATCCTGTGCCTACGTCATACTGTGTGAAATCCCATGTAAATTCCTTAAATTCTTGTATAAAATGTAGGAAAATCATTAGACATTAATCATTAGACATCCAACTGTGGAACTTGGAAAACACACATGAGCGAACAGTCACACCTGTTTGTTTTCTGTGAAAAGAAAATATGTGTCTATATCTGAATGAAGTAGGAATTGTTTATGTCTGCACTTAGATAAGCTAAAAAGGTTAATTTCTAGCTCAGGTAGACCACATGCATTCATTTCAAAAGCATTCTGTATCATAAGGCAACATTTATACTAAATATTAATCTTTGAAAGAAGCCAGGAATATAAACCTATAAAGATATAGAAGACAAGAAGAGCTATTAGAGTAATAATGATTTGGGTTTTTTGTATCCTAACAGAGGATCACATCATTAGTCTGCAACAGACATGTAAATGAATTGCTCTTGGTCTATCTGGGATCTGGACCAGTAGATGGCACTGCGGGAATTTCGATGGCTTTTGGAGGGCGATGGGTGTTAAGTACCTCATACTCCAGCACACAGGCTACTAAACAATTTTTGTCTCCCACTGATTTCACCACTTTAATCCTGTGAGTCAGATTTTTGAGGCTTACTTACTGCTGCCAGTGAAGGATATACTGAAACTGCTGACACCAAGTACTTAATGTTAGTTTATGTTATAGAAATAGTAATCTCCTATATTAAATTACTTGCTCACAGAAGATACCTTTTCCTAGCAAGTTTTCTGTCATAATATTTACCTTCAGATCATCAGCTCACATGTTTGTTTGGATGAGTTGTCAAACTGACACAGAGATAACGAGGAGTGCCAGTAGTATTCATTGTGAAATTTGAGCCAGCCCTTCCTCTGCTGGACCACCAGTGAAATTAGCCCATTTTATGGAGTGAGGGTCTTCTGTTCAGGCATCATACTCATTTTCACAGCCCAGGAGCTTGCCTAAAGAGAGAAATGAGCTTTTCCTGAGTTGCAGCTTTTGAAACTCAGTCCAGGCTCCAGAAGGCAGGCAGGCTTCTGTCCACATCACAAATCATCAACAAACAAAGTTTCCAATGGCTAAATTATGCCCTTAGTGATACCTGTGATTGTTTTGCCTGTAAGGTTTTTGAACAGGTGTAACTGTTGGGATTTAGTGAGCAATTCTGCCGACGATGCTCAAGATGGAATAGTATCCAGCTGTCTCAAGTAGTTATATTACCTCTGCAGGGCTAAGAGAAATCAGCAAACAAACAAAAAGGTGTTTATTTTTTGTCACTAAAGTAAGTAGATATGCATCTAAAACCAAATGAGATTTGATGTATTCAGGAAAATGGTGCTAACTGTTAGTGTAATCATTTTCTGCAGGAAAATGGTTCTTTTTTTTTTGTTTTATTTCTTCCTTTTGTTTTTTGTCTGAGAATCACACTTCACAAAGTATTATATGCATCTTTTGATGGCCTTTGACACACTTGGATGATCATGTCTGCTTACAGAGGGTTTTTAAATTTAAAGATTGAAAGCATTACAAATACTATCCACTGGAAGGGTAGCCCAGAAATCTGGAAAGCCTGATGGGTAAAGAATTACAAGGAATAGCATATCAGAGAAATGAGAAGCTGAGAATCTTAGATTTTCTGCAGTGGGTACGTACAATGAAAAGTAAGTATTTTTCTTTACCACACAACAAACTTTTGGTACAAAGTACTGTGTTCAAGTCTGTACTGAAGTAAGGTCTGTAGGCTGCAATCTGTCAATGTGAAAAGTAAACTAGCCATGGTATCTGTATTGTATTAGCAGTCTAAATGGCAGAGTAAAGCCTAATTGGGACCTACAGCACTTTTACTGATGGATGTCAGGACTAAATTTCCTTCACAGGCAGAGGTCAAAGATCCATCTAAGCCCAAATTGTTCACTGGTTTAATTGGTTCACGCATACCAGTTTTCTAGCCAACTAGTAAAATAAAAGTGTGTGATAAGGACAGCATCATAATTGACTGCCTTTGGCTCTACAAAATAAGCAATCAGGCTCCCATTTATGGTCGGGCCAAATGATGACAGATTTCAGGAAGAATTCAGGATTTTCAATGGACAAGACTGTGTTCAGAAGGACGCTTCAGAGACTGTCACCTAGCTGCTGTATCCTTTGTGGCATCAGTCATAGCTTCAGTCTGGAAGTCACAGCCTTTTACCACCTACAGTGGCCATGTCACAGATCATTTGTCGATCCCTGATTTGGGGACCAGATTTATACCAGGCTCCATCTGATAATAGGTCCCAGAAGAGGAAGAACACTGTGAGGAAGATTAGAAAACAGCCAGTGCCAGCCACAGTCTCAGTGCTATGGTATGTCTCATTTGCAACAGAAATGGTGGATTTTGTACTGTTTTGCTGCTAAAGACCTTTCCCATCTGGAAAATGGCCTGTGAGCTGGGGCACAAATAAGAATCTACTTGTTTTTCCCCCTGAATCAAGAAAGTCAGCCATATTAATATGCCTAGCATATTTTGGATTAAATGTAATTTGATAAATTTAATTTTATTTCACTTGATAAAAACCCAGAAATTAATCTCCCATTGAAAGAAAGTGAATCACATACACATTTGAATGTTTATGTCTCAGTTGTTTTAGAAACTGTCTCTAACATTAATCAGTCTTTTATTAACTACTGAAAAATTAATTAGGAGAGTCTTCCTGTTGTCTATTGAATGTAATCAGAACTTATTGAAATTTCTGAATAAAACATATGTAGAAAAATTATAAAATAGGAGATGTAGTATTTCAAAAGCAATAATAACTCTCACTTGTTACTTTGTATCTCTCTGTAAAATGTTCTCATGAAATGCTATAGTCTTTGTGATTTTTGTGCACTCATTAAACACAAACTTTTTTTTTTTTGGCAATTAGGTTTATGATTCCTTCATGTATAATTTCTTTACCCTATATTCAGTATTTAGAAGAAGGTGGAAGACAGTTCTGTGGCTTGGTACAAGACATGTGCTAGGAATGCAGTTGTACTCCTGGTGATCACTGAGCAGTGACACAATGTCTGACATCAACGCAAACTGGAGAGACCTTTCGCTTCTCTCTGCGTCAGTGATTTCCTCCTTCTCAGAGGATGTTGCTTCTTTCTAGCTAGAATCTGCCCTTTCAGTTTTGAGTCCCTGATATGTCCAGTGTTTGGCATCAAATGATTGGTAAAATAGTGATGCTTTTCCCATTATGCTTTCAAATTATCATTTTGACTCATTAATTCTGCAGAACATCTGGTCTTCAGCTTAAGGATGGCACCTCCCAAAACACTCAGGTGTATCTTATTTCAAAGGGTATCAACAGTTTCAGAACTGATAATTCTACCTCTTACCTTTCAGTTTGAAAAATATTAACAAGTGAACCAAAGAATTATCAAGCTCAATTAACTAAATTTTATTTGTAGTAAATTAAGGAACACAACAGCACTTTGAAATTCCTTACTAGACAATTTCTGGACACTCATTAAGGATCCTTGTCTGCTTGGAGCATGATTTCACAGCACTGAACCAGACCCAAGGTTTATCTAGTTCAGTATCCATAGCAATCACCCAGTTGTCACGAGTTCCCATCATTTTGGTTTTCCAACTGTATATGCCTATATTAGGCATCTCAAAATATTTTAATTTTTAAAGTAGTGGTTAGATATTTCTCCAAGTTCTCTTAATGATCTGTTAATTAATTCTGAATCTTGTTGAGCCTTTGTGCAGTGTTTCTTTTCCTTCTTCCTTCAAAGATAACTTCTATTTATCAATACTCAAAGAAAAAAAAATGAAAAAACCCTTTTACTTTTTTACTTTGCTTTTTACTATCCTCACATTGCCCATCCTTTTGGCTTCTCTAGGCTCCTGTGAAGAAACCAGCAGTCCATGATGGGCTTGACCCTCTTAAGCATCTTTGTGGCATCTGCCTGTTCCTTCTCACTACTCATCCCCTTTCCCAGATCATTAAGCATGGTGACACCTACTCTTGAGCCTTGAGGGCCCCACCATTAACCTTTAGCTAAGACTGAAAATTGATAATTTAATCCTATTCTCAATTTTCTGTCTCCAAGCTAGGTTTTGATCCATGTTACAAATCTGGGCTTTGACACATCTGGTGAAGTCAATGGGTGTACTATAAAGCAGAAATCTTGGTATGTGCTCAAGCTTCTGTCCAGCAGAAAGAAGATCTAACTTCTAAATTAAGGAACAGCCGCAGGTTATAGACAGAGGTACGCCTGAAGAAGAGTTTCCAAAGCAGTTTGAAAAACTTTTGGGGGTATTTTTTTTTGTTGTTGCTGTTGGGTTTTTTGCATTATAACAATGCCTGCATTTAACTATGGCAGTAAAGTGTCTACTGCTTCAACAGGCTAATATTCTGATAGTGAAAAACGAATCACTATGAAATAAGAGTTTTTCTAAGGCTTGCTATTGTTATTACTTAAAAAAATAAAAAAAAAAAAGAAAATGTGGTCAATTTTTGATATTTACATGGTAATTGCAGTATGTCAATGGTAAATGGCTTGTAGATAACTTCTAACTTAACAGTTACTATCCTATCATTCTTCTCCTAAACTACCCTGCCTCCACCCTTGTCCCTCATCTTTCCCATAATAAATCCAGAGAGAACTTCCATATTGCAGTATTTTTCCTTTTGCAGTTAATTTCTTATGCGGCAAAACATCTGTGACTCATCTTTATTATCTGGGACTTGAAAACAAGTTTTGTTGGGATCGTTTTGTAAAAGAACATTTTCTTTCTGCAAAAGTAAATACATCTGGGATGGCCTAACACTTCTGAACTGAAGAGTCATTCTTGTACCAAGAAAGGCTCCTTGGTACATTAACAGGACTGACTATTAAGTAGAATAGCCTGATGCTTGCTCTGAACCTCTCTGTTAAGAGCCCAATTACAGTGAATCAGGGGATGCAGAATCCTCTTCTGTGTCTGAATTTTCAGTACCAATACACAAACAGCAGCATTTTCTCTGTCTCCAGTTCTATTTTTTTAATGCAAAATTTTTGTTCTTTCATTTTCTAATTTTAATTTCATTGTTTCCTGTAGAAGAGTATTTGCTTTCTATTCCCTTTGTGTTTTTATTTTACTTCCCAATATCTAGGCTTTTCCATTCCTTACAGTAAGACAACTCAGTATAACAGGGTCTTTATAAAATAAGTCTATTATAGTTGAGTTTCTATATTTTATATGTGTCTTTTGACTGAATTGTATGTTATGAGAACCCAGAAGAACAGTCATTCTTCACTCATGCCACTTATCTCTTGGAAACTAGGAAAGTGTAACAGCTTCAGTAAATTTTAAAAATCTGGTCACTTGAAAGATAACAGCTCTCCTATACTAGTCAGATCAGTTAGCTTGATAAACCAGAAAATTCCTTTCTCTTATACCTTATATTTTCATGGTATTTATTAATAAGATCATATATTTTGAGACTGTATTTAAGATTGTTCAGTCACTTCAATAAATGACAGTGATTTCTTATTGACAGGAGACATCAAACTCTCAGAAGTTCTAGGCAGCTCACACGAAGACTATTATAGACATAACTTTCCAAGCCACTGAGTATTATTATGATCGTCTCCTGCATAAATTTCTGCTGTATGGATTTTTCATCCAAGAAAAAAAAAATCAAAACAACAATTTCAAGCCCCAGAAACTTCATACTTCGTGGCTGAAGTGAGGAAGCTATTGGTTGTTATGACGATTATGCCCAGAAATTTCTGTCAAATATAGAGGGATTCCTAGAAGCGGATATATGCAGCTTAAGGAAGGCAGAGGCCACTAGGGCAAGCAATCTGTCACGGAACTGGTTTGACTTGGTTGCATTTCCATAACTCAAGAGGAATCTAACTTAACCTGCTTATCTAACTCTGCTTGAAGGAAGGCATAAGGTGAGGCTGGGTATGTCTGCAGTCTGATTGTTTAAAGTGCCCTTTGCCTGCCATTTTTTTTCCAATTGCTGAACACACAAGCAAGCAAGCAAGCAAGCAAGCAAACAACTTTGCTTTAATAGCTGCTGATCAGCACTGTGGCAGTGGAATTTGAGAATGTGAGTGTCAGAGGCAATCACAGGGGTAAGGATTTACATGAACAAGAAAAAAAAAAGTAGAAAAAAGTCCTGTATCTATTTTGAGACATGGATAAAATATTCAAGATTCAGCCTCTAATTTAGAGAGAGTGTTAAGCTGACAGACTGCTAAAGCCAGAGTGGGACTGTGTCACTCACTTGCATGCCCCATTTCTTATAATCTTTCCCTCTCTTGAGCACTGCTGGGCATAGAATACTAGCTGAAGCACCTTGATATGACTAGATGTGTCAGTGCTTTATGCTCATTCTGACTGATTCAAAGAAGATTTAAACTCTTTCCAAAGACAATTAAAGATATCTAACATTTCAGGAATGTATTAGGAGATACTTAAAAGACAAGGATATGTGCAGCTAGATCTGTGGCAGGGGGAAAAACCCAAAATGTTGTTTTGACATGTTCTGTTGAGGCATGCTGGTACATACATTTCTACTTCACAAGACACTGCCTCTGCTGTTTGAGTTACAAAGCTCAAATTGGCCCATCAACCATAGCCATTCCCTTAATAATGTTATAATCCTATATTCACACACATTTTTTCTCTGTGCTCTACATTATATTTTAGTAAAGCCTCAACTTTTTGGCCCATTGTTTCTCAAATAGAAGTGGAAAAAGTATTAACACCAGTTCAAGAAAAAGTCACACTGTTCAAGAATGTGAAAATGAAAAACTGCCCATCTTCCTTCTCACCAGTAAGCCACTTCTTCTGGAGCAGAATATCTAGCAACATCATGAAGTCAAGCACAGGGAGATTAAAAAGTAGTTTTATCACATCTCTAGCCATGTGCACTCAGAACCTGCATCCTACTCATAATTTATAAACTATATTTGACTTTTATCTTTTTCATCTAGAGATCGTGTACTTTAAAGTGGATGGTGGAGAAAAAGTATTTTGCTAAAGTTCCTAAAAATGGAAATATAAATTCAACTGAAATTTTTCTCAAAGTCAATGCCTTTTTTTAGGTTATTCAAATAAATGTGAAGAAAGCTGTTTTCTATGTTCAAAGTAAGAGAATGGGGCATTCATTTTATTTTAGATGGACACAGCTATAATATAAAGGCACTTTCTCTATGTTAAAAGCTTTTTATTCACATAAAATCTGTAGTAGCTTGAGAAGACAATGGTATGTACTTCAGAAGGATTAGAATTGACCAATATGATGAATAAAGAACAAGGAAAGACAAAAAAATTCCTTACGAGAGGGTAAAGGAGCATAAAATAGCTAAAACCTGCAGCATTTATAAGGCAAGGAACTATGTCTGCAAATGTCAACCCAGACAGTTCACTGGAATGAAAAAAATTGTCGTTTGAATATGAAAAAAAAAAAGTAATTTTGATGCTATTCTTTTGCACAGTTCACCATCACACTGCAGTACTCCATGGTATTGCATATACACTTGCTCTCAATAAAATTTCTAGATGAATTTCAGTGCATAAACACCACACTTTTAAACAAATAAACAATTTGTAGTAAATAACTAAATAAGAAATTGCTGGCAGGGGTGGGGTGTGTGTGGTGGTGTGTGTGCTACAAGGGCTCGTTCTGTGAGAAGCTGACAGAAACCCACCCTCCAAGACGAGCCCACTGCTGGCCAAGACTGGGCCCACCAGCAGCAGTGGTAGCACTTCTTGATGAAAAACATAATTAAGGGGGAAAAAACTGCAATAGCAATAGTGGCCAGACAGAGGAGTGAGAATATATGAGAGGAACAGCTCTGCAGACACCAGGGTCAGTGCAGAGGGAGGGGCAGGAGGTGCTCCAGGTACCAGAGCTGAGATTCCCCTGCAGCCCGTGGTGCAGCCCATGGTGAGGCAGCTGTGCCCCTGCAGCTCATGGAGATCCACAGGGATGCAGAGATCCACCTGCAGCCCATGGAGGATCCCATGCCAGAGCAGGTGAAAGCCTGATGGAGGCTGTGACCCTATGGGAGACCCATGCTGGACCAGGATCATGTCAAGACCAGTGGCCCTGCTGAGAGAGGAGCCCAGGCTAGAGCAAATTTGCTGGCTGGCTTTTGGCTCTGCAGGAGACCCACATGGGAGCAGTTTGTGAGGAACTGCAGCCTGTGGGAAGAATGACTTGCCCTGGAGAAGTTTATGGAGGTCTCTCTCCCATGGGTGAACTGACCACAATCCTCCCTTTCAGTCCCCAGTATTTAGGCAGGAGGAGGTAGAGAAAATCAGGAGTGAAGTTGACAGTTTCTTTGGGTTTCTATATTCTGCTATTACTCCAGTGAATTTCAGGTTTTGCTGTAAAGCTGCAGTTTCAGTAGGAGGGGATGATACTTTGCTAGTCACATGCAGAGAAGT
The DNA here is from genome assembly GCA_034509185.1 of Euphonia xanthogaster. NCBI lineage: Eukaryota > Metazoa > Chordata > Aves > Passeriformes > Fringillidae > Euphonia > Euphonia xanthogaster. Next base: position 93,929,428 of record JAYDZK010000169.1, read on the forward strand.
GTCTGCAGTCTAATATTTAGGACACTCACATAGGAGGTAAAAGATGTGAGGTTAAATCTGCTCATGCTGAGCAGAAAAATGACCTTGGGTCTTTTGTTTGCAGAGTGAGTACTCTGATCAGGGAACTATAATACCAGAGGTCAGCAGGAGAACCACGGTTCCTACATTTTGAAGAAGGCAGAAGCTTCACCTGCATTTTTTTCTTTCTTTTTTTTTTTGCAGCCTGTATGCACTACTAAAGCACAGTGTATGCACAGTAAGATTAGGAGCTTCATGGGATATTGGCATATGGGAATCCAGCTCCCATATCCTGACATGAATAATGGAGTTCCACTTCCTGGGGTGTTGAACACATGGGCTGATGCAGAAGTTGGAGCACTTTCAGGAACTTTCTCATCAAACAGGGATATGCCTGTGGCCCTGAAGAGCTTCCAGAGTACAGATCTGCACCTATGCACTTTCTTATGCCGAAGAAGAAAGCTTGTTTTTTCTTTTTTGTCTACAATACAGAAGTTCTGATTGATTTTCTTTTTTCCCTTACCCGTTAAGTTCCTGCCTCTCACAACCTGTAGTTGTGTATTCTGAAATGGAAGACGGAGCAGAACTGGGGCCAAATTCTTCTCATACATAAAGAGACTTGACTAGAGAGTTTGTCATGTCTAGTTTTTCACCTTCTCTTTTTCTCAGCTTCACACTTTCCCCTTTTGGCTGTATGGGTAGTACTGATATGAACAGAAATTTATGGTCATTTAGAGAAGGATCCTAGAAAAAAGGACAAAGATATCAGTTACTGCTACTTTTTTATTCAATATATGCTGAATTGGTTTTTGACACTTCGCTTTGTAGAGTGCAAGTTTTCAGTAAAGCAACTAAAAAGTGATTTTGATCTTTTCATCTGCAGAATAACCTCTGCAATCAAAAATCAATACTCATGCAATGGGCAAATCAGACTGTTCCTGCCCACAAGTGTCTGCAGCATTATGTTTTAAGCAGATGTTGATTTAATTTCATTTGGAAAAATGGCTTATCTGCAGAACAGTGTATGCATTTATGCATGTGGTAGTTTAAGCTGTAGTGCAGAATGTCAGAGCTTTAAAACGATAATCTAAAATCAGGGTCGGGAGAGATTTCTAGTTCCCAAATGATATTTCCACTTATACTCTCAGAAAAGAGTAGTTCTAGCTTGTCTCACAGTGGAGACATTTTAACGGAGACTGTTTTAAGGACTTTTATGAAACTGTGTCTGTCTTAGGTAGTTCAATATCTGGTAAACACTGCAGCTGGTTTTATAGACAAATGACTATCAAGGACAGTATTGCCACCACCATCAATAAAAATAAGTATAAAAATATATAGATCCTTAAATCATATTTCTGTAGCACTTCAGAGTGAGTAAACCCACAAACACAATGTTTCCCATAAAGTTCATACTGACTTTCATTTGGGATAACCAAGAATAGATCTTCCATTAGTACATGTAATGATAATCTCATATTTGTGTAGCATTCAGCTCAAAACCATCACCTGGATTTGACCTCTCTTAAATCAGAAAGACATCCAGTAATATGGATAAATGGATGCATTCATGATTCACACACAAAAAGGCATGCCTAATGCAGACTTGGATCAACATCATATTAGCATTAAGTGTGTACATAAATAGCTTCTCGTATGGAAACAATCAGCAGTAAAGAACAAGAGAAACAGAAATTCATTTATCTTTAAAAATCCAGCAGCTATTTATGTGGGTCATTATTTGCAACTTGATTTATTAGATTATATATCCATATACATACACATACATATGTATATATCTATATAGTCACTCACCCTTTTATATATATATTTTATGTGTGTATGTGTGTGTGTGTATATACATATATATATAAGGGCCAGTGGCTATCTTGAAAACTTCAGATGCGCATTTTGACTCTTTGCGAAGAGATTTCCAGAGGTTTTATACAGTGATCTTTGGATTCTTAAACAGAAGATTTGCATATCCTTTTCACCTCTGGGCCTGCATGCAAAAAAAGGCATGAATGTAATGAATATTTAAATATTACTAAGATTTACATACAATAATACCTTGAACCAGACCTAGTGGTCTTATACTGGTTCCGTGACCATCAGGCAAGCTACTTATTTTGATGTTATTCAGAGTTATTGAGTTCATGTGTTGGATTTCTATATCCCAGCACTGCTGTTAGGCTCTAGGTTCTAGTGCCACCAGTGCTAGAACCACTGAGTAACATTTGGTGTAATGAGCTCCTTTTATTTATTTATTTATTTATTTATGGTTATTGGGCTCCTCTACAAATAGTGTGAACTGGAGAGAGACAATGTTCCAGCCATGGTGTCCAGTTACTGGCACAGCTGGCATCAGCAGGACCAGGGGAAGGCAAAGACAGATGGAGGTTTAAAGGACAAGCCAGAGTCACTGCCAATCAATAGCAGAGTACCAGCAATTGTAGCAAAGTATGTCTAGCATCTGAGGCAATGAAATGAAAAATGACAGATACACCTAAATGTAAGTAGGAGACTGAAATCTCAGTCTGAAAGGAAGCAGGCAGAGCAATACAATGCTGTAGAAATCTGTGTCAGATTTCCTGGTATAAATTAAGGGTATAACAATGTAGCTGGAGGCTAAATTCAGACTGAGGTGCTGCTGAGTACAGGACAAAATGTTCAGAAAGAAAAATCAGCATCATTAACAGGAATGGTTGACATTGCATAATTTTGTTGTGTTTTTAATCAGCCATGAAGGGACTTTGGTAGAGAAAAAAAGATTAACATTTTTAGAAGATTTTTTTGTAATTGTTTGTATTTTGTTCACAGTTCAAGATATACTTGATATTGCCAATTCCAGGCATTTTGGTGGGGGGGCTGAGTGTGACAAGTCTCTCTGTTTTGTACACACTCAGTACCTTGTGAGAAAGCTCTGCACCTGGGCAGACCAAGCCTCGGGGCCCCATTTTTATGAAGCAAGCTTCAGCTGGAAGCACAGACTAAGATCTGTCTGCAGCAGTTCAAAATGTCATTAATATTATCACATAGTTGCAGCTCTGCTGTCACGTCATACCAGGCCGTAATTAGAAGTGTATTCACCTTTTTCTATTCCTGCAAGAGTAGGTCTTTTACCACAGCCCCCTTAATGGAGATTAGCTGCCTGAAATGATGCATCTTACAGCCTGCAGGCAAATACAGCTGCTGCTGCTTCTGTTTTCTTTACCTGCGCAAGCTGCCTGTGAAACAGACCGCTGTGCAAGGGAGGGAGTCTGCCAGGCTCTTTGGCCATGAATGGTGAGCCAGGAGCAGAAGTTCAGCCCTTCTCCAGGGGCAGCTACTTCACAGCCTGTCACGCAGGGATGAAGCTTTTGATCCTGCAGCCTGGTTGAATACCAGAGTCTATGTTTTGTTTCTATATACTAGAAGCAAGCATACATTATTATTTTAGATTAAAGGTAACAGCCAAACAAGGAAGAATAAAAGAGAGATCTCCTAGAGAGAGGAATTCTTTATGCCTGGAAATGACCTAGCATACTTGTGAGTGTGGTGTATGAAAAAAATGAAATATGCTTTTACAACATCCTGCAGTTGTGGTACCATGAAACAAGTCCATAGGCAACAGTGTTAACCATTTACACTGTCAAATATTTAAAACTTTCCTTAGCTACTGCTTTAATTAACTCTATTTGAACTGTTTTGCTAAATGAACTCTTAAAGTCTTCCTGGTCACTAGATAAACAGCACATAAAATATATACAGTCATCAGAATTCAGGGAAAAAAATCCAGTTTTCGTTAACTGGAAATTCCCCATATGAAAGAAAACTTTCTCTGTAGATATTATCAGAAAATCATGAGTGTTTGACTCATGTAACATACTTGCATAAGATTTCTAATATGCATCTGAATAATGCATTGATATGTCCAGGAAGCTTTTTTTTTTTTTCTGAAAAGAATACACTATTACATTAAGGAAAAAAATTAAGTTAGTAAAACAGTTGTGATTGTGGTTGATAAGGTCTTGCTTCTATACATGGGCATGAATTTTGGCATAAGTTCAATTTATTAACTTTGCAGATATGATGCTGCAGTATTATATATGACTCATGAGGACTGCTGCAAATTGCCACCATTTGACAGAATTTATTAGAATTGACAAAAATTATTTGAAGAATTTTGAATAGTTTATTTAAATGCAAGGATAGATGGATTCTGAACTTTATTTGCCATGAGCTTTTCCACAACATTTCCTCTGTAACTACCCCTGCCTTAGCACACCATTATTTACAGATGCTTTTGACTGTGTATTTGGTCTTGACAACTGAGATTTATAGAATCAGTTTTATTTTAACTTGTGTATCCTTGCCTTTTCCCTAACTCATATTCCTATAATGTTTAAGTATGTGTATGGAGATGTGCACAGTTCTGTGGTTACAGTCAATATGAGACAGGTAAATGATTCCTGTCATTTAAAACGCAATTGATGTAATTTTGGAACTGGAACTTTTCATTATTCAGTAGTTAATCATGTGCTAACTTATAGCAGGCACTTTTTGCCATAACTTGATGAAATTTTTCCAATATAATGCCATATTTTAAAATAAATATATTTGATTTTTCCCATTAATGGGTGAAAACTTATTTTCATTCTTAAATTTTAATTTTCAAAGGGAAAGACCATAATTGCTTTTCTGACTTTGTGCATTTTGTTTTGTCCAGAATAGCAACAGGTTTGATAAAACAGATTATTATAATCCTGTATTTTCTTAATTCAGGAATATTTGCTTCTCTGCCTTTTTCTTGTTCTTTATTTTAAACATTCTCAATACTCAGCACTATTCATCTGCTCTGCAATTGGGTGAGTTATATTAAAAACTCTCTGCATTATTCTTAGGTTTTTCTTTAAAGAACAAATGCACTTTTTAGCTTGTCAGGATCTGCTGAAATAGTCTATATTATTCAAGGAGTAATCAATACAATCTTCAGAAACACTATTTCTATTAATTAATAAAGTGATTTCTCCCTGATTCTAACTAGTTTCCTTTGAATTATTTCCAAACCATGTATTTTCCCAAGTGGGTAGTGGTAGATCAAGTCTGATCTTTTATTTTTCGTCATATTGACAGTCTTTACTGAATGGTATTGAAGAATTGATTAAGCCAATAAATCATTAGCAAAATGTGGTACTTATTTGATCATTATCATGGTAGTTTTCTGAACAAAGTAGATATACTTAAATTTCAGATAAAATCTAAGAAAGCACTCAGGTAGTATTATTCCTCTATGTATTTTATGTGTTCAGAGTATTTATAAGCTCATTGTTGTCTTAGCTGCTAAGTCATTGAAATAAAGCTTTCCTGACATTTAAATAGGCTATATACTTTCTGCAAGTTATTTAGAGTGGGTGATTTTTACCAAACAAGCTCAGCAAAGCCTTAATCCTTAAACAAGTGTCCCTACGCTTTGTATTATTAAGTTGAATAAACAGGATATAGTTTTAAGTTTAGCCTTTATTAACAGCTTGAAAAGTATAGAACAAAAATCTAGTGATCAAAACTCTATGCTTTTATTATGAGCTTCATAGTATGAAAATGCACAGTTATAAGGGTCTCGTGGAAAAAAAAGATCAAAGAGTTTTACCAGAAGACTGATTACCTACTGTATATTGTGCTTACCCAGGGATTTTATCCAGCTGTGATGTGGGATCTTCTGATCTTAAGGTAAATGTAATTAAAATCTGTGAGGAATGTTGAATCATTTGAAAAGAATTAGTTATTTTTGCTATTGTTAGGTAACTCTGGTCTCACTAAGACTTCAACCTGGTCAGCAGAGCTGGGAAAGGTTTTGAATGTAACCATAACATTAAATTGAGAGGCAAAGTATGTGTGGGCCATGACTAGGCAAGAACTGTGTAGTTGTGCCAACAGCTGGCACCCATGGAACACATAAAAAACAGTGACTTACAGAAGGGGACACCTGTCTCTGAAGGTCAGGCTCAAATATATGCCACTGAATATATAAAAATACAGTAGAAATTAGTGATCAGAAAGCTCCCTCTACCAAGGATTCAGTCTCCTTTGGCTTTTAAAGATAGCCTTAAAATGGTGCTCTATTAAAAAATAAAGGGATGAAGCAAAAAAAAAAAATTAAATCTTCTTTGTCTTCTTCTTCTTCAACATTATTATTAATTAACTATTGTTTTAAGTAGTTCTCCATAGTGAGAGTAAGAGCTTGGAGCATCAGATCCTTCTCAGCAAAGCCCTGTTGCAGCTAGCAGTGTTAGGTTTGCATGGCCAGAGAGGAGGCAATATTTTTGACTCTCACTGAGGATGAAACAAAGTTTTGCTGCATTTTTCATTACCTACCATTGTCCAGTGACCAGCAGTCATTACTGAAATGGAGTGTTGATCCTGACCCTTTTCCTTTGGTCAGGTGCCCTGATTATGACTGCAGCATAAGACTTGCTCCTGCCTGTTTTCTGCTGCTCTGCATTCTCCTGCTCCCTTTCAGCAGGGAAAGTGCTTCTGCACAGAATATCTTCAGGTATGGTACTTCAGGCTTAGAGGATGCTGAAAAGATGGGAAAAATATGATAGGGGATTTCTCTATTCCCCTTCTTTTTTGCTGTGTTCTGAGAAAGTAACTAGTTTGTGATAAATAGTGGCAGAAAGTTTTGGACATTTTTTTCATAATGATAGGTGCCCATGCAACAAGCATATGTGTGATTTTAGGGACTTGCAATGCTAAACAATGCTGCTGAGAGTGGTCTTGCAGAGAAAGAAGGAGTGTCAGTTGATGAAAAACTCAACATGAGCTGGAACTATGTACTCACAGCCCAGAAGGCAAACCAAATCCGTTGCTGCTTCAAAAGGAATGTGGGCAGCAGTTGAGGGAGGTGATTTTGCCATCCTAATCTGCCCTTGAAAGACCCCACTTTAAAGTTCTGCGCACAGTTCTGGTGTCCCCAATATAAGAAGGACATGGATTTGTGGGAGTAAGCTCAGAGGAGGGGCAAAAAGTTGGTGGGAGAACTGGAGCACCTTTCCTACAAAGCCACGCTGAGGAAGTTGGGTCTGTTTGGCCTGGAGAAAGAAAGGTTGTGCGGAGACCTCACAACAACCTTCCAGTGTCTGAAGGGGCCTACGGGGAAGGTAATTAGGGATTCTGTCAGGAACTGAAGTGATGGGACCAGGAGTAATGGGTACAAATAGAAAGAAGGGAAATTTAGTTAGGAAGAAATTCTTTACTGTGAGGATGGTGAGACACTGGAACAGGTTATCCAAGGAGACTGTGGATGTCCCAACCCTGGCAGTATTCAAAGCCAGGTTGGGTAAAACCTTGAGCAGCCTGGTCTAGTGGGAGGTGTCGCTGCCCATGGCAGGAGGGGTTGGGACTAGATCATCTTTAAGGTCAAGAATGCTGACCCCATAGCATTCTACCATTCTATGATTCTTCAAAACAAACAGGCTGTATTTCTGTGTGGAGGTTAGGCAGCCTCTTCTGGGCAGGCAGAATACCATGTCGAATAAACTGACAAAGATGTTTGTGGTGCACAGCAGAATATTCACCCCAGCTGTTAAGACTATAGACTTTCAAATACCCTGACATTTTCTTAGTTTGATTTTTTTTCTTTTTTTTTTTTTTGGGTTTTTTTTTTTTCAAGCCTTATGCTTTGAAAATATGATTAGAGGAAGGAAAAAGCACTGAAAAATACAAATCTCTTTGGAATACTTTGTATGTTTGCCAGATATCTCTTAGGTTTATTTTTTGAGTTAGAGTTGGTCTGAAATCCACAAGTCTCCATTTCATCCTGCTTTTCATGCAAGGTCTTAACTCAAAAAGTCTAAATATTTTTTATGCTTCTGCTGCATTTGCTTCAACTGAAAACTTCACTTGGAGCTTAAAAGGCATTTTGTTTGTAGTAGAATTCATAAGATTCATGTCAGTATCAAACTGTGAAAATTCATTCCTCAGCAGAAGTACTTTCCATAGCTGGACTGAAAAATGCTGCCCTTTAGAAGTGTTATAAGTACTATAACATTTGTATTTGTAACTTAGACCAGAACAGAAAGAATATTTAATCATCCAACTCCTGTCCACAGTACATGGGAGTTATGGGATGCAATACTAAGCACTTAATAGAACTCCATTTTATCTTTTATTTCCCAAGTTTCTATTGCATTTTTTTTTTCTAGAAGCGATCTCTAAAATGGCTAAATGGGTATATCTTGCTGTTTTCAGTTAGGTTCTTCCAGTTTCTGGGGCAGAAATCTTTTGGTGATTAGTAAACAGTACATGATTTTTGAGCATCTGTCTACAGCTTGTTAGTAGAGCACATCAAAACTTTCCTCACCAATTTTTCAGGCCCACAGTTATCACATACTCTGGTTCTTGTGTTTTTAACCAACTTTTTTACCACTCCATCCTCTCATTATATTTACATATTTCTGTTAAACATAACCTGGGATTAATTTCATTGAGTTTTAGGTGTCTACATCCAGAGGGACAGAGCTAACCTCTCCTAGTTATTGAAAAGCAAGCTCTTTAACACCAAATTGCAATAATCTGTTATGAATAACACAGCTATACCTGATTTGATTTTGAGTCAGGGAATGGAATAGATAACCTCTGTAATTTCTCTCTGCTTCCATCCATTGTGATTCAATACCAGTGCAAGACAATCAAACTTGTCAGGTTTTGAATCTGAACAGCAGCAGAATTTGGGATAGTGCAGGAGAAAAAAATTAACACAAGTTTTCAGGTGAGGCAAGGTTCTAATGGATATTTTCTTATTAAAGTACTTAAATATTGGCTAGGCATCTATCTCTAGGATATGGTTCAGTGGCTTTATTTTATGTAGTGGACAATGATAGGAATTTCCACTAATACTAGTTGTAAGTGTATTTACAAAAGATTGAACGAGTCCCTAACTTGTGTAGATTCATGCCTTGGGAAAATTTTAGACAAAGATTTATTGTAAACAATGATGACCTGATGTTGGATGGAGGATTTTTTACAAGTCTATGGTCAGTTCTGTCTAAACTAGACTATTCTCCTGTGCAGAATATCATACTATGTCATTAAAGCTGGTTTATGTGCTCAAATAGAAAGTAGTCTTTTACAAATAAATAATTTGTAATTCATTGCTGCTGTCCAAAACTAAATTTAAAAAGTATTACCAAGAGACTTGAGCAGAAAAAAAGACTTCATATTTTAAAAGTAATTGTGCTGGTCTTCCTTTTTTTCCCTCC
>JAYDZK010000169.1:93938781-93969210 GCA_034509185.1 Euphonia xanthogaster
AGGTCTCAGAATTTTCCACTGCAAGAAAACTGAAAAACAACTTCTAGCTTAAACTGTAATGTACTAACTTTTAGTGACTGGAGAATAGGAACATCAATATGGTAATTATAGTAGTTATGATAGGCTATAGATAATAGTTAAGGTATAGACTGGTTCTACTGTATTAAGATGCTAAGCAAAGAAAATTATATAATGCAATGTAACCAAAACCAAGGGCTCTCCAGGCCTGCCTGCAGCTCTTCCCAGATGGGTAATTTATTTATCTTTTTTTCTTTTGAGTTTATCACTTCAAGGCTTTTTTTTTCTTTAAGTACCTATATGTTGAACTTGAAACAAGGCAGAAGCCTTTCTGTACTACTGTGGCACTTGCATGCCTCCAACAGATAACAAACTTAGTTATAGTTTGCTGTTAATTTAAAAAACAGCCTTGTTGCTCTGCTGTGAAAATCCTAAACATAAACCTGTTCTTTTTACTCCATGTTTCCTATCCCATAAGCTATATTTTCCCTCTATTAGGATTCTGAATAAAAATCCTTTCTTTCATTATCTTGAAGAATATTGCAATAGGAATCAGGTATAAACAAATCAGGAGTTATAAATCACAAAGTAAAATAAATTTTCCCTCTCACCTCCCATTTCAGTGGGAGATTTGCCCTAATTTATAAGGAATTGTATAGATTCACTACAAACAAAGACAGTTCTAGCCTAAGAAATGACTCCATAGTTGGGTATAATTAGCACACCTTTGTCATAGAGCAAATAAATAGCCTGCTACATATTTTGAAAGGACCATTAGTTACCAATGCTATCACATATAACTGTACAGAATAAGTTTAATGCTTTATCAAGCTTTTGAAAATATGCTTTTCATTATTGACTTACCCAAAAGAAGTACCAGAAGTACTAATCTTGAATACCAAGTTGAGTATAAAACATAGAACTACAGAAGTTGAAATTTCCATGCAACCTTGTATTACAGTAATGGTGTGTTGGTTTTGGCTGGAGTAGAGTTAATTTTCTTCCCAGTGGCTGGTACAGGGCTGTGTTCTGGATTTGTGCTGAACACAGGGTTGATAATACAGAGATGTTTTTGTTATTGCTGAGCAGGGCTTGCACAGAGCCAAGGCCTTTCCTCCTTTTTGTACTGCCACGCTGGTGAGGAACTTGGGGGTGAATGGAAGGAGACACAGCTGGGAAAGGTGACCCAACTGACCAGAGGGATATTTCAGACCAGTTGATGCACACAATGACACACAGAGTTGAGATACTGGCTTGACCTCAGACCCGCCTTGCCAATATTAACTTGCCTGGTGTCACTGAACTGTTCTGCTTCTCTGCCAGGCACCATGGGACTGCTTCCACAGTGATGACACAGCTCCTGTACCTACCTTGTCCCAGCCAGCCTTCCTTCACCTTCCCTTTGCTGCTCTCCCAGACACATCTGAGCTCCATCAGGCGTCCTGCCACATTTACTTCATTTTCTGCATGTCAAAATAAACCATTCTTTTGCTTTGACAGGTTATTCTTGAACCAGCTCTTCAGAGCTCCTTTGCAATTCAGACTAATCCTCTCATTAACCCTACCAAGCAGATCCCTGAACAAGACAAACATCTGTTACTATGCTGCACACAGTTCTAACCCTACTAATCATTCTGCTCACTTCTGGACATTACTCTCCTGCCCCAGACCATATCCACAACCAGTTCTTCCCTGTGAGCAAGTAAGGATCTCCCCCAGAGAAAGCTTTTTATGCTCTGTGGAACCCTTCTATTTCAAGCCAGTTTAACAGCCTTATAGTTATGGCAAAAATCTGGTTTTAGATGAATACAAAGCAGTTCACATTCATTCTATACTTGTGCAGAGCCTTTCACCCACAAGTAATACCACAGCTACCTCATTTTCCAGCTCCATCTTTTGGCACGCCATTCACATTCTACAACTTATTTGAGAAGAAAGGACTTTTACTTACCTGTTCAAATATTCATGTGCCATGTTCATTGCATAAACACACACAACATAATGCTCTTTTCCAAGGGACTAATATAGTCTCTGAATTAATATTTGCCTTCTGATGGATCTGCGCTCCCCATGGGGTTTCTGTTGCAGCATGAAGGCAGGATCATGCATTCCCACCTATCTTCATCTGCAGCTCTAACAGCTGAGCAGACCTACACCAGTAGAAGTCATTTTATCACTATTTAAGAGACATTATATCAAAGACAGTTACAGCTTACACTGAACTTTCATATTTGCTTTTGCTAAATGCCGCATCCAAGCATATACACCAAGACTATTTCTTGACTTTCATAGGACCTCAAGTGTTCCAGGTATTAAGTACCACTAACTCTAGTACTCAAATTCATCTTTTGGTATTAACAGATGAAAAAAACAACATACTATACTGTTCTGAAATAAAGCAGCTATATTCAAAATCATATTATCAGAAAAATGACAACACAGTCTCACCTTGAAATGATTCGCAGGGTGTATTAGTTGATGTTCCAGCATCTGCTGATGAAATCTGAACATTATCCAAATTCTTTTCTTTAGATTTTGAGCCAAGATTTTCAAGAACCACCTCCTCTTCTCTACTTGAAGTCTGAACAAGAGATGATGAAGTCTCACCATAGAGTCGTTTCAGCAATTTCGCCAAGAACACTGCAGGGTAAGAAAACTTTTTTTATTACAAAGAAATGCAGTGTTTTAAAAATACTTCAAGACTTCAGAAACCCCAACAACTAATTGATATAAGACAGTTTCCCTCATGTTCCAGGGAAGCCTGTTTTGAGTAGTCTCTACCTCTCACAGGTGAAACAGAAAATAAATATATTTAAGTTCAAAACTTGAATCAGAAAAACAGCTTTAAAACACCAGAGTTCACTAGCAAGGTTACATTTGAAGTCTTCTATTTGACTACATTTTGGCAATAAATTAACAGTACATTTACAGACTAAACACACATTAATTTTTAAAACAAGAATCTTTCTATGCAAGTGTCATAAGGCTGCTCAAAATGCAGGTCTCTTCTGGCACAGAGGCACCGCAATTGAATTACTCATTAAAATCAGTAAGCTACAATGATTTAATCACACAGAAAATCCAGAAGCAGACAGCAGCAGAATCACATGGCAACCAGTTATTTCTACAGAATTATCAGTATTCTTATATGCCTCTTCTTCTTATGGGCCCGTTTCTGACGACACTGACAATCTGCTATGAGTTAGTCAAATGCAAGTATCATTTGATTAAAAAAACATATGCAAATAATTTACTCAATAACAAAGCCATTACCTTTGTATATATATGTGTACATTTCACTGACTTAAAAAGACGTACTAAAGTATTACTAAAAGTTTTTATCTATTGCAAAGCAACATCTTTAGTTTCATGAATTCTATGTGGTCAAGGGGATATGGCGCTATGTGGGGGTGGGAAAAAAGACATCAGGAGAAAAACGTTATCTAAACTGCAACCTCAGATTTAATATAAATTCTGTGGACACTACACAAGCAACCTGCTAAAGATTCATAATAAAATAATTCTGCAAAGAGAAAAGAACTTAAATTGTAAGAAGAATGCATCCCAATGAAGCTTAGCAGAAAAACATTTTATCGTCACATAACTTGACAATAAATTACTTCACAATTACTTCACAACTGGAAGTAACTGAAGACCTTCATCCTTGAACCACCAGTCCTTGACAGACAAACTGTACCTCCAGTGCACCTTGGCAACTATGTTTTCTCATGTAAATGCTTAACTACATGAGAGAATGCTTTGCTATGGGCTATGATTAGTTTCCAGATAGACAGACATGAACAAGTGACTGTGCATTTTCATAAGATTCCCTTCCCGGGTTAGTCTACAGACAGAAAGACAAAAATCCACGATTAGTTTCCTCTGCTAAAGAAAGTAGTCGGAAATAAACAGCATAATGAGACAAAGTTAACTGCCTTTTGCAGACCTCTGACTCTTAAGCAAGTTATCCAAGAGGTTTATCCTGAATCATTTCCCCAAGTGCTGCTACTAACACTACATCATTTTAATAAACTACAGTACAGCCATTACTAAATGTCATGGTTTAATGCCAATAGGCAGCCCAGCTGCTTGCTCACTTTCCCCCACATGGAATGGGGGAAAGAACAGAAAGATAGGATTGAGACCATTCACAGGTTGACGTAAAGACAGTTTAACAGGTGAAGAAAAAGTCATGCACACAAGCAAAGCATGGAATTCATGCATCACTTGCCATGGGCAGGCAGTGTTCAGTCATCCCCAGGAAAGCAGGGCTCCATCACATACAATGCTGACTTAGGAAGACAAATGTGTCTTCCTCCTTCTTCTCCCAGCTCTCTATGCTGAGTATAACACCATATGGTGTGGGATACCCCTTGGGTCATCTGGGGTGAGATGTCCCAGCTCTGTCCCCTCCCAATTCCTTGTGCACTCCCAGCCTCCTCGCTGGTGGGGTGGGGTGAGGAGCAGAAAAGACCTGGACTCCACGCAAGCACTGCTCAACAATAACAAAAAGATGCCTGAGTCATCAACACTATTTTCACCACAAATACAGAAAACACATCACCACAGGAGATGTTATGAAGAAAATTAACTCTAGCACATCCACAACCAGTACACACATTAACATTCAAGCACTTGTACTGAGGGAACTGTTCTTCGAAAGCAAATGATCATTGACATACATAAATCTAGATATGCAAATACATTTCCAAATCTGCTGAGAAGAGCAGCCTCCTCATAACTACACTGTCTTTTATGCTCCTCACCTTGAAATGTGATTTCCCTAGTCATCTCTCCCCTCCAAATTACATCACCTTTTCCTTTCCATTTTTAAAACTGAGGGACTATATTCATATACACAATAGCATTACTTCAGAAAGCAAGACGAGACCTGCTGTGATACATTCATTCCTTCTAATTCCCATGGGAGCGCTCCCCATCTTTAATACTTTTGCTTGAGAAAGCAAGCTGACAGAATGCCTCCTTTGGAGGGTATAAATACTGAGGAGGTTATTCTTTGATAAAAATCTCTTTTGCTCAGAAAGAAGTATCTAGATCAGGAACAGTGATAGATTCACCAAAACAACATCCACTTGGCTAGAGTTTTCAGCAGACACTGGAAGAAGCAGCAAGGTGTGGAGTGAGGGAGCTCTTTACTGCCTGCAAAGTTTTCACATCTGTGTCAGAGCATCTCAGCACTGACACAGGTCATCATCGCTTAAGATTACTAGCAATTTCCAATAACCGTAACAAAACAGAAGTGACAAGTGCTGACACACAGACATTACAAGGTCCTCAATTGAAACCTGATGCATTTCAAGCCTTCTGAAGACAGCAGGAAGCAATGAACCCCAGCAGTTCACCTACCTCAGGTGAATGAAGAAACAGAAGCAGGTGAGCTGGAAGGACCCCTCAAGATCACTGAGTCCAATTCCTGTCCCTGAACAGCACCATCCTCAAGAGTCACATCATGTGCCCAAGAGCTTTGTCTAAATGATTCTTGAGCTCTGTCAGGCTTGGTGCTGGGACCACTTCCCTGGGGAGCCCGTTCCAGTGCCCAAATAACCTCTGAATGAAGATATCCTTTTCCTGATATTCAACTTAAACCTCCCCTGACACAATTCAGGCCATTCCTTTGGTCCTGTCACTGGTCACCACAGTGATGAGATCAGGGTCTGCCCCTCCTCTTCCCCTCACAAGGAAGCTGTAACTGCAATGAACCTACCCCTCAGTCTCCTCCAGGCTGAACAGACCAAGTGCCCTCAGCTGCTCCTTGTATGGCTTCCCCTCAAGGTCTTTCACCATCTTTGTTGGTCTCTTTTGGATGCTCTCTATAGCTTAATATCTTTCTTATATTGTGGTGTCCAAAACTGCCTCCAGCACTCGAGGTGAGGCCACCCCAGTGCAGAGCAGGGTGGGACAATCCCCTCCCTTGCCTGGCTGGCCTTGCCAGGCCATGCTGGGCCTGATGCCCCCCAGGACAGGTTGGCCCTCCTGCCTGCCAGGGTGCTGCTGACTCATGTTCAACTTGTCATTGACCAGGACCCCCAGGTCCCTTTCCATGGCACTGCTTTCTAGAATCTCATTTCCCAGTCTGTCTGTACAGCCAGCATTGCCCCATGCCAGGTGCAGTATCCAGCACTTGTTGAACTTCCTATGGTTGGTGATTGCCCAGCCCTCTGATCTGTTGAAATCTCTCTGTAGTGCCTCCCTGCCCTAGGGGGAATCAACAGCTCCTCCCAGTTTTGTATTGTCTGCAGATTTGCTTAGTATCTCTTCCACTCCTGTGTGCAAGTAATTTAGGAAGATGTTGAAGAGCACAGGGCCTAAGTTACTTTTTTACATCTTGTGGAATGAATACCTTTTTATTGAAATAAATTTTACTTTAAACAAAAATATAAATAAATACAAAATATTATCTTATAATCATGCCAATTATTAATTTTTTCCATGATACTACTAAGGAACTTTCCACTTAGAAGAAAGTACAGCAATTATTTTGAATATCTTATGAACACTAATACGACCTCTCCCAGAATCAGATATCTGCTTGCCAGATTCAATACTGTCCTCTAAACCAGGCATACCTTTTTTTTTTTTTTGTTCTTTTTACTTCAATTATTCAGCCTCATTTGAGAAAGGTTACATTGAAGTGATGCAAATCAACACTCTAATCTGACCTATTTCCAGACATAGGTCTGCTTGATGAAATACCTGCACATGCCTCAGGACAGAGCAAATCACACATGCAGATGCACACACATACTCAGATCTTCCTGAATTTCTCTGCTGTCTAAAAAGTGATTCTAGATTACCATTTTTAACTAGGTGCCAACAATCCACAGTAGCCAAAATAGGCCTTGTAATTTACTATCATTCATGCATACCAGTTCTTAAATGAGGTGAATTATTCTATTGAGCAAGGAAGCAACTGAGTTTTTAAATGTGAGACATACCAACAAACAGATTCTCCAGAGTATTTGCAACAGTCTGACTTCATTTTGCTATGCAGGCTTCAGACCCAGCCCAATACTCTTTCTTTTTTTCTAGTATTGAAGCATCTTGAGCATTTAATAAATTAATGAGTCAAAATTAAAGACTAGAGAGTTAAATGAAACAAATAAGTTATTATCAATTTAAATGACTGAATGTTCAGGGGCCAGAGAGGAAAACCACCAAGCTGGCATTGGTGGTTTTAGCTGTATTTCAGCTGTATTTCCTTTGAACCATTTGTGAAATGTGAATTCTTTTTGACTTGTAAGTGAAGATAAATCTAAGTTACTATTTCTACTAAACTTTCTTTTTCTAGTAAGTTATTTTTTCCTTTTCATTATCTTCTCTGAAAATCATTAATTCCTAATTAGTCCTAACCAGAATTATTTTTTTCTGGCAAAAGAATTGTAAGAATAGAATAATAGGTCAGCTGAAGAGCAATGAGAATAGGCCAGCAATTAGGCTGGTGGGCCTAATGGAACTCAGCAGGTATGAAAAGAAGCTGAAGTCAGACATTGCTGGATAATTCCTTTCAGACTATGGATGTTTACAAGATGCATCAGATACCAAACAGGTGTAACAGGTGATATAATCGTATTTTTCCTCTATGGCACAGTAACATTAGGCTAATATATACCACCAGAATACAAACCCATTCTGTGATGGGATTTTATAGTTCTATGTATTCATCTTTCCAATGAAAGATATATTCATCATTTTATGCATAATTAATTATTACCTGATGCATTTCTTTTACCTGGCACATTGAAAGTAAAGAACATAACAAATATTATTTACATTTAAATATGTTTATGATGTTACCATCTTAAACATAAAGAAGAATATTTTAGGTTGAAAAAGATGTTTAAGATCTCCAAATCCATCTGCAAATCTAATACTGATATGTTCATCATTAAGCCATGTTCCTAAGTGCCACATCTACACATCTCTTTAATACCTCAGGGGATGGTGACTCCACCATGGGCAGCCTGTGCCAATGCTTGACAACCCTTTTGGTGAAGAAATTTGTTCTAGCATCCAATATAAAATAAACCTCCCCTCGAGCAACTTAAGATCATTTCCTCTTGTCCTTCTGCTTGTTACCTGGGAAATTAGACCAGCACCCACCTAGTTACAAACTTCTCAGGTACTTGGAGAGGGTGATAATGTCTCCCTGAGCCTCCGTTTCTCTGGGCTGAAAAATGTCAGGCCCCCTAAGAAGCTCCTCACAGGATTTGTGCTCGAGACTCTTCACCAGCTCTGTTGCCCTTCTCCTCACTTGCTCCAGCCCTTCAACATCTTTCCTGTAGTGAAGGGCCTAAAACTGAACAGAGGCTATGAGGTGCAGCCTCACCAGTGCTGAGTGCAGCGGGACAATCCCTGCCCTGGTCCTGCTGGCCACACTACTGCTGATACAGGCCAGGATGCCATTGGCCTTCTTGGCCACCTGGACACACAGCTGACTCATGTTCCACTGGCTGTCAGCCTTGTTGAACCTCACACAATTGGCCTCAGCTCATTAACTCAGCCTCTCCAGATCCCTCTTCAGAGTATTCCTACTCTTCAGCAGATCAACATTCCTGCCCAACTTAGTGTCATGTGTGAACTGACTGAGGGGGCGCTTGATCTCCTTGTCTAGATCATTGAAGGTACTGAACAGAGCTGTCTCCAACACTGAGCCCTGGAGAATCCCACTAGTGACTGCCCCCAGCTGGGCTATGCTCTGGGGCCAGCCATCCAGCCCGTTATTCACCCAGCAAAGAGTGCACCTGTACAAAACCACGAGCAGCCAGTATCTCCAGGAGAACACTGTGTGAAACGTTGTCATAGGCTTTGATGAAGTCCGGGTAGAAAATATCCACAGCCTTTCCCACATTCAGTAAGTGAGTCACCTTGTCATAGTGTTGCCTTTTACCCACCTGGGAATGAAACTCGAGATAATTTTAGTAAGGAGGTAATATAAGAATGGATCTTTATTTGAAGGCCTTCAGGGTCAGCTATGGAAAGATGTCCACAAAAGCCCACCCCCCCACCAGGGGTGAGTACATTTTTATAGGTTTTGAGAAATTAGCATCATTGATAAAAAGCACCAATTAGGAGGACAAGTGGTGATGCAGCTCCCCTCCAGGTCAAACCCCTTCTCTGGAGCCCCTTGGCACTAGCTGTACTTTGCCCATGAAATGTATCTCACAAGAGTTGTTCTCAGCCTTGGTTCCCAGGAAGAACCAAAACAGCACAGGGGCCTTGTGCCTCCCAGGGCTTGGAGCTCTGGAATTTGTTTTGTCTTTCTGCCTAGAGAAAGGCCATAGAAAAGTACTGGGAAACTAGATTACTTCTAGTGTCTTCAAGAGTTTCCTTTCATTCTTAAATCAGACAAAAATATGTTGCCTCTCCTTTTATTCATTATGTTTGTCAATACATTTATCAATGGACGTGTCCATATGGAATCCCATTATTTAAAGTCATCCTATTTTTGTACCTGTTGTTTTGCACTAAGTTTTGTTTTGGAGAGAATCATCTTGTTCCCTCTGAGACAGCTCAGGGACTAATTCTGTAGAAGCTTTGTTAAAGAACATTTCACAACAGAAAGTGTTACAGAGGTATAATTGAATCCCCTTTTCCTGCAAGTTCTAATGATGGCCAAATCAAATAAATTTATTAAAGTAAATTATTTACTAAGACAAATGAACTTATAAAGTATAACAGACAAAAGATCTTAATCAGAAATACTACACAGTATAAAACTACAAGAACTACAAATTTTTTTTTCTACAGAGTAGATAACAACATAACATAAAACAGTGCACTGTATCGAGGTACTCATATTAAAGCCATCAAAAGAAAGAATATTGATGAGACGCTGAAGGTAACTTACTATCAAAATGAAGATAATGTACACAGATTCCTTCCTTTACCCCTGGGGAGTGACTGTGAAATAGGCATCCCTATTCACAGGAGGAACTCCACACATATCCAGGAAAACATACGGAGTATTTCTGCTTTGTGGGAGTTTGGTATGACTTTTATTGTTATAAAGTGTCTGTCAGTCAAAAATTTGGCTTACCTTGTCAAATTGCATTTCAAAATAAAGATATTTGTTGGCAGTTGGGAGATGCCAGACCAGAGCTAACCCCATGGTGCCAAAATAAGTCAAAATAAGTCAATACAGTTTGTACAGCTTGAGTTATTTGATCAGCTAACAAAGAGTAGATAAGCTTTGCCGGGGTGTAGGGGGGTGGTTCAGGTCACAATTACTTCAGTATCTCTCAAATTGAGGGTGGATGTGGGCTTCTGTCCCTGTAATAGGGAGTGACCACTAGTTTTCCATCACAAAAGACACAGATTCAGGAAAGGGGCCATCTCCTAGGATCAGGTGTCTGCAGAAGAGCTTCCCAGCCCAGACCTCCAGGGACAGATCTCTCACAGAAGCCTCTTCAAGGTAGGAGATGATGTCATGACATGCCACTGCCATAGCAAAGGACCCATGTGTCCTTCCTCAGCTGTTCTGTTTCACTCCCCAGCCACCGTGTCATTCGCAGCTGGTAGGGACAAGGCTGTGATGACAGGAATGACACAGCACATTAATGCCACTCTCCTGGTGGCTGCAGGCATGTGTCAAATGGCTCAGTGGATAGATATGGTGCTGAGGGCAACTATAAATGGACTGATCTTCATCATTACATTTAACTACACCAGGACACCTATATTTGTGGCATTTGCAATGTATTCCAAGTGCTCAGAAAGAAGCCATTAATTAGGCCAATAAATGAGAATTCAAATGATTAATTATTTCACCTTATTCCTATCTGGTATTAATAATGCATTCTTAAGTATTCTCTTGGTTAAAAGTAAAGGTCTTGATAATGAGTAACGTATCAGCCTAAGAACATTGTTAGGCTCAGATGAAATAATGACTAACATGATGGAGAATACCTCTCACACCATGTAGCAATGACTTCAATAGGTATTTAATTTTGCTGTTGTTGGGGACCGTGCTTTGGATGTCAAGGGGCATACCCTCATCCAAAACAGGAGAATACAATGTCTATATGTTCTGCAGGAAAAGGAGGAGGAGGAGGAGGTGAAGGAAAACAGGATGTTATGGAATGATCAGTGCCATAGCCCATTGTATTACAAGAGCACCATGAGTCATTTGCCTGAAAAATCAATCAAGTAATCTATGAAATAGAAGGTGCTTTGCCTCAAGCAAGTGTCTTGTTTTAAGTCTACTTTATTTTTTTTCCTGGTTCCTATGTGTAAAAATAACTTAATACAGGGCCCAAAAAAGAGTACAAAAATAAAAGTATAAATTCCTGCAGCCTATATTTGCTCGTAGCACTGAGGGAACTGCCTCATACAGCTATTGCTGTTCAAAAGGTGGCTTTAAAAATTTAGAAACGTTAAGAGAAAATGCTGGCTAGAAAACTCTCACAACTTTATTTTATCTGAGCCCCACACCCCTCCCCCCAAAACCGCCTCTCTCCACCTGGTTTGGCTTTTAGGTTTTTTCAACATTACAGAGTGTTTTTGCAGAGTAATTTGTATTTGTCAGGACAGTGGCTTCGGGGTTATAAATTGTAAAGTGGATACTTTGGAATACATTGGAATTGAAAAGCCAAATCCAGAAAGTAAAGCTGAAGAATGGAGATGTTCAGTCTTGCATTATCTTTTCTCTCACCCTTCCTTTTTCTCCCTTGCCCTGCCTTTCCATACATTGTCGCTTTTACAGTCACTGCAGAGTGAATTTTTTTTTATTTTATGATAAAACCTCTACAAACACACTGCAGTGACAGAAGTGCATGCATTACATAATCTTGCATTTTCAAGAATGGTAATGAATAGTTTTCTCCCACTCATAGTACTAAATTTAGAATGTGACTATTATATTGAGAAAATCACTTTATTGTAGCCATTCCCACATCTACAAATTACACCCTTTTGATTGTCTGCATATTTTCTGTTTATTTATCTCAAAGACTGAACTGTCAGATGGCAAGATTACATGGATATTGTCCATCTTCTGACAGCTAATTTGAGATTCTCAAATAAAACAATAATGGCTAAAATATATGCATTCAATAAGACATCTGGGAAAGTGACCTTGTTTTGGCTGAAGTAGAGCTAATTTTCTTCCTAGTAGCTGGTACAGAGTTGTATTTTGGATTTAGGATGAGGATAATATTGATAACACACTGATTTTTTCACTGTTCTTGAACAAAGGTTACCCAAACTCAAGGACTTTTCAGCTTCTCACGCTGTCTCACCACTGGAGATGTTGGGGGTGCATAAGAAGCTGGGAGGGGACAGCGCAGATAACTCCAACAGACCTAAGGGATATTCCATCCTATATGGAATTGTGTTCAGCATATAAAATTAGAGGAAAATTGCCTGGTGGGCCTCTGCCTAGGAACAGGTTGAACATTAGCCAGTTGTTGGTGAATAGTTGCTTTCCACTTGCAACACTTGTTTTTCTTGGATTTTAGTTCTCTCTCATTTTATTTTCTTTTAATGATTTTTTGTTGCTATTATTATTATTATTATTATTATTATTATTATTATTATTATTATTATTATTATTATTATACTACAGGCACTGGTTTTGGAAGACCATAAGGTAAGAACTCTGTACTGTTTATTATGTTCTCTGAAAAATATGAAGTTAAAATTTTCATTTGGTTGTGGATAATTCTCATCACTTAGACCAGAGTAAACCTTCAGTGTAAGTAAGTCCAGTGCTCTTTGTACTGGAAAAGTAAATTCTGACATCTGCAAACAGACAAATATAGAGGGTCAAAATCAATTATGTATGTAGCTCAGATATGTTTCAATACGGATGTCAATAAAACTCCACGTGAGCAGTCACAACAAATATGTGTTCCTGACTGAATAAATACAAGTACAGTTTCTCTCGTTTTCATTAACATACTCCACACATTATGTTTCAGCTCTTTGGGCTTCAGCCGATTAACTTACCTGTTTTTTCTTCTGAAACATTTTCTGATGCACATTCAAATCTCACATAAACTATTTAAATCTTAGACAGGAGTGGAATGCATTCATTGTTTCTTTGCTTTGGTTTTGTACAGTTTATGATGACCTGGAAGTCTGGTTAATCCTTAATTAAACTACTAAAAGAGAATACTATTAAGATATTTTTAAGTTTTAACCAATTTACCTTTTAATATCTGTAATGTTCTCTCCCTGCTTTCTATTGCTTTTTTTCCCTCCTTTTTCCTATCTTGTGGTTTTTCTTTTAGTCTAATATTATTTGTTCCTGTAAAATGGCGAAACCTATATTTTTAACTTCCCCACTAAGGACATAAAATATCTACAAACTTTGGGAACCACAGCTTCATTTTACAATGTATTTAATTTGCATTAGGTTGTTCCCATATTTTTTTTTTTAATGACTGTAAATCACTTTCTGTAAGAGTTCCTACCAATTAGTTTATTTGTAGTAGTGGAGCATATAATTTTTTTCTCTGCTGGGAAATGTGTATTATAACCCACATGAGAGATATTTTTACTGTTTCATTAAAAAATTTCTTTCCTTACACACTAGATAGTATATACTTGTCTTGCATTTTGTAATGTAACAATTAACTTGGAACCCATGCTACATATAGAAATGAAGGTAATTTATATAATTCAAACAGTGTGGAAGCCACTTCTGTGTTTGCAGACAGAACAGGTTGCACAGGATATCTTCTGATGCCGTGGCTAGTGCTTCGTGTAATTTCCCTTCACTTTTCCAAAAATTTAACTCAATTGGAGAAGGCCACCACATTTTTTAAGCAGGTTTTACCACTACTGAAGCCATGTTGGCTACCAAAAAGCACATTCGTATTTTTCATGCACTTTAGCATATTTATGAGAAGGATCTGCTCTTCATTATTATTGACTACAGACTCGGCTACCCAACGGTATCAGGGCAATTCAAACTTGACTTACACTTAGGTTTCTTATTATTAAACAAATAAAATTACTGCTTAGACAAAACACATAGAAAAGAATCTGAATGTGGCAGCATTTTTACCACAAAAAGTTAACATACTGCCCTAACAGCAAAATCTTTCACAATAAAATTTCAGTACTTCCAGACTTTTACTTCCTTCAAGACAAACTCTGAAGGTTATAATATAGCAACACCTTCTGCCATTTTCTTCTGGTGAAAAACATCTTCATTTCTAACCCCTTTACATAACTTATTGGGCCATTTCAAAAAGGAAAAAGTACAAGGTGGTTTGGGACTTTTATCTTCTGTAGAGAGTTTGAAGTGTGTTTAAAATAGTCTTAATATATTTCATTCCTAGTTTGCTTTTCTTTTGGTTTTTCGGGGATTTATCAGAGCATAGGGAAGTTGAGGTTGTAATTTTTTTTTTTTTTCCAAGGAAGAAGAAAATAATTTAGGATCCCACAAAAAGACCCTTGCTTCCAGCATGAGTTTTTTCCATGGAGTACACAGGGCTTCGAGTCAAGGGACAGTTCTTGCTTACCTGGACTTTCAGAGATGCAAGATGAAAAAAGACAAAACAAAACAATAGAAGAATTGATCCGTTTAATTGATTACTGTATTAATATGCACATTTTATTTTAATATGTTTTATCTGATCCACATTTGAAGCCTTTTGGGGAAGAAATTGCCTTGGACTGCTGCAGGATAATCAAGTAAGTAAGCATAATGCAGTGATGTTTCTTTACCCTCTACTCTTCTACCACTCCTGTAAGTAATATTCAAATCTATCCCAGTGATAACATTATTCTAATCAGATCACATCTGTTATGAGAAGGAATTAACTGAAATGCTTTTCCAGCCTTCAAGGGGGACATTTCTAGCTACCAGAGACATCTATCCACTTCTCTTTTTATTTTTGTGTGAGTTTTTTTTGTCTAGAGTAGGCAAAAGATTCATTTCTCACGCATGCTGCTCAATTATTTATACTCAAAACAGCAGTATCCTTGTCACTCTGGGCTGTTTACCGTTTCTTTTTTATCAAAAATTCAGTGATAACTACATTACTAACAAAAATCAAAACATTAAAACTCAGTTATAATAGATGAAGCTGTTATGGAGATAAACAAAACAACCAATTTAGATAAATGTAGTACCTGTTTCTTGTAAACAGTGATGTGAATCTACTAAGATTTAGTTTTGCATTCCAGGGAAGATTGCTTTTATCTAAAACTTCAACATTTTACAAATTCTGTTATTATTTTAAGATCTGAGTGAAACACAGCAGATGTTTAAATAGAAAGCAATGTTCACATTGGCTTGAATATAGGCTCTTAAAAGAAGCACAAGTTTAGTTGCAATACATTTCAGCAATATTTAACAGACATCTTACTTCTACTTTATGTGTTATTTAATGCCAGAACTTTTCCACGTGTGCATATTACAGCTAACAGACTCTTAGAAAGCATTAACTCCTTTTCAAAAAGAAAAGAGGTCAAGACTCTGTGCTGTTGGTACGGCTGCTGGTAGTATTTAGAGTCAAAAACTGTTTTGAGTTGGAAGGGACCTTAAAGATCATTGAGTTCCAATCCCTGCCATGGTCAAGGACACTTTCCACTAGACCAGGTTGCTCCAAGCCCTGTAAAACCTGGTCTTGACAGCTTCCAGGGATGAGAAGTTGCTTGCCTGTCCTGGACTGGGGAGCCCAGAACTGGGCACAGCACTCTAGGTGTTGCCTCACTGGGGCTGAATAGAGGGGCAGGACGACCTCCCTCAATCTGTTGTCAGTGCCCTCCCTAACCCATCCAGGTTACCATTGGCTAGCTGGATCATGGAAAAATTCTTGTCCTGTTACTCAGAAACTTTGGGGATTTGGAGGCTTACAGACACAAATAGTCATTTGTATCCATCTGCATCACCCAAGTTTGCAACAGCAATTTTTTTTTCTAGAAACAGCAACAGCAAATCCCAGAAGTGCTGGACATAGGATTTCAGTAATCTGTTAAAAAGTTTACTGACAATTTCAAACTGGCAGGTGGTGTAAACTCTCTTGAAGGACAAGATGCCTTGGAAGATCTAGACACATTGGAACATTGGAGCATCATTAATGGGATGAAATTAAACAAGTCTAAGTGCTGGATTCCTCACTCGGGATGGAGCTATTATGACACAAGTATAAATTTGGAGGGAAGAGGATGGAGAGCAGAAATGGGCCCAGGGGTGCAGGGGGACAGCAGGCTCCATGTGAGTCAGCAGTGGCCAGCAGCCAGGAGGGCAAAGCCCACCCTGGGATCACCAAACCCAGCATCGCCAGCTGCTCAAAAGAGGTGATTGTCCCACTGTGTTCAGAGCTGGTGCAGCCTCACCTTCAGCATGGGTGGAGTTCTGGGCCCCACCACTGAAGAAGGATGTGAAAGGGGCTGAATGCACCCTGAGGAGGACAACAAAGCTGGTGAAAGGACTGGAAGGTAAATCCTATGAAGAGGGGCGGAGGGCATGTCCACTTTGGAGAAAAGACTGAGGGGTGACCTCATTGTTTTCTACAGCTTCCTGTAGAGAGGAGGGTACGTGTAGAGAGAGGTGTTGTTTGACACAAAATTTACTGAAATCCATTCTACAGAAACATCTGAAGCCCAAGGGAAAATATCTGCCAATGAACTGGAATCAGATAGTACACCAGATGCTTTTGTTTGGATTGCTGAGTACTGGATGAGTGCCATTACACATATGTAATCTCTTGACATACATACGTAGAAATCTAAATACATCATTATATCTACTGAATTTAAATGACAAAATTACTGCATATTTTCCAATATTAATGCTGTGATAAAATAAAAACTTGTCAGTTTACCTTGACTCCTTTCAGACTATAAAGTTTCCTTGCGTGAAGAAAATTAAAAAGATTACTGTACTGTTATCAGTAATTATGTACTGGTTGTAATTTCCCATCACACAAAGCATATATTTCCTGCTCTCACTTGAAATTCTCATAGTTAGAGATCATGTTTTTAATCTATACAGGACCAAGGAAGCTTGTCAGTGTTAGGACTCTTTGGGACTATAGCATATAAATGTTTTACGTACCAAATGCTTGAGTATAAAATGATCTAGCCTTACTTTTTTGTTAACCTCTCAACAAGATAGCATAGCAGAGCATAAAGGCTGTTGTGTAGCCTGCTGCACAGTGCTGCAGAATACATGCTCAGTAATAGAGTTCCTCATGGTAATGGCTTCCCACAAGATTTTGAATTAAATTCTAACCTGCTGTTCCTGTGGTGCTCTAATATCATACAATATTGATATAATACTCAATGAGTTCTACCCACTGCCTCACCAAGCAGCCTCATAAAATGCTCATGGTTTGTCCTTTAGTCTGTAACACATGGAGAGTGAGAAAATTCATCCTCTTGTTGATTTTCATAGAATAAAATCAAAGATTAGGATCAGAACCATATTTTAACTCACCTCTGTCTTTAATGTATGTTGCAGTCTGAAAAAAAAACCTCTCAGTGGGAGTTCTGAGGACAGATAATAAACTGAAACAAAGATGAAACCCAAGAATTTGAGGAGAGATACTAGAATGCTATGAGACATTATCCAATGCTTAAAGTAACAGGAAACTGGACTAGGCCCAGGCAGTCCTTTGAATTCTAGACTTTCTAGTACATTGATGTTATGAAATACAGTACACCTGTATATATTTTCTTTCCAAAATTCCTATTGTGGTTAAAAACCAACACCTATATATCCTCCTAAAATCTTTTATATTTAAAATTTTCTGACTCCAAATCATAGGAAGACCTTGTAAAAATGAACATAAACTTGTCAGAACTCTAGAAAGCCTTTTGTTTGGTTGTTTGTTTTTATAAATGTGTAGATATTTTGGTCTCTGTCTCTCAGAATGAAACCAGTTATTTCTGTATGTTTGTTCACATAGTTGAGTATAGAAAGAGGAAATATACAAGTAACTATAATAAAACAAATAATGAACAGGGAAATATTGATCTACTGACAGAAAAATACAGCATTTTTGACAAATTAACACAACTGAAAACTAAGTTCTATCCCAGATTTAGAGGAGTGCAAAAAAATCATGGGGAATAATCAGATGAGAGGGTTTCTGCAGGTCCTTTCAAAAGAAAGTTGGTTTCAAAACTAGATCAGTTTGCCATGAGGCTCATGTAGCTCAGTTCTGGAAGCATCCAGGAATTCTTATCTCAAAGCTTCTGTTAGAAACATGCTTCAGGACTTCACCATTTTCATGGTGCAGAGCTGCATCACTATGCCTGGCTGCAATTTTCCTTCCTGCAAGCTGTGAACTCCTGTTGCAACTTGAGAGCACTATCTCACCATGTCCTCTCGCCCTGCACCTCAAGGAAGAGTCTGGTTCTTGCTGCTCTATAATCTCCCTTCATATAGTAGAAAATGGTAAAGAGAGATTTGTTTGCAGCAGGAGCTGCTGGTCTATGACCAGCCTAGCCAGAGAGCCACTCAGACTCTGGGAAGTATCATTTAAACTGTTCTTTTGGAGTTAAAGAGAGAATAGCATAGATGATCTGACATTCCTTTAGATACTGGATATCTAAAGGAGACCCTGAATTCATTCTTTAACTGCTCAGTGTACCAACCCATTGGCAAGAAAGGGTTTTGGTCTTTCAGGAAAATTGTGCATGAAGAAAAAGAAATAAGTTTGGGTATTTCACACTTATTTTATCATTTTGATGCTTTGGGGCTCGTTTTTTTAGTTCAGTGAATAAGCATTTTTTATAAACAAGTAATCTTTTTATTTTCTTCACATGAGAAAAATTTATAATCTGAAAGGAGTAAGGGTAAAATGAAAAGTTGTTATATTTATCATAGCATTAATACTGGAAAATATCAATTAGCTTTGTCATTAAAGCTCTACTAAGAAAGAAATATAAACTATTGCAGGTATTTCTTGTTTTGTCATTATATGTGCCTACTATTTTATCTCTTTATCTTACATGGATGTAGAACATTTAATATTGTTAAAAAAGTGAAACTCCATCTTGGCTTCAGTAGGGTTTTTGAGACTCTCTCCACATCTAGGGTTTTACAAGGAATGGTCTGGTAGCTTATGTTCACTCATATTTTTTTTCTGTTAATTCTTTTTCTATTTTCTTTTTTTATCATTCAATATTAATGTACAAAATGCAAAATAAAGTTATCAGTTACCCACATAGGATTTGTGACACTTTGGGAATTAGGGTGTTTGAAAATCCAAGAATTTGACCCCAGAATTACTTCACTGAAATCTTTTCATGAAAGGTGGATGTTGTATAAAATCAAAATAGGAGTGAAAGTCTTCTCTTGCCTTACTTTCCAGTACAGCTTGTTGTGAGATTAGTTCTTTTATAACCAATAAATGATCAGCTCCACTGCTCAGTTTTCACAAATATATTTTTGTGAAAATTTTAAATTATTTACCATTTATATTTCAGCTGTCCTGGGTGTGTCCCCTCCCAGCTCCTTATGCAGCCCCAAATTTTTCAGTGCTGCAGTGGGGTGAGGAACAGAAAAGTCATTGAGTCCATGTAAGCACTGCTCAGCAGTAGCTAAAGTATCCCTGTGTTATAGAACTATTTTGAGAACAAATCCAAAACACATCCCCATACCAATATACAAGAAAACTCATTCTATCCCAGCCAAAACCAGCACAATATATCATTGGGAATCTGGCCATCAGAGAACAAAATATGAGTTGCAGCCAGAAAGCCTGTGAGATTCATCTTGGCTCCACATTTCCTTAACTTTCTATCAATTCACTTTGTAGGAAAATATTTTGCAAGGGTTGTTAAAGATTACAGAGACGAGCACAACGGAATTTAAATGTACCTAGACACCTAAATCCAATTTGCCTTTATTTCAAGTGCCTTTAGGTTTTCCTGAAAAGTCTAACCTAAGAAAATACTCCAACTAGAAATAATACAGCAACACATGCAAATTTTGACAGAGAAAAAAAAACTTAAAGTAGAAAACAACTCTTTTATAATGTAAAATATAATGGCTTAAAATTTATATTTTTACTTTTAATTTTTGTATAGTAAAATATGTCAGTTTTGCATCTACTGTGATCTCTGCCTTTTTATTCTTCTTCCTCTATGCTGAAATTATTATCGATCATCCACAATCTTTGCTCATGTTGAAACACTTAGATAGCCTTTACATATTGAAATATGAACCTGAATCCCTATTTATTTTCTCATATCGTCTTCCTGTTGCTTTGAATCTTAGAGCAGCCGCCAATAACATCAGTCTGCAACCTAGCACTGCAAATGTGTACAAACAATATTCCTACTAATATGGCTCCTTCCTGGGTTTCAAAATAACAAAATAAAGTTCAGGAAACTAAAATGGGTTTAACTTGACTATTTAGCCATCACCAGCCAGAACAATCCCAGTTCTCTCAGCCTTCCCTCACAGGAGAAATGCTGCACCCCCCTGCTTATCCTCACTGACGGCCTTCACTGGTCTCTCTCCAGGATGTTCATGTCTCTCTCTTGTACTGAGGAGCACAAACTGGGAACAGAGCTGCAGGTGTGTCCTCACCAGTGCTGAAGAGAGGCAAAAGGTCATCTCCCTTGACCTGCTGGTAACACTGTTCCCAGCACAGTCCAGGTTGTTGTCCTTCCTTGTCACCAATGAGCACCCCTGGGCCATGTTCGGACTGCTGTTTACCAGGACCCAGAGGCTGCTTTGCCCAGCTGCTCTCCAGCCAGTCAGGCCCCTTCAAGTGCTCGTGTGTGAGGTCATCCACCCCTAAAGAGCAGAACTTCTCAAGCTTGAAAAGCAACTTCACACTGTTCTATTTCAAATCTTGAAGCTCTCTGCCCCTTTTGAAATTGATCATTTATGAGGTGATAGATTTGAATCGAGATATTGAAACCAATCAACTATTTGTACTGGTTAGCCTCATGCATGTGCCAGGATAGATAAAAGAATTTTTGTATATCCTTAGATTTCATAGAATTGTTGAATACCAAGTTGGAAGAGACATCTAATATCATATGGTCCAACTTTCGTTGGCAAAAGCTGGACAATCTAGCTGTCCAGCTGAATCATAAAATTGTCCAATTCTGGGGAATCCAGCACTTCCCTGGGGAGATTATTCCACATGTGAACAGCCCTGTGGAATTTTTTTTCTCCTTTGTCCAGACAGAAACTCCCCAAAAGTAACCTATACCCATTGCTCCTTGCCTTTCCCATGACTCTTTGTAAAAAAGGGGGTCTCCATCTTCTTTGTAAGCATTGCTTAGATACCTTTAAATACTGGAACACAGTGATAGGTGTCCTCTAAGCCTTCTTTTCTCAAGGCTGAACAAACACAGTTCTCTCAGCCTTTGCTCAAATATCAAGTTTACCAGTCTTTTGGTCCCTTTTACCTGTGTCTCTTTTCTGAACCTGCTCCAGACCATCTACATCTGTTTTGTGGTGGGAATGTAAATGAAATAATGGATCACAACAAAACTCAGTAGAGATGTGGATATAATTTAAAGGAACAAAACTGGTCTAGCAATTCTCCCTTTTCAAAGTCAGAGTAGCTCTAATGCCACTGGATACATTCAAACAAATCACAAGCGGACACACAAATCTGGTGTAAACTCATTTATGTATGT
Source organism: Euphonia xanthogaster (assembly GCA_034509185.1). Taxonomy (NCBI): domain Eukaryota; kingdom Metazoa; phylum Chordata; class Aves; order Passeriformes; family Fringillidae; genus Euphonia; species Euphonia xanthogaster. The sequence goes on from JAYDZK010000169.1 coordinate 93,960,385, forward strand.
ATGAGTGTCTATGTGCACACACACAAAGTAGTGTACTTTCTTCCTTGCAGTTATAAATGCTGATGCTAAAGTGAATGTTTGAATTAATTCTGTTTACCAAAAGATTCAGAGTTCCAAATTACTTATACAAATATATTAGCATTGTATGCATCCATTTTTTATCATTTTACAAGTCCAATTCTGCACTTCAGTGGCAATTTTTATATTATCTTCCTTGTCCCTGATGACAATATTGGAAAGAATCAAGACTGAAGCACTCCTCTTGGAAATCTCCCTTTTGAAATTGATGTAATTTTACTATTTGCATTAGCATTGGAAATTATGTAGTCTATTCTTAAATATAGCATAGAGTGCCAATTCTTTATCATAATGCCATGTTTTGCTAAGTTAGTGCTTTTCAAATGTCTGACTATTTTCATTTTTTTTTTTCAGAAAAACTAATACTTGCCAGCCTCACAGTCAGATTTGTTAAGGTTTATTTTCCACAAAATCTCTTCCATCCATTAGATATTTATTAATTTCCTGTTCTGTCGAGGGCCGATACTACACCATGAATCTTTGTATCTTCATTTGCTGAATATTGACAGCAGTACAGAACAGCACCAACCTCTTCATTTCTCTGGAGTTGAAAGTTGTCATCAGCAGAAAGGAAATAATCTAAGTAAACTCTTTTAGTATACAAAAAGTGTTCTGCTTACATTGCCTCCTACACACTTCTGTAGCGTTCATGGAGTGGCTTCTGCATGGTTCTGTTTCTGTAAAGTAGCGTAGGATACGAATGAGATGCTTTTGCCTGCAGCATTTCTATTGTCCCAGTGTTCTATTGATGACAACAATATCAACTTCCAAATTTCAAAATCAGATTATGGATTCAGAATCAAAGCCATGCGATATACTTGTACGTTAGTAATCTGCTGCAGTCTGTAGAACACATATGGAAATTAGTAATTTGATACTGTTGTGAACTCCTAATATTTCAGACAGCTTATACAGAAAGCCTGATTTTTGCAGTAGATTACAGATATTCACAGGAATTAATTCTGTAGTGTAAGAAGTTTCCTACAAGATTGTTGGTATAATGAGGTATTCAACACAATGGATAATTTATAGAGCAGGTGAATTTAACCTTTACGAGGAGGTGACTTTTTTGACCTCCTTCTTCATAGTCTCTCAGCTAATGAAGGGAAGATCTGCTATGTCTGGTAACCTTATAAGAAAGTTCAGTGGTTGGAGATCCATGCCCTTTTACTCAACTCAGTCTCAAACACAAAGATGCTGCATGTAACATGTGGGATTTTTGTCCTTTTGTACTGACATTGTGTAGCTCCTCAATCTTTCAGCATCTTCATTCTTTTAACTGAAGAATGATCAAGCCACACCCAAGAAAAGATAATTAAATACCAATGCATTAATATATTATAATTCTAAATAAATGTAAATAATAAGTAAGAAAACTAATAGGAAAAGTAAACAGATAGCTTTACATAATTCATAAACTCATCTCAAAATTTTTACCGATTGCTACAGAAAAAATCATGTCTCATAGCAGTAAGAATTGATAGGAAATTTCAGCAACCACAAGTCACATTGTCATTTATAGAAAAACAATCTAATGTTGGTCAAAGCATGTTTGGTTTTACTCTGTGTCTTTCAATATCATTAGACAAGAATTTAAGAATCAGATTTTGCCCTATTCCTGATCTTTATTTGATTTTTTTTTTTTTGCTATCTTAAGAGTTATTCTAATGTCAGTGCTTTCTATGTGAACAACATTATTTATGGATATCTTCCTAATGTTCCTTATTAATTCTGTGTTAGTGATTGATTTGATGACACTTTTTTCAGTGTAGACCATTAAGTTAGTTTAATAACTTAAAAAATAGTCTTTGAGACACTGGACATGAAGGGCTGGAAAGAGTATATAAATTAAGAATTTATAATATAATTTATTTAAAGAGACATTAAAAATTGCTTGTATTCTAATAAGTCCTTCAAAGAAAATAGGACTTGTTACCTCAATGGTCTTCAGTGAAGATTCCCAGGGCTTCAATTTTAAAGAAACACTTTGTAGGGGGTCCTGTTAATTGCTGGAGCAATTCTGTCATACCAGCAGTGCCTGCCATCAGATGCAGCTGATCATGTCTCAGGGTGCATCTGATTCTTCTCTGATCACCATAATAGAGATAGAAGACAATGATACCAGTGATAATACTCCTGAGTTTGGTGTAGCTTTGGTCCTCTTATGTCTGAATTATGTCTCAGCATATCCTCAATGGAAATGAACTGAGCCTAACCATTTTGCAAGCATATGGCACAGGGGGTGACAGCACCAGGCAGTATTTGTGAGAGGCAGGTTGCATCTCACAGCTTTCTTGTTTGTCTGATGTTTGGCATGGGTAGATTACCACAAATGGCTATTTTCTGACTAAGTACTGAAACAAGAAACCTGCTGAAAAATAAACTTACCAAAATAATTTATTATTATGTCATGCAATTTAATAGTACTGGGCATGCTCCTCACTGTTAATTGTTCTTAATTTCTTAGATAATACAACTGAAAAATTACCCATTTCAGCTGAAGTAGAACTCTTTAACTTTGTTGGTGCACTGGTTTTGAAATTTAAGCTGCAAGGGGCACAATTGATGACAGCTGACCGTACTTTTACTTTGGTTTCAGCACAGATGCTCCTCGTTTATGTAGTTGAATGTGAAATTAGAATTAGGCTCTCAAGAATATTTCTTCATCAAAGAACTTATTTATTGCAAAATCTGCAAATTTGCCCATCAGACAGGGTGGGGGAAGTCATACAGTCTAGTACGAAAAGCTATCTGAAAAAAAATGCATGTATTTTTATAAATGGGAAATATATATTTATAAGTGTCTTCAATATACTTTGGGAGAACATACCATTTCTCTGCAGTCAAAAATGGGGCCAAAGTAAAGCAGCCTTAAAATTCAGCCAGTGCTGCAATCACTCACTAAACTTTGGTTAAACTAGGCTTATCTCCATTTCAGCTACAGACTGACAATAAGGAGGAAAGAAATGGCTAGCAGATACAGACTGCTGTGAAACTGGAAATCTACATTAAAGAATTCTTATTTAAACTTTTTTTCACTTTTCCTGGCTTGTCAGGATTAAAAAATAGTGATGAAGTCTAAAAAACCAATTCAGCTGTAGACTGCTCAAGGAAGTGTGGCAGGGTAGACAGCCCAGTTAGATACATATTATGTGACCGGTAACATTTTTATGGAATAAAAGTGGTATTCCTGCTGCCAGCTTGATTTTTTTTTTCATCACAGCATCACCCTTCACAAATAAAAGCTTTATATTTTCCTAAAAAACCCCCATGTTTACAGCTTAAATTATGCAATTACATAGTCAGTGGCACACATTTTCTGCTTGCTGCCAGAAAACATCACACATGTCCCAGATACCATAGCTGGATGTCTCTCTTCCTTGTGCCTCATACTGTAACTCACATGAGAAAGACACCACTGGCATTACATTTTCATTATGTTCTCCCAGAATTTACTGATGTTGTGGTTCTATTGTACCCAAAAGTTTTTTCTTGATTATTCTGGGGATGATGTATCATTCCGCTCTCAGGCACAGGGAAACTATGATTTCCAGAAGCAGTAACAGTACTGTAGCAAAATTTTAAGACAAAATTTTAGTTTTCCCCTAAACTTTGATTCCTGCCCTTGTGATTTTTCTTTTCTAGTTTTCCCTTCTAGTATTTCAACCTCCTTAGTCATAATTTGCCTCTTTCTGAGTCCAGACTTAATAAAGGCTGATTAAACCTTCTTTCCACTTAAGCTCTGTGTGCCTCTGTCCCCTTTTTTGTACCCCTGGTATACTCTGTCCTGCCTGGAGACCTCATCTCTGCAGGAAGCACACTGTCACGGAGGGAAATGCAGGAGCTGCTGTGTCCTTGCCTCTCACCCTGCAGCTGGTAATACTCTGCCACTTGTCTCTCCTGTGCTACCACTCACACAGGTTGTTTTTCACCTTGGCACTTTTTGCCTTCAACGAGCTTCATCCTTTCCTGCATGTCACTGTACCATGCTAACAATTTCTTTTTCTCCTGCTTTTACAACTGTCTTCCATCCAGCTTCCTGGCTTATGACATGCCATCACAAACATTTTATGCTGTCCCTTGGGGCTTGCATTGATGTTGCCCCTGCTTACATCTCTCCCATTTTCTACGCACGTGCTCTGTGCTCTGATTGCCATCATCTCAGTGCTGCTTTCATCTTCCACCACAGATGTCTTATACACTTGATGACCTAGTTGAATGAGTCCTTTATTCCAGCCTGGACAAACAGTCTCTCCAGGGGTGCTCACCAGGCTGCCTCCTGTCTAATTGTATTTCTCCTGGTTCTTTACTCTCACAGCCTGTTTGACTCTGATTTCTTGCTCCTTTGATATCATCCAACAACACTGAAAAATAAAACCCTCTTGGTCGGACTTTTTTTTTCAGGGAACATACCGGCCATATGCATGTTATTATATACAAAAAGTAATAAATAAAAGCAAATCTAGTGTTCCAGTATAATGAGAGACTCAATGAAAATGGTACACTTCCCTGTTTGCATATGCAATTTGAAGGATAATGGGTCCTAATTAAGGTAAATTAAAATATTTTTATTATTGTTCAAAATACCTTGTGATATCTTCAAAGAAGACTTAAGTGTATATTTTCATTTTTCTTACCTAATGTATAATCTTTAGAGTCAATCCTTAAAGTCAATATGGAAAAATACCAGCAAATGAGATTTGGTTTTACTTTATGTAGAATCTCTGGGAGTGTCAAGGCATTTGAAGAGGAAGACTGTGCATGCACCAAAGGAAGAGTGACAGTGTGCATGGAGAGATTTCTGGTAAAGTCTGAATCTATTCATTGTGACACTGGAGTCTGCTTTTCCTAGAGAAACGAAATGGAATGGGAATTCATTATGAGGATTATATAAAATTGTAGGATTTAAAAAAAATCTGATATAAATGGGGTGAATGATTACTAGAGACAACAAAGATAGATACATGACAACATCAAAAACCTTGGAGAATTATTGTAGTGGAGTCAAAATATTCATCAGGCAAGAACACTATAAGTTTATCAATTACATTGTTATAATATTGTGGCATAATCTCTGATTATGTGATTCTGTGATTGTTACAAGCTCCTTTATTAATTAAACTGAGAATATCCATCAAAATCAAATCCAATGTAAGTATTTCAATCTTCAAAAATAACAAATCAAAATGAGATTTTATCAAGCAACAATATGGATAATCAATGTAACTTTTCTTCTATTAATCTGCTGATAGACTTTCCTAGTTTATTCTATTGAAAGTGAATCTTGATATAGCAATTTCATTCTTTATATCTAAACAATTTACCTAATTTTGGAAGAGAAAGTTTACAGTATATTAGCAAAGCATAGGGATCCAAAACAGCAAATGGATTAGATAATTGAAGAGAAATCCACATTTGCATAACAAATTCTTTCTAAATTAATGTTATCTTCTACATGAACTGCATAATGAATTAGGAAAGTAAAAGTTTTACTTTATGACTGCAAAGTGAATTAAATATGGGATGCTATTTTTTTTCTTCAAGTTCTGAATACTGTGTGATTTAACTATATCTGTACTGCTAAATTATACATAGCCAGGGAATTTTTCTTCTGGAATTTCTGCATCTTACCTGACAATTTTTTTTAATGGTGGCTAGCATACTGTAACCCAGAGAATGGTACAGGGGCTATCAGAGGCTGATCAATGATATGGGGACATCAGAAATTCCCGACTGGCTCAGAATGATTCATGTCACACAATATTCTGTTTCAAAAAAATCCAAATGAGATGGAATAAGTAGGCAAACCTGAACAATATTTTCAATATTTTTAGACAATTTATTTCATAATTTCCCTATCATCCACAATCTTTATATTAGAAGTATTGGAAAGTTTATATTTCTGTGTGTTTAGAGAACTAGTAGTCATTAAATTTCTGATCCTTTTTGAATCTGCAGATACAACCTCCTGTGCCAATGAATTCAGGAAATTCAATGTCCAGTGAATGAAACAGTAGCTTTTAAATTTCATTTAAGCTAGTATGGTACCAGCTTTAATGATTGCTCTCTAGTTGTTTAATTTAAGGGTTGTGATCTAGTTATATATTCATACTCACTCTTCAGGATTTTTTAAATCTCACTTGCACAGCCTTCAGACTTCTCTGGTGTCTCTTCACAAGACACAAGACAGTAATTCCTTCTGTCTTCTATTTTAGCTGTCCTTTTGTGTTCCTTTCCTTGTCTTTGATTGTCCTTACCAATCAACCACTGGGATTTGGTCACCCAAATCTGAAGGATAAGAGGATTTAATGGGCTATTTCAATCTGGAATAGTCTTGAGAGAAAAAAATGGATTCTGAATATTGTAGGAAGAAAAAAAAACATAACACTGGACACATGGGCCAGGAGGCAGCCACAGCACACAGTGACAGATCTCCCAATCCTGCTGGGAGTGAGACTGAAGGGCACACTGGAGAAAGTACAACCTCGACGAGGTCATCAGCTCTTGGAGGTTGCAGTTTGAAACACATCACTTTCACAATGTCATAAGCACAAAATATTTTCAAAACTTCAGAGCACCAGCAGCATAGACAGAATGGAAGTCCCAGCAATGGCCAAAACATGGGGGGGTGGATGGGGCGCGGTGTGTGTGAGGATTTTGACCACCATGAGAAAATCATTCCTGTAGAGACCTCAGATTAAATTATTTCAATAGCCTATGCAAGTAAATTGGGAAACCGATTCCAGACATGGTGCTCCTTTTTTTTTGAAAACAATTCCCTTTTTGACTGAATTCCACTGACCATGTATGCACAGGGGATTTCCTGTGGGCTGTTTCCAAACATAGAGCTAGAATTGCCTTCTGTTCTTTTGTCATATAGACTCTTTTTTTCCCCCTAACCAGATGATATTACTTACTGTGGATTAATAAACAATGTCTGATTCGTCACTGGAGGCTCCTACATAAGATATCTAATTGCATTCCACTTCTTTTTCCCACTGGTGTTGGAATAGGACATGTTTTTTTCAGTTCCATAATATTTCACTTTTCAGCACTTTACTGGGATGTAATATAACTTAAAAGAATCATCTCTTTTAAAACATTGACTGCAATTAATAATAAGCTAATATTAGTGTTGCTGTTTGAATGTAGTCGTCTGCACACAGTTGAAGAAAAGTTATCAATGATAGCATAACTTTGAGAAACTTTCCAAACCATTTTTTGTTTTGGTGTTATGTTGTATTAAATTTCTTCTAGAAAATTGCATAATTCCTGAGATATGATCTCCCTAAGTTTTAAGAAAAATACTGTTGCAAAACATAAGATATACACTGTGGCCTGAATTAGCTTTCCTGCTACTGCCTCCCTGTATAGATTTTCTCCTTTCTGTAATCATACCTCTCACTTTCCAATTTTTTTTCAACCCAGGACTTTGACTGATACAATTAATGTGTTCAGCAAAGAAAGGGGTTTTGAGGGGCAATGAGATGTGATTAATATGCCTTTGCTGGAGCTTTGGAGGGTAGAAAATAGAATTCAAGTTAGAACAGCTTTTATTATTATTACTACTACTACTACTATTACTACTACTACTACTACTACAACTTTGTCATGCTAAGAACCACCCAGTCCTTGAAAGGTATTAAGAGCAAGTCATCTGTTAATGTCATTTAAAGTTATATTTTTCTGCTGGCTTTCCTTCTGTAGGCCAATTTGTCCTGTTTTGCCTGTTCATTGAAGGCGTATGTGGTGTATGTTTCTTGCCATAAAACCAGCAATGTGTTTTCATTTTCAAGTAAAATCAAAGATAAATTATAATAAGTCTTATCATTAAATTGATACATGTGTTCTTCAGTAAGAATTTAGAAATTATTGATAGTCTCTGAAGAGAAAATTCAGGGACTGATTTTTTTTATGATCAGATCCCAACTTTATTGAAATGCTATCATATTGAATGCAACGCTGGGTATATTTGGAAACTATGATTTTCTTGAAAAAGGTATGTATTTTTAAGCTAAAGAACAAAGTCTACTTAATTCCTGTCTGCTCATAAAAAAACCTTTTTTGTAAGTTTTTCCAAATTATTGATACTGTTTATTTAGACAATCTGTTGTCTGTATGTGCAAGTTTATATATGATATACCTACCTATGAAATATGTAGGTATATAATATATACTCATATAGATATGAGTATTTATAAATTTTTAGTATTTTTCTCATCAGAAATAATTTTACTGAGACCAACTTGAGCTTTTTGTGTTTGAGAAAAGCTGCTCTCATCTGAAGAGTCATTCTGTTCTCAGTATCACTCTGAAAAAGAGAACATTAACAGACTGTGTTGTAAATTATTGCTTTACATTTTCAAAATTATATTTGTTTGGGTTTGAAACAGACTTCAGAGAATCATATTTTCATGTCACACAATACAGCAATTAACACAAACATCTCAATGAGGGAAAATAGGTTAATTTTTTTCTGTTAACTAGATCAAAGGACAAACAGATTTTTTTAATATATATTCATTTTGTCTGCTTCCATGCTTAGGGCATGGATTGGGTTCAGAGCTCCAATCCTCTGGCCCAGGGATGAAGCAACAGTAATGCAGTGTTTTTCAGGGTGGACCACTCTTCATCCTAGTCACTGCTGGCTCAATGACCACTGCAGCAGTATCCAGCAGCCTCTAGGATGGCACCTTTTTTTTTTTTTTCCTTTTTTTTTTTTTTTTTTTTTTTTTTTTTTTTTTTTTT
>JAYDZK010000169.1:93974417-93986107 GCA_034509185.1 Euphonia xanthogaster
TCCATCTGTGATTCTCCATGGGCTGCAGGGGCACAGCTGCCTCACCATGGGCTGCACCAAGGGCTGCAGGGGAATCTCAGCTTTGGCACCTGGAGCACCTCCGGCTTCCCCTTCTGCACTGACCTTGAGGTTTCTTTCCCATTCTTGATTCTCTCTCTGGCTGAAGTTGATGTTGTGCATTTCCCCCCTTCCTTCCTACCTGTGTTTTCCCAGCGGTGCTACCATCAGAGTTGAATGGCTTGTCTTGGCCAGCAGCACATCCATCCTGGAGCTGTCTGGCATTGGCTCTGTTGGACGTAAGGGAACCTTCTGTCAGCTTCTCACAGAAACCACCTCTGTATTCCCCAACCACCAAAGCTTTGCCATGCAAAACCAATGCAATTGGATATACTCTATGGAAAACATTTGTAGGGGCTTCACTGATGCCAGGAAAGAAAATGCCAGAACTGAACTGAGTTCCTGAAAGAGCGTAACCTGACCTGTGCAGTTTGTAGGTGCAGCAGTAATGATTTCAGTAAATGCACTCTTTGATGCAGCTGTTTTGTGTACTGTGCATGACCTTGGGCCAAGAGGAGGCTGACTATTCCTCTTTGTATCATGTAACTGGAGTGTAAATGTGCTTAAAGACCTTAGATCAGCACTCAGAGTGAACTCTCTTGCCTTCTCCAATTCTGCTTAAACCCACATATTGTCTATATAATGCTTCAAAATACCCATTTAATGTCTCTGACCATCTAGAATCAAAAGCAAAGATTATTGATGTCATAATGTATGGGAACAAATTCACTAAGAAAAAGGAAGGAAAAGGGTATTTTAGTGCTCTCCCCATCACTGAACCTGGCAAACAGAAGAATGAACTCCAGCGAGACATTTCATGATTGCATAGATCACCCATTTATTCCTGGCTGTATCTCTTTCTTTTTCATTATGCCAGCTGTACAGGTAAATATACCCTTGAAATTCAGTTTTCCATGTTGAAAGGCATCTGCATAAACAAGGTTTGATTACTTCTACATTATTTGCTGAGTAAATCTTCAACCTTTAATAGCCATCTCTCTGGTATTTGTCATGTCAGGTGGAAAATCAGAGCGAGAAAGATAGATATCAACTGCTCCTTGTATACTCCAGGGTTTAATTGTTTGTGAAGCTTCCAGAAGAATCTGATTGAAGATTCTCTCAGACAGTGATGAACATGGGCATGTCTTTCAGGCCTCTGTGGTCACAAACACTCTGTTCAGTAATTAGTCAAAATGACAAATCAAAACATGATTTGCTAAGGGGCTCTTTCCAACTTTCATCTCTTCTCCCTCTCCAACAAAAATCACTTTCTCAGTGGTTGTAAACTTAAAACTTCAAGCCCTGGCTGCAGTTAAAAGGAATTAATAGATAATCTAGACTTAGCTTCTGAATTTCAGTCTTTTATTTTTACTTCCATTTTATGGTCTCAGCAACCAGGATTTCTGAAGTTTTCCATACATACAAGTTGATGTCCTATCTATCTTCAGCTGAGTGGTGTGTGCTTAACACTTTTCACAACTAGGGGATCAGGGAAAAACTTCAGGAAACATAAAGGGACAGAGATTACCTAAGTTCAGTACTGTGAAAGAAGAATATGCTGCTTTAGACAGCAGAAAGCCTAGATGATTTGAGTTCAGACTCCCTCTTGCTCCAGTTCCCATTGAACCATAAATGCCTGCCCAGGGCAGAGAAATAAAGGGGTATGAGGAGGCAGCATTTCAAAGTCATTCTATCTTTAAAAAGAAAGAATAGCCACTGATTCAGACGCTGATTATATGTGGCAGTTTTGTACTCAAAAAAAAAAAAAAAGAAAATCCCGACAGATTAGATATAGCTACATGTATTTTTCATTTCCAATAGGCAGGAAAATAGGTTGTCCTAGATCATCTGTCTTCCACTTTCCTCCATTCCTACCCAGAGCCTGGAAAAAGAAGCAAACAAACAAACAAATATTCATAGGAACATCAGCCTTGTCATAATTAATGAAATATCATTTTAAATGTCATCTAGCCAAATAATTTAATCTATCTAAATACTAACTCATAAATTGTAGCCCTAGGTAGGATATTGCCTTGCATTTTAGGACAGCAAATATGCCATTTTCTATTGCAGCAGGGTCATCAGCACAACAGAGGCATTCTTGAGTGTTTTATGCACTTGTGCACTGGAAATAACCCCAAAAGCTAGTGTCCATTTCAAGAATTTATTTTCAAATTCGTAGTAGTTCTGTATTTTCAAATACGTAGTAGTTCTGTAAACTTCTCTTTCCAACTTAAACCAATGAAAACTTTGGCTATAGTCACTTGTTTTCTGCACTGTTTTGTTGAGAAAATAACAGCTTTCCCACTACAAATAGCAGGTATCACAGAAAAAAATTGTGTTTTCAAGATGTCAGTAACTAGAAAAGTTTCAAGTCCAGTCTCCCAACATTACACACATACTTATCTTCACTTGTATGTGTGGTTCAATTGAAACCTCTACTTCGTGCACCACTCGGTGTGTAATTGCACCTGCTCAGGCAGGGTGTAGTATTTGGGGAGCTTTCCTGCCCAAAGAAACAAGGGGTTGTAAGAAGTAGCTGTATATCTGGTCTGCCTACCTCTGTGTCAGTGTTCCATGTTGTCTCAAAGAAAATAGAAAGCACAGAATTAAAGCATTATAGAACAGGAATTTGCCCAGGAAATTACACTTTTGCATTCTTTTCCTTCCTGCACTAGCTTTGCTAAATTGTGTCCTATGCTATAAATAACAACAGGGAACAGTAAGTAAACCAGACCTTTAATTTTCATGTCTAGTAATAGTACATATTTTGCATTTGTTATTACAAAAAAGGGCTTAATTTTGTTTCCATTGAAACATGAAATAAATGCTGTTTGGTTTGAAGCTATATCTATAAATATTTCTCTATTTTCCAGTTCCTGAAAGTCTGTTTAAAAGGACATCAGACAGCTCTGTACTTACTATCACTGAATCCTTCTTGGTGTATATTAATTACTCAGTGATTTGTTTCTATAACAGTCTACACATAAAACTTGTGTAATACTAGGGTATGTGGATCTCAATATCATTTTATCCAGTCGAGGTCTGATTGAAATATAATTGCTGATGGTGGAATCTTTCCTCTGACTGAGTCAGGGTAGGTCAACAACAAAAGGCAAGCCACTGCAGTAGACATAAACATACATTTTTTAGTAGATCTGTGGCTTTTTCTTCAGGGAATTTCCCTTTTTGAAAAGAGAGCAAACTTATATGAAATTTTTATGCTAAAAATAATGCTTAGTTTTCTTTGGCCATTTGTCTCTGGACAGAAAGTATTCTATTGTGTTTTTAAAATGCCACTGTTTTTATGTTGTTACACTGCATTAGAAGAACCTCTACATAAAATATCTAAGAAAATAAACTTTATAAGGTACTTTAAAGAGGAAAGACTAATAATGGAAAAGAGCAATCACCTGTTGCATTGTGTCTCTTCAAAGGAAATAAAACATTCAACCTACTTTTATTCCTTAGGCAGGAAATGTAAAAATGTTAGACATTACATAAAGAGTGTCAAACAATACAAATGTTATTAAATTGAAATCACATATGGAATAGGTCAAGTTCATGCTGTATGGAGCTGTATTGAGTTGAGCAGACTGACAGTATCTATTTCAATTGTGTGCTATCTCAGATGAGCACAGGGCTCTGCGACCCTGAGATGCGTGAAAAGTCTCTGCTTCGGTCTGTGCGTTCAAAGCATGAATCAAAGCTCTTCAGTTTTCAGTCTCAGAATTGTTTATTGTATCTTATCTATAAAATTTTTCCTTCTGCCCAGCCGAGGTCTGTCCAGCAGGACAGTTCCAGGCACTGCCTGCCTCCGGGGCGGTGTTATCTCTTTATACTAAAAACTACGTGTAACATGTTTACAATTACTTTCCAATACCTATCACCTATGTTAGACAGTGAGTTTCTACTCTAGACCAATCTAAAAGTGCCAACATCACCACTAAAGATGGAGGTAGAGAAGAAGAAGAAAAAAGGCTAGACACTCCCAAGTCCCTCCATCTTGTCCCCAAAACCCCTATTCTAAAAATCCCAAAATCTACTATTTCACCCAATGATAATTTTATTATTACACTACTTAAACCACTGTGGCTTTTAGGTCTTAATATGAAGCTGGCAATTTGCTCCATGGGTCATAATCGAACCCACAGATGTTCTGGGCTTTGTGCCAGGGTCTCTGAGCCCCCTGGCAGGGGCCCTGGCAACTCTGGACTCCCAGAGGGACGTCCTGAGTTCCAACAGTGCTATAAAGTAATTCAGATGGAATTGTTTGCATATCAATTGTTTCTAAGAGCAACTGTACTCAAAACCTCAAAATTGCAGAGGATCACAATTTCATTATTCCCAGCTCCATTGCTTTCCGTTGTTATGTTTTTTTGAGAGAGTAAGTGGAGCTACATTTCAATGCTGTTATGCATTAATTTAATTGTTAAAGTGTATTTCTGCAAGAGACAGTGATAAAACCTATGATGAGAGAGTCCAGCTGCATTTTCTTAAAAACACAGCAGTAATTTTATAGTGGTTAGTGAACAGCCAGGCTGAAGTATAAATTAAATCACTGATATATGTCTGTGATATTTTTTTTTCCAAGGAAACGACCACTTGGAAATAGAGTTTATCATAGAGTCCAGATAACTAAAGCTATTTGGGTTTAATTGCTCTCGTGGGAGTTAGGATTTTAGACAGCTTTAAACATTTTCATATAAGAACCAAAGAACCAACATGATGCTGAAATATTTCAGTTCCCTTTGAAATCAGTAGAAATCACGCAGCCCTTAAACAACAGCCTGTAATTTGAAGGTTTGAACTGTTAGGTGTGAATCTTCACAAAAAGTTCCTTTATATTCCATCATGCCAGAACAGGTAAGAAAAAGGCATTTAGAGCATGACATTTTATTTGTCTCTAACTAGTGTCCCACACCATTCCTTATTTTCATAATTTCTCAATTGTTTTTTTCAACATGGGGAAAACTAAATGTAGTCATAAATGAAGGGAATTTTGAAAAAAGGAACCCGTGTGACACTGCTAAATGTTTCAGTAGCAAATATTTTGGAACTCTTATCACCAAATGAAATCTTCAGCCTTCAGATTCCTAAAAAGAATAGGGGAAATATAAAAAACCACACTTTATATCAAACAAAATTATTCACAGAATCGAATAATTTGAAATATTTAGAAAGAGATAGAAAATTATTGGGAGATGTACCTATTCTACACCAGAATGCAGTTCAGCCACTTTTTCACTTTTTTCCTGCCTCTCTTTGGAGATTCAAGACAGGCCAGTGCTGTCCTTCACAAAGATCACGATTCCAATGCACACAGATTGGGTGGGTGTATCAGCAGCATGTTCCCCAGGCTGAGAAAAAAGTGAGCATCATTAGAAGGTATTGCCTGGAGTGTTCTTTTGAGAAGCTTAGTATCATACCTTACGACATATGTTGTATATATCTGCATTTTCAAGACTCGTCTCATTTCTCTGTTCCTGAGATTTTTTTCCCATCTTACCCAGCCCTATTGCAGACTTCAGTGTGGAGGGCTAGAGAGAACTTATGTTTTTCCCCCCAAAACATTTCTTGCCAACTAGAACTGGGATTTCTTGCTTAAGGAATGGATGTCCCCTACTCCTACCAAGGCTCAAAAGCAGGACTTTAAAATAAAACACAGCTAAAGATATTACAGGCAACAGAAACTTTAATATGTGAAGATTCTAGGGCTTCAAGTTGTGGGTAGTGATGGTTTTGTTCAGTACCAGGAAGGTAAGCGTCCATACCTACTAAATGCAATATAAATAAACCTATGCAGAATTTAGATTATTTGTATACCAAACACTGCTGTAGCCCTTAAGATATCAGACATAAGCAGTTTAAGAGCAGGGAGTTTCAAGGTTCTCAGTGATGCCTAAATCTTGATTTAGGAATCTGCATTGGAACAAATTCAATTAAATTACTTCATGGATTTGACCCAGAATCACAGAGGAAGTTTAGAGTTAATAGGAAGCTGCACACAATTCAGTGATCGCACTATCAGAGCCCCTCATTTAGAGAAAATTATTCAATCTTTTTCAATATTATAAATATTATTCAATATTCTTCTATGCTATTCAGTATTTTCAAAGTTATTCAATATTTTAAATGTGGTAAGCCCAATTAAATATATCAGTTCCTTTCTAGTAGTAGTTGAGGAATCTATAGACCCTCCATTTGAGTTTATTATAAGATTGTCAGTTAACAAAGACATTTTCTGAAATGCAAGGCATTTTCAGCATCTTCTGGTCATAAATACTAAATCAGTTCCCACAAAAACACTGCAGAAACATTAGCTGACACTTTAGATCAAAATTGTTGACACACATCATGAGCAGAATGGATCATATAACAGCTTCACATGATTTTACTGATTCGTGTACGGACTTAAACAGGGCTACTACTGTATCCTTAAAACATTAGGTTTGATAATAAGAGGCTGTAACTGTTATCATCAGCTTGCTCTTAGGTGTAGAAATTGAAATAATTCCAAGTAACTTAATAGATGCCCCAGCCCTGCAAAGAGCACCAATGCTCAGAACTGAACATGCATGGAAAGAACAAGAGAAAAGTGATAAGTTTTACTTAAATAATTAGCATCAATAAACAATACATATTTGAAAATCATCTGACTGTTTAATGATTTTTAAAATTAATTAGAAACTCTCTTAAGGGAAAATGCAAATGGGGGCGGTACATTAGTAGTATATTGCAAATAACATTAATATATTTTGTTGCTGGAAAATTTTTGACTGAAGGTAGGTTGAATACTGCAATGTTCTCTCCTCTGTCTCATCTAATGAAACCAGTTATAATTAATTTCCTCATTGAACCTTAATTACAACCATTAAGGGGTATGGGAATATTTTTCACCTGAAGATATTTCTGGGCCCCTCTTTTGTGATTACTCTTTGCTCCTGTTAACAATAAAAATTCCTAGGCTCTACTCTAAAAATACATGCAAGACAATTGAATTGGATTGAGCTCTCAGTTACAGACACGCATTAAAACTGCTGTCTATAATTTTCAAAGACAATACCACAGCCTATAAACCCTTCATTACTCCTTCCCACCTCCCCTGTATGCTGTCAGTCAAGCTCATAGCATTTAATAACACAATCAAAGGGTGCTTTTTCCACAAAAAAAAAAATTCAATATGCTTTTATCAATTAGCAGTTCATACCTATAACTGAGGACTGACAATAATCAAAACAGAGTAAGGTTATACTTCATCCCTTTAGGTCGATTCTATAAATGATTTATTGAGCAGCATCACATACCTGCAGTCTAACATGACATCATTTTGTTTTGCACTTGGTACTGAAGGGATCATGCCTGGGGTTCAGCCCCACTACTATACTTTTCTGTCCTTCAAGACATGAGCTTTCTTTAAGCTGAGATTTTGCTGTAAATATTTAACCATTGGTTGGATTCAAAAAAAAGGAAGACTTAGTCATGTTGCCTTCAAACAGCTATGATCTGAACAACTTTTTGATAGGAAAAAAGCAAGCCAGAGTCCTATGTTCTGTTCCTATGTTTGCCAGAAGACCAAAACTCTCACATTTATTGAAATACCCCTGACTCCAAGGTCAGCATTCTGGATCATTTAGTTAACCTTTCTGCTGACAATACTTATTTATTCAGCTTATTTTTCCTTCAACTCAATTTATTGAGTTTATAAATTAAATAACTGCAATATGTAATTATTTATGCATAAACCTTGAAGTACCAGAGGTTAGGGAGCACACTTTTTTATAAGGAAATGAGGGGAAGAATGGCTATGGACTTTTTTTTTTTTTCTTTTTTTAAGTGTATTCAGAAGTTTAAGCAGACCCAGAAAGAAGAAATTAGTTTGGCCCCACCTCTTATCAAACAGGAAAGCTGAGATACAGTGAAAGTTGGTGTATCCATTTTGTTCAAGGACATTTCTGAAGTTACTGCAACATGAGAACAACATGTGCAGAATAGAACTGAAAGAGAAACCATCCACCCTCTCCACGGTATGGATGGGTTCTGCATGGCAGTCAGTCACTACACTGCCTGGCTACCAAGAGGACTTAGCAGGGTGATGCAAATAAGCTTTTTCTTATAATTCAATAAAAATTTTTGGTAAAGTTGTAAAGAACACATTTAGGGCCACGAGACTGTGTACTCACTTGCTTAAATATCTTTGGAGATTCTGAGATTGTTCTGTTCACAAGCCCTGAACAGTGATTATAGTTTATTGGACCGTTAAGGGAAAATATATGGAAAATGAATATTTTATATCAGAACATAAGAATTTTGGTAATGACATTTATTACCAGAAATGAGTTAATATAAATTATTTTTCATTCATGTATTTACATCTATGGCTCACTTGCTTTTCCACCTCAGTGCTGTTGTTTTTCACTTTACATTATTAGTACTCCTTATGATACACTCTTATGATTAAAGAGTAATGAATTACTACTCTTTCATTGTTTCAGGAATGAAATTTGAATAAGAGCTGGAACTAATGACAATTGACTAGATGGGATGACTGCATAAGGATCCATATTTTTAGCTTAACTATTGAATAGATGGGCACATAGGGAAACCACATAATGAAAAGTACTAACTAATAAAGAAAGGAACTGACTACTGCCATTTTCACATCATCTTTTCCTATCTATTCTTGTTGTCTGTATTTTATCTGCAAATAATCATGGTAATCTTTTCCATATTTAAAATTTCAGAATCCATGACATCTTCAGAATAACAGCAAACTTTCTAAAATGTCATCAGATGAAAAGTTTGTGATGTAGGAAAAAAAAACCCCAGACACGTTGCAGTGTAATTTCAGCCATTATATTCAAACCAATCTCCTACCCACGATGTCTTTTTGTTGCAGTCTCCTCTTTCACAATGGATAGGTAAAATAGGATCCTTTATCCAGACTGACCCTTCAGCTTTTTAGCTTTACCAAGTAAAGTAAGTGGAAGCAGAAATAAAAGTAATCTGAGAAGATATATACATTTGTTACAGAGATTGGCATCTAATTACCTGCATCCCTCTTACAGAACTGATGCTTCCAAGGACAGTTCCACTTACCCAAAAGAGAAGTCTAACATAAATCAAACATCCTTAGTACGTTTCTATGCTACGACTGCTTCTACTGAGACTCAGTTATGACACCATTTCCATGCTTATTTTTGTAATAAGATACCCTGCTACATTCAGAAAAGAATATTTGCTTGTTTTCATTTGTCAATATTTACAGCCTTTAGAAAAGGTAAAGATAATATTACAGTTGAGCAGTAAAGAGTAAAAAATGAAATATGCTACTTTGTGTCTTTCCATTTTGATAATTTTTTTTTTGTCTATGTATGATATTTAATGAGCTAGGACTTTTCCTTAAGGGCCTCATGAAGCATTTGAAGATAAATTTAACATAACCTTATCTATTGTTTTTGCAGAAAATGTATTTGAAGACCAGACAATTTGAATAATGTTAGAAAGAGAGCAAATGGATTTTTCTCTGGGATTCAGTGACAGGTGGAGCCATGAGATAGACATCTCTGTTTGAGTTATTGATCTAGATTGCTTTTATAGCAAACACAGAAAAACATAATTGAGATGTCAAAAACTTCAACCCCAAAGCCAAAAGATGACTCACACCCCAGCAGACCTGCAAGTTAATCTGAAATCACTACTTCATTTGTAGATGTCTTCAAGATAGAAATCTAACATTTTTGGTTTTTGTATTCTATGGCTTATTCAGTATAAAGTTTATATGAAAACACTGTTAAAATTAAAGAGGTTCTTTTACTCAGACATCTTTATTCTGTCTGAGCATTTCCTGGCATAGTATTTTCTGTATGTAAATCAGTACTGGAAGGCAGAACTGAACATTTAACAATGGTGACATGTTTAGCTATTAAAAATTAATCTTTCTGATGTTAAGGAAGGAGAAAGGGTGAGTTTCCTGATTAAGGTCTTCTGGCCAGCTCAGAAATTTCAATTACTGTTAAAGTAGTCTTTCTCCTCCTTTCCCAGATGTGGAGGAATGTGAATAGAAAATCACAGTAGAAATAATTCTACTTGAAGTTATTTAGGAAACTTCTTAAGTACATTAAGAAAAATAAATGCTGACATTTTAATCCCAGAGATAAGGATAATCATATTCATAAACCATTTTTTACACTGATCAAACATATTTTTTCATTTACTTCCTTAGTTTTCCTCCCAGTAATACTCTGTTTCAGCTTTTAACACAACTAAAATTTGTGAGAAAAACTATTATTTGCCTACTACTCTTCAGTTTAAAAATTGAGGCATTTTTCAAGTTTGCTAAAGTTTTTTTAAAGAAAAAAAGTACTGACTTACTGAAAAAAAGTATGTTCAGATGAAAAAGGAGAGGAGTTCCAAGAGGCATGTAGTTCTTTGTCCAGCAGGCAGGATTTTGTGAGTAACCTGAAAGGAAGACAGATCCTGACCTGTGAGATGCCTGTTCATATATTCAAAAGAGTTGTCCTGTTCTGCGATTTATAGAGAAGACAAAAATTTTAAAAAGGGAAATTTGAAAACAATGAATTCCCAGTTGTTTCTGAGGTGAATTTTTAAAGTACAACAGAAAGGGCCAGATGTTGGCACTTCAGTCCACGAATACATTTAGTACCAGCACTGCACAGACTCAGCCCTCATGATGACCTCTTTATCTCAAATGGCCCAGCCTCAGCAAAAGCCCCACATCTCCTTCAAGCAGCCAAGAGGAGCAACAGTCTGGGCTGTTGGCTAACTTGAAAGGCACACCTGGGTCCCTAAATTTAACATCAGAGAATGAGCACTAGCTTGCAATCATCTAGCCTATTAAATTGTTAGATGTGCCTGGCTTGGTTTTGCAGGGCAATAAAAAGTTCCCCAGTGCTGTTTGGGAGTAGACCCAGGAAATTTCCAAACAGGTAACTTGATCATGGTCATACCACTTTGAATGTCAGGAGCTTTCAAAGTAGACCATTTTGTCTCAGGCTTCAGCCCAGAGGACAGATCTTGGTACCTTTAATCTCCTGTTACAGATGCAGGCAATAATTCCAAACCCTGAGAATCCAATCAGATATGTCCTCATGTGGGGGAAAAATCCACAGGGTGCTCTCTTTAATATCTTCAGAATTTAGTCAATGAAGAAGTAGATGAACAGGAAGCAAAGCTGCCTGCTAAAAGGAGAACCAACAAAAGGAGTCCCATTTCTAACTTTTTGAATTATCTTTTTCAAAAAAATTAAGTATTTCAGTAGCCACTTCTGCTGCTTACAAAAAACCAGTCCATTGTAACATAGACTTGAAATAAGGTAGCAACTTGGAATCTACATGTTTGTTTTCTTGTTTTCTGCGGACACACAATGACATTATAAAGATACTTTGCTTAACTTTTAGATCCAAGAACATGGCCTGTGTTTAGCTTCCTTGAGTAGTTCTGCCTTAGGTATAATCCAAAAGATAATCAGTATTATTTGACTTCTGACTATATCTATATTCTATACTTTTGAACTCAAGAAAGTGTCCTAAATGTTTTTGATACACACACACAAAAAAAAAAAAAAAAAAAAAAAAAAAAAAAAAAAAAAAAAAAAAAAAACAAAAAAACCC
>JAYDZK010000169.1:93993752-94044905 GCA_034509185.1 Euphonia xanthogaster
GAGTGCAGCCAGTGTGGAAAAGATCTGGTTCAAAATCCATCAGAATACACTGAATTTTTTGATTAAATTAAACTTATATTTTGAATAAACCCACAGCTCTTGATTGCCTCAACCTCTTGACTGGCGTATTCACTGTCATAATAAGGGTCTAAAAGATTTTATATTAACGCTGTTTTTTGGTGATCAAACTACAGGTGTTTGCAGAAACTTCCGATAAAGTCTACAACTGAAGAGATACTTGAAACCAAAATAAAAGACTAGAAACCTAAATAAGAATAAATAATTTATTTTTATCTGCTATTTTGATTAAAATACTTAGTAAACAAAATATTTTGCTTTGACAGATTAATGTAAAACTATAGCAAATCCTAATTCAGACAACCTGCAGAATAATCAAAGGCTACAAAAACTTCTGAAATTAAAAAGGAGTTGGAGATTGTTTTTCTCTTTCCTCCACATGCTCTCAATGAGCATGGATGTCAATTACAAAGGTAATGCTGTGATGTTTAAGGTTGAAAGGGTGCTTCTAACACATACTGCTCAAAGCATTATTCTCTAGAAAACAAATTCTTATGTACCCACTGTGTATAACTCAATCAAGCACTTCCTGACAAGGTGCAAAGAGACAGTGTTTTGATGTTTCCTCCCCTGAAATATATTTTTAACAGATTTTTCTCTGTTTCATGTGCGTAGTTTTCTTAGGTTTGATGCTATATCCTTTGTGAAGTGTGCTGGTCTTTCTGAATTCCTTCAAATCCTATAGTTATTCCATAGAACTGAGACATTTTCTTTTAATCCTTTAATCTTTTATTGTCAATCACACCATTTGGCATTGACGTGAAAAATACTCATAAGTTACTTAAAGCATGGTTCAATCATTATCTTAATTGACCATATTTTAATTTATATGTATGAGGCATTTTCTTTGCTCTTTAGAGGCATGCAGTCTTCCCTTCTGAATTCTTTTGCCAACCTTTGCTAACCATTGTTTGTAACAATGTTACAAACTCCCTAACAATGCAAGGCTTTTTCATTGCTGTGAAGTCTTTGTGACTGAAATGTAACATGTGAAATACATTTGTCTGTCAAAATAACAGCAGTCACTCAAATTTCTGAAGAGATATATAATTGGATATGTGCTACTTTCAACTTATGACACAGTTTCAACCACCCCAGGTGAGCACTGAACAATTTTTAGACTTTTTTTTGTGTCCTAGATTGATGGTCTCAGTTCACTTAGACCACATGTGAGACAGCATTGTGGTACACTTAGTGGTAGGTTCAGCTGAAAAGAATTGTGTTACCAATCATAGAAATAAGAATGTGTTGTTCACCACTACTTTACAAAGTCACAATGGCTTCATATCTGAGGTACAATGTCACAATGGACTTAACACCTCAATACAAATATCTCCTTCTTGGGTAAAAGTTTGGTTGATAAAAAGCTCTCTCCCAACTGAAGGAAAACTTTTCATGTACAGCACATACAGAAAAACTCAAAAAATGTAGCCACTAAAGTTTACAAAAATTCATGTAAACACATACATAAGCCGACACTTAGCAAGCAGTGCATGGAAATAACCATTATTTCTTGGAAGTAAGAGGAGGATTCTTCTCAGGACAACAAATGGTTTATCTGACACCCCGTGTAAAGCACCGGAGAATGTTAGTGAAGCCCAAACCATAACAGTTTAAATCTTAAAGCACATTCAGTGTCATTTAAATAAAATACCAAATAATAAAAACAAAAAAACAAACCTTGTGCAGTGAAGACACATATTATGCCTGCAAGGTCAAAATGAAAGTGGTATTGTCCTAACACATTACCATAAGAATTCGTGTTACTTTGGCTAACCTTTTTTTCTTCCAAAAAGTGAAGAGATTTACTTACCTGACCATTTTGCTGTAGGACAGACTTTTCCTACTGAATGTATAATAGACAGAAATAACCTCAGCTATCCTTAGGTATTGAAAACTGAAACATCTGAATTTCAACTAGACACCCTTGGATCCCTTTGTGCTCTGAAGCACAAATCATGCTGTGTGATCCAGACACCTAAGGATGAGATGAATCACCCCACAATGGTGCCCATTTTTCTTTACTGCTGTAGTCTTCATTGTCTAACTTATAAATGTATGAATTTTAGAAGATGGATCCACTCTAACTCAGTAGTGTACGTTGTTTTTTGCCATGCTTATAGCTCATAAGTAGATTTTGCATTATGTTGCTTATTCTGCAGCCAAACAAAAACAAATGGTAACTTAACAGCACTGAATTTTGTAAGACACCTGACTGTGCTTAAACAACAAGACTGGTATTTGCCATTTCCTATATGTCTGCAAATTGCATAATTTCCTGTTCTTAAATTACTCTGTCTTAAGGGAAAATAAAGTCCAGATATTATTAATGGCAATATTTAGGAATGGCAATTTTTTATCTGGCTATTAGGATGACACTGCTAAGAAAGGACTATAACCTACTTCAGGCTCCTTTTTACTTTTTCCTAGTTTTTCTTTTTATTTCCCCCTGCTCTCCCTAGAGGTTTTTCATTGAATATGCCCCTTCATAAATATTCCTCAAATATTTCTTTATTCAAAGTAAAAGCAATGTATATTTAAGTCTCTAAAAACAGCACACAAATGTTTTTTACCTTACTGTTCCTTGTGTCCTGTTTGTTAC
The DNA here is from genome assembly GCA_034509185.1 of Euphonia xanthogaster. NCBI lineage: Eukaryota > Metazoa > Chordata > Aves > Passeriformes > Fringillidae > Euphonia > Euphonia xanthogaster. The sequence goes on from JAYDZK010000169.1 coordinate 93,996,433, forward strand.
CACTCTAATGATATCTGAAATTATTGTCTAAAAAATAAACAGAGCCAAAGTGAAAAATTGTTTCTTCAATTATGTTTCAGTTGAAGATGTAATGAGAAAAAGTTGCATCACTGTCATGTTTATCTTACAATATTTAAAATTAACTTTGGCTTTCTCTTACCTACCTCACAAAGCATTACAGGTGGCCAGTGTCTCAAATTTGCTTTCAGAGTGTTGCAGATATTCTTTAAATTTCTCTCTAATTATTTATTTCCTATATTCTTCTCTGTCCATTCTAAAGCTATGAGTAGAAACTCCCCCAAACCTCAGACAAGCCACTAAGATTTTAAAGTAGAAGGTCTCTGTTAGTTCATTATGACTAGTATAAATCTGAAAACAGATAAATATTAATTATGTCTTTCTGCATTTCCTAGCAAGTTTGAAGTAAAAGGAAGCATGCTTCTCCATATTTGCTTATTACTAGTGTTTGATAAATTTTGCAAACAAAAATATTTACATAACATTTGCTGCTTAGTAAGACACATCTTAAAACATGGTCATGTAATATTTTTGAGAATGCAAGCCACCATCTAGATGAATGATAAACATGATCCTTCTCATTAAAAAAAAAAAAAATCACAGAAATGGTATTGTTTAGCATATATCTTCAAGCTGAGGAAGTAAAATCAAATCTATTAGAGAAGTATTAAAGCCATACAATTACTTCTGATTCAATGAATGCTAAGCCTGTATGACAATAGTTAATTTTCTTGTTTATGTCCTAGCATTTATTGTCCTGCTTAGGTAGTAAGTATACACTGTAAGGTTAAACTCTGCTGTTTAAAAATTTTATGCCTAAATGCTGCCATTTCTAAAATGTATATTTCACAAAATTGCGCCTTTTTAAAAAATGCTTATGCATAAAATTCTCCTGAGATTTATGTGATCTCCTGAAAACTTCACATATTACCTCTCTACTTTCATTTCATTTATAATTTCCTGCCATTTCCTGTGTGTATTGGAAGACAAGTTATTTTAAAATATCATATTTATATTACCAGCCTCTTTCAGCAGTGATTATTTTCACCCAGAAATATTCTCATAGAACTCCCATGTTTACGAGTCAGCTAGTTCTAAAAATCTGAGGAAGGTCTCAATTACTGCATGAATTGAATACAAATGAATACAAATGAAATGAATACAAATATTTTATCCTTTTTGAAGATGTTGAAAAATAATAATAACACAATAAAACAAAACAGAAAATCCTGCATCCTAGCTGTCACTATTTGTATATTGTAGTACTCAGTTGCTTAAGAACCAATTAGGATAAAGGAGGTAAATATATACATAAAAAATCCAAAGCCACCTAAAGATTTTAAAATCTGAACAGCTGCATCTAGTGGTTCTTTCTGAAACAGCTGTTACTTTACTTATTCAGAAACATAACCTAGACACCATATAATAGTTTAGTCCTGTACTGTAACTTAGATATGACCACACCTTTTCAGAAGATTTTTACATCTTTAAAATTAAATGCCAAATGCCATGCCTTTTAATGCAAAAACTGTTTAAAATAGTTTTGAATAATCTGATTTCTAGTTTTACCCCAGTTTAATCAGTTGGTTTTTCTCCATTAACCACCTCCAAGGTGTCTTAACTCTATGTCAACCAAAATCAGCACACTTGCTAAAGTTAAAATTTTAGTTAAATTTATGCTGTGAAGTTTGGGGCATTAGAATGCTATATAAAGGGAAAACAATTAATCTTCATCTATTGTGTGTTATACATTATTTATACTTGATATTGAAATCAGCAGAACATGAGCAGGGATAATTACCAGCAATAAATGAGTGTTCTAGAATACTAACCAAAGAGATAATATCAATGGATAGAAGTCATAAAATTCAGTAAGATTTTGAACTTGCTTTTCCCTGAAAATGTCTGCATATTGCATATATGCTTATCAAGATTTTTTATTTGGTTTCAGAACACTAATGGTCAGTCTCTGCCAGATATTGTGATGAGTCCTCCAGATATGAGCTTTTACACAGCATTCTCTTAAAATATTTAAAAGTGAACTCAGAGGCTTAAACTCACATCAACCAATTCTACGGTGAATTTAGACAGGAGTGCAAAGAAACATTTATCACTTTTTCTACCATAGTGTCCCTATGTGGAGAAATAACTGGCAGCCTTCTTAGCTGTTCAGTTCTTTCTACAGTAATTAAGACACTGATTTGCTATTTCTTTCTCTGCATGTTTATTTTAAGTAAGCCAGTTAAATATGCTTCATTTGAAAGTGAAAAAGAATAAAAGCTTCAATAAAAACAAAAAGAACAAAAACAGCAACCACAACAAAACAAACAAACAAACAAACAAACAAACAAACAACCCCCACCCCCCCAAAAAAAAACCAACAAAAAAACCCAAACAAAAAAAAAAAAAGACACAAAAAGATTGTGGTGGCCAAAGAGCCAAAACTTCAAGAGAGAAAGTATTTGATGTATAAGCACTAAATATGGGAAACAATGCATTGTTTATCTCTCTCCCAATAAGTAGTATTTGGTTACTACTTAACCAAATTTTTGCTGGTGATGTAATGTCTGGAGACAAGACAGTTTTTACACTGCATCAGTGTAATACTATTTATGCCTACATGCAGCAACATACAGATGTTGCTCTAAAGGGAAGACCAATTGTGTGCCTTCTGAACATCTTTTGCTCTTCCTTTTGGGATAGAGGGAACCATCAACACATGTAATTCACCACCAATATCTGCCATTCCACATGCCTCCCAGGATGCTAAAATGGCTGAAGGAGCTGTTTTGTCGGAATAATTCTTTCTGTGCCTTTTACTGGGAAGATGTTTGAGGCACAGAATTAGGGCCAATTTAATTTTCTGTGTAATCTCTGAGCAGTGTTCACAAATTCAGTGTTCACAAATCCAGACTGTTTGTAACTCTTCAACATCTCAGAGATATCCACTTTGTCTCTTTTAAAATTATTGAATTTAACTGATAAAAATTATTATACAAATGACAATAAATGTAGTTTTTCCAATAAATCAACCTGTCAAAAGGTAAATTTGTTCTAACAAAAACAAAGACAAAAGTACATAGTGGTGTTAAAGTCCTGCTCAACTCTAGGAGTCTGGTGATAGCAGCTGAAATGTTTAGCTACTCTGTTAATAGCAGAGCTTGAAATCTCTCAAGGGCTTTCAGTTTCTTCAGCAGCCCTTCACAGACAAGTTCACCAGGTTCTGACAATTTACTTCTTTCTCCTTATCAAGAACTAAGTTAGAAAAATAAAGGGAATTAATTTAATATATAAATAAAATATTAACTTAGACTAATCTTTTGATTCAGTTGTAATTTTCTTATTAGCAAAAGTATGCAGGTATTTTGAGAGTGTTATCTGAGGGATTGAGAAGGCTGAATTTTGACTGGATAAACGCTTTGTGCCTGCGCACGCAGGATATAACTTTTATTTTGGAAGGTATAAATCTTCCAGAATATAGAAATCTCACATACACTGGTGCTTTTCCACTACTTTTATATTAAATTCAGAAGCAATTAAATGAGTTTTTGTTTGATCATAGCTGGAACAATAGGATCCTCTTCCCAATGTGCAGACTGCTGAGGCAAAGTCTGAATGGAAGCTCAGCCATGTAGACTGAAAGATTTCCTCTGAGACTTTTTGCAGTTGTGATGGCTTTGGCAATGTTTTGATTACAGCTGACTCTCTGAATATTTGTGGGATGAACCAGAAAGCAAGCTGACAGGCAGATATACAGTGTGAATTTGGTCTTGAGAGAAATAAGAATTCCTTTCAACAGAAGACTATTTGGAAAGACAGTCATAATTTCTAAACAAGGGAACTTCTGGGTTTTCTTCTTTCTTCAAAACCATGTGCTATAAACTCCCTAAGAGCTTTCCTATTCTGTGATAGAATGTTTTTTGTGCTTATACTTGCTAGCAAAAAACCCTCCTCTCTCCTCAGCCTCTCTGTCAGTCATTCTCTAAGCACCCTATTTGGTTAGCTGGAAGGGAATAGAGTTTTTGATTGGATACCCTGCAAATAAACCACATGGACCCTAGCCCCAGAAAAAGTGCTCAAAAAGCATCTTCAGCTTGGCTTAACATGGTTCAACATGGTGCAGCTGTGACACAGCCCTAGCCAGGATTTTAAAAAAGAAAAGAAAAAAAAAAAAAAGGTATCTCACAGAGTGAAAGTAGGAGATACTCTTTTGAAATATATAAAATATAAAACTGATTATTTTATTTTGAAAGCATGCATCTAGAACAGATGTTTAACAGTGTCAAAGACAAAGGTTGGCAGCCTCAGAAAGCTGAAAGAAAAGTTCCTCTTGAGTAGATATGATCAGTGTACTTGTTGGTGGCATGACTTCACCTCTAAAGCATGTAAAAGAGCACAGACAGAGAACTAAGCAAAAGTTCCTCATGTCCGATACAATGTAAGTGTATTACAAGAACCAAATTACAATAAACACCAAAACACCATGCAGACAATATTGTAGCAATAACTGGTTTTATATATGTATGTGTACACATAACAGAAAATTGAATCATATTATATATATTGCTGTCATTCAAAGGTTTTATGTAAATTCTGCATTATCACAATTTTTGCCACATTGTCAAAAATATGTATTCATTGTCCCTTTCTTGTTCCACAGGGTAGAATATGTTATATTGTTCCATGATGTGATTTGTATCAACACTGTTTTTATGGAATGGTCCTCTCCAGTCTGAATGTTCTGTATCTTTGATTTGTGAACTGTCTGTGCTGAAATTCTCAATGTTGAGGGTTATCTATGGGCTTAACTGTGATCTGAAAATTTATAATGAAAATAAAATCACAATGGGTAGGTATAAAACAGGTGCTTCAATTCCAGGTGAAAAACTATTTAACTTGGAAATGCTATGTGACCATATATTGCCTATAAAATGCATTTTCCCACTATTATATGCAATGCTATAATGTCCATTCTCTGACTGTGTTATTCATAAAATAAAAAAAGTCCTTATGGTGCTAAAGTAACACACCCAGGCTTCAGAACATAAAGCAATTGTAGACAAATTCCATCAAAAAATATAGTCACCCAGAAGGATGTAATTCAGATGAAGCTTCTGCATAGAAATAGAAATAAAAACAACTGTAAATCATGTGATATTATTTTGCATTGCTCCTTTCAGCTTTAATCACCCACAGCGATGATAGGTGGCAGATGAAGATGTAGTGAAGTGGAACTAAGTGGATATAGGTCTCTCATTGATCCTGCTTGATACGTTCTGTCTGTCCAGGATTCCTCAATGCCAAACAGCCCATTTACAGTAGTAATAATTTTGAATGTGCTGCATGGCTCCCAGAAATCCTAGGCAACTGTTCATTGCATGTACAAGCTGATCCACAGATCTGCAGTGTTATCAATCTGCTCTTTTTGCATTTAGCACGAGCTGTCTGCAAATGCAGAGCTGGCACCCTGTGCACGCTGGCGGTCGTGCTGCCCTAGTTAGGCAACTGGATATATGCCTATAGTTCTGTTCAGATTTACCCAGGCTTAAAATCATCTTAAACATGTGCTTCCATGTCATGCACTGCAATCTCTAGGCAAGAATCAAGGTACTGGTGTTCTGCAGGGCTGGCAAACTTACAAGGACATAAGAGGAAAGATAATTTGTTTTGTTTATTGCTGTCTTCAAACCTCATGGGACGGCACAGGAAATGGAGCTAGACTTTTCTTGAAAGCACAAAGTAACAGGAGAAAAGGTAAAAACTACAATTTTGGTCAAGGAAAATTCCTCTTAGGTATAAAGAAAGACTTTACCATGTGAGTAGCAAAATACTGCAGCAGCCTGCCCAGAGGCATTGTGGAATTTACATCATTGGTAAATTACTTACTCAAAAGTCAGCTGAGTAATGTCCTGAGCAACCTGACCCATTGAGCGTGCTTCAAGCAGGAATATGGATTGGATGACCTCCAGAGGCCCTTCTCATTTTACATAATTCTGTTAGTCTATAAACTGCCTGAAAGAGACTGAAATTGGTTGCTGTTTATAAGTCTGAAAGTCACAAGCTATCACCTTGTCATCTAGTGTCTTTGCTATTACTTATCATAAAACAAATGCAATACAAAGCAAATTTTTGTTTATACCTCTGCCTTTCAATAAGACAATTTATTTCAGAGAATCACTTTGTCCTGATAATCATCCCAGTCTTATATTCCTCTTTTTTCCTTTGTTTTTTTCCAGCTCACCAAACCTGTGTCAGATTCCAGGTTGTTTATTCAAATAAAATCTATTCCACTAGAACTACTGTGAAATGCAGTCCTTAAAACTTTACAGTTGATTTGGATTTAATTGATTACATTTGTATAAATTAGCATTGACAAAATTATTTCAACTAGAAGTTTTAGAAGATCAGTCCTTTTTTATTGATGCAGGTTTTTTTAGAAAGGATAGGCAGGAGAGATGCGGAGGCAGTGTTGCCCTTTATGTCAATGGCTGGCTGGAGTGCATGGAGCTCTGCCCAGGGATGGATGAGAAGCCAACCAAGAGTTTCTAGATCTGGATTAAGGGGAGTACATGGACAGAGGACATTATAGTAGGGATCTGCTAGAGGCCACCTGACCAGGAAGAACGAGTGGATGGGGTCCTCTGCAGACAGGTAGGAGCAGACCTATATTCACAAGCCCTGGTTTTCATGGGGCACTTCAACCACCCCAAAATCTGTTGGAGAGACAACACAGCAGGGCATAAGCAGTCCTAGAGGGTCCTGGAATGTGTTGAGGGTAACTTCCAAAAGTTTGGGAGTGTTGGTGAATGAGAAGCTCAACATGAGCTGGCAAAGTGCACTTGCAGACAAAAAGCCAATCTTCTCCTGTGCTGCATCAAAAGCAGTGTGGCCATCACATCTGGGGATATGATTCTGCACCTCCATTTTGTTCTCATGGGATCCCACCTGGAACACTGCATCCAGCTCTAGGGTCTCCAACATATGAAGGACATGGGCCTGCAGGAGTGAGTTCAGAGGAGAGACATGAGGATGAACACAGCAGGGCTGGAGAAATTTTCATGGGAAGACAGCGTGGGACAGCTGGGATTTTTCAGCCTGGAAGAGAATAGGCTTCAGGGAGATCTTAAAAAACCTTCCAGTACCTAAAGGGGGCTACAAGAGAGCTGGAGAGGGACCTTTTACAAGGTCATGTAGTGATAGGACAAGGTGAAATTACTTTACACTGACAGAGGGCTGGTTGAGAATAGATATTAGGAAAAATCTCTACTGTGAGTGGTGAGGCACTGGAACAGGCTGCCCACAGAATCTGTGGATGCCTCATCCTTGAAAGTGTTCAAGGCCAGGTTGGATGGGAGTTTGAGCAAGCTAGCCTTGATATAGGTGCCTGCCCGTGGCAGAGGGGTTGAAGAAGATGATCTTTAATGTCCCTTTCAACCCAAACCATTCTATGGTCTATGATATGTTATGAAATTGCTAGCTGGATGTTTTTCCCAATATTTTTTTTTATTCAAAGTTATTATTACAAATATATTTATTTGTTTCAAATAGTAAGATTGCACATATATTGAGTGTCCTAATAAATCCTCAATCAAATATTAACAGAACTTAACTCATTGATTTGCCTTCAGTAACACACCTCCTGCATATACTCTTTGTAATAGAGAAACAGCTTGCCACCTCAAAGTGTAATTGATTGGTAGGAAATAGATTCTAAGGGTAGTTTTATACACACAGCTCTTGGTGAATTTTAGCATGAAATTAAAGCTCTGTTTCTGATCAAATGAACAGCAACTTACAGAGTCAGGATTTGGATGAAAATATAGGGATCAGATAACTTAGAATGTATTCTCTCCGATTATTCTCCTTTTTTCTTTCTTAACACAAATAATGAATGGTTTATTCAGTTAAGTGTTAGTGATAACTGAACATAGAAAATCTATGTATTTGTAGTAGTGGTTCTGGTTTTCCACCTCTATGACATTTTGTGAACAACAGTTGTTGATACTAACTTAGATTCCTTTCCCAAAATATAGACAATGGATTCAGTGGTTTTGATTCAGCTCATGACATTTGAGAAATTAGTCTTAGGTCAACATTGTGGGTTTGGCAAATATTCATGACAGTACTACTTTTAAATTACCTTTCTTCTCAGAAAATACACCGCATTAAATAAGGGAAAAATGCCCAAAGATTCTTCTCTTGCTCACAGGGAACATTCTGCTGCTTTTTTTTGCAGATACAAAGAATATATCTGAAAAAAAAAATCAGTTTATACCAACACAGATAACAGCAGAGAATATTACTTAACTTCTTGTCTGTGGTGCTCTTGGGGTGCTTCTATATAACAATCACATCCCATTGCATTCACAACCCATTTCATTGCAAATTTTATTTTTCCCCCAAAATCTTTGCCATATATTTCTCAGTGATCTATTTATCCTGAGATGAGCTCAGTTGGTTAGAGCATGGTGCTAATAACGCCAAAGTTGCAGGTTTGATCCTTGTAGGGACCATTCATCAAAGAGTTGAAATCAATTATCTGTTCCTGTTTAGAATATTCTGTGGTTCTTCGATTACAACTTTAAAATTTTAAGTGGCCAATGAGGCAGTCACCTGTTGGTCTAATATACAGAATTGTTTCTAAGTGTGTCTGTAATAGGATCAGGTTTGGATCCTGATACAGATTCTTTTCAAAAGGCTTTGGGTCCAGAAAATTTTTGTTACACTTGAATTATTTAGGCAGACTATTAAGGTAGTGAGCTAGTATTTTCTAGGGATGTATACAACTTCTGTCAATGCTGTACCACTGTCTTACAGTTACAGTCATGTGGTAGCCAAAAAGTATAAACAAGCAATATCTTCAAGTGCCACAGGAAATCTAATTGATAGAACCCAATAGCTATGGTTTAACTTTTTTTTCATTCTAGAGCTGGTGCAAAATCTGGTTTTTGAGCTGTATGTATATTTAACAGCTGCATCCTGTCAGTAAAAAGGGCTCCTTAGAAGTTGTCTAGTCGTTTTATAGTTTTGAATCTGAAGTACCAGCATTTGTTCCAGCTGTAAATAATCAGGCTGGAATTCTGTCTGGCAGATAGCTGCCATAAACTCAGTTTGTCAAATACCTTCCGCTCTTGCCTCATACTGGCACTAGAACCTGCTCCCAGCCCTGCATGAAGTTGAACAGCTGCTGGAGCTGTGCTAATATGTGCAGGCATGTTGAGACCTTTGGCCACAGGCTGTCACCCTGCCCACATTAGGGAGGAGTGCATTATGGTTTTGTGTATTCTCTGTGAAGATGCCTCAAAGGGGCAGCTGAGACCTGGCACTGTCTCAGGCTCAGGCTCAGGCTCAGGCTCAGGCTCAGGCTCAGGCTCAGGCTCAGGCTCAGGCTCAGGCTCAGGCCATCTTGCTTCAACCATGGTCCTGTAATTTAGTGGCACTTCCCTGCAAGGGTTTAATTCCTAGCTGAGGAGACTCAACACTGACTGAAATCAAACAAGCAGTCCAAAAGAGCAAATGCTTACTAAAATAACCAGGAAAATGCTGTTTAGATAACAAATCTTTTTAGCTCATTAATAATAATGTGATGTGTTTAATTCTGAATTTGTATAGCTACAACTGCAAGGAACCAGAGCAATGGAGGGGACTCCTGTTGTATTAGTGTATAATAAAATTTTTAAAATCAAGAAAAAATAACTACAAGCAAACTAACAAACCAAAAAAACCTCCAAAAAACCAAAACACCAAAACCCCAAACCAACCAAGCAAAAAACTAAACAAAAACCATAAAAAACCCACTAAAAAATCAAAAGCAAAACCATGACCTGTGCTCCAGACACTTATAATCCAGGGGCAAAGGCAGTTACAATCTAAGGACAAAACAGAATGTAGGGAAACTGGAAAAGAAGGTAACAGAAAATAAATGCAGAAGTTTACAGGAGGTGAAAAGAAGGGGGGAAAAGCCCTATTCATTTCTTAGATCCCTTCAAGAACATATGCAACCAACTGCATATCATGATTTATGTAAGCAACCTACCCTATTTAGCAAAACTTATTAGGTTAAGGGACAGCTTAAGGAACATCCCGTACTTGCAGGACAAATATCCCCAAGGATATCTTATGTACAGTCAGCTTTGCATCAGGACAGAACTTGAACCTATTTACACTGTGACTAAACATTATAGATATACATAGATATAGATTATATCAATATAGAGAGATACAGATATATAGGCATATACATGAGAGGCCATAATCTCAGCAACATAGATATCAAAAAGTGGATCAGAGTACATAAAAAAATGAAGTACCTTTGCAGATATCTGGAATGATTAACAGAGGTCATAGAATTTGTGTGAAACTGTAACATGAGCTCGGAGAGACTAGCATCAAATATTGACCAAGAGTATGAAATTATCACTTATGGCAATGACTGGAAGCTTAATTTATTCCAGTAATAAAGTATGAAGGACCAGGAAAGGAAAGGTAAATAATCTCTGGAAGATGAGAACAGGTGGATGCATATTTTGCCCCTTGCAATGTGGGGCAAAAATGCAGAGGACTGGTGAAAATGTTGTTAGGGTAACTGAGAGAGAGGATCTTTCTTACTTAAACAACAGAGAGGTGATAAAAGATACAATAAGAAAAAAAAAGTACAAAATATGGTCAGAAATTCTAATTATTTTGAATAAAATATTTCTTCTTTGTGGTCCTCCAATTTGAAGAAGTCTGCAGATATTTACAAACTTTTTCAGAGAATCATTTGGATAATGAGTGTAATTTTCATTCTACATTAGAATTTTAATTCTACAGTGCAAAAGTCTACACACCATTTGGTTTCACTACAAATGAAAAAACAGGGTATAAACATGACTTAAGTGATGTATAGCCTTGTGAAAGTCCTCCGCAGAGGGTGAGTTTCATCCTAAGGGAAGGTGAGGTAGTACATTGTGTATTTAAATGAGTGGTTTAGTTCAAAAATTCTCAGAAAAACAAGGCTACCAGCCATTCTCTGCAGAAATGTGAAAGTTTATTCATGAACTGGTTTTCCAATAGTGAAATGCCTACAAGATTTGCATGTTCTTATAATCACCAAGTAATTTCTGCACAGTGAATTCACATACAAACCTTCAGACTTCTGTTTCAAGGATGTGTTTTATACACCTGTGGGACTTACAGGTACTGAGAGACAGGATTACTTAGGTTTTGCAGGGGGAATCCCCAGCCTGCTGACTTAGATTTCCTCAAGTTGTATGCAGTCTTTTAGACTGATACCTCTGTCTTCTCCAATGGATACACTCCTGGAAGTCCCTGAGCATACCATTATTTCCTATTACATCCCCTTAGGGCCATGAAAGATAGTAACTAAATCCCCTTTTACCCTAGTCCCTCAGTCACTTTTCATATGCAATGTGCTCCAGATTCCTAATCATCCTGGTGGTCTTTTTTTACATGTGATCCATTTTATGGTTGCTGGACTAGAACTGGACATGGAATCCCAAATGCAGCACAGTAGGTGTTGACTAGTGGGAAATAGTCCCTTTTGTCTTACCCAGCTGCTTATGTTTATGGCAATGAAGTTTTGTCCTTCTTCACTGCAAGGACACATTGCTAACCCACACACTATTCCTTGTCCACCAGGACCCCCAAGGCCTTTTTCCAGTCCCTTAACTTCCCAGTCTGCAGTGGTGTAGAGGATTGTCCTGTGTTCTCTCTTGGCACATTCCTCCAATTGTTTGGCCATCTGAGCAGAGGGATGGGCTCCAGTGTACCAAACATTCCCCAAGGCTGGTGCTATCCACAAAGCTGCAGCTTCCACATGCCTGGTACTCTCAGGCACCCTGCTTCTGAAATGCTTCTGAGCATGCTCAGGTGCACATGGGTGTTTAGGGGTTCTCAGGATGAGCAGGCACCTGATGCTGTATGCACATCTCCATAGGATGAAAGGTAATGCAGGGAGTCTCTGTGGAACAAAATTGACTTTGCCTGAGAAAGTTTTTATTGTTAGATTACCCTTTTGGTTTGTACAGCAACACAAATGGATAAATGATAGCCCAGCAGAAGAAAAGCACTGACACTTCCTGTTGCTGGAGTCCTATAGATGTCACTAGATTATCTCCGTGCCATGTTTGTTGTTCCTTCTCCATTTCTTACATAAATTTACACATAATAATATCTATCACCACCAACAAAACCCAAAAAAAACAAGAAAAAAAAACCAACCAACCAATGTCCCCCAAATTAACCCAGCTTTGGTTTCCTCATTCCCCTCTGAAAGGCAATATCCCATGTGAAAATGTAGATTTTGCTGACAAGGTGTGAATATGCAGAAAATACAGACAAGTTAATATACTAGTCTGAGCATAGAGAACAGCTGTTTTCTCTTTTTTATGTTGAATGAAAATTCTGTGTTTTCTGATATCATAATTTCCATTTTCCTGCAAAATTTCACTACGATAAATACTTTAAAAATTAAAATCTGCTTTGCTGAGATAAATTAACATAGAAACTAATCACCCATTGACAATGCCACAGTATTATGAATGGTTATGAATTCATTTATTATACTATATAACCTATAGGGCCAGGTGTATAATTAATTTTAAGAAATCAATCAACTTCTCCATTTTTGGTTATATTATCTGCTTATGTAGTAAAGCCTATTAAACATCCTACTTCAAAATAAGTTTTTAGAATATTCTAAAAATATTCAATGAGAATATTGTTCATCTGTACTTTGAAATGTTGACTAGTTAGTTTCCAACATCAAGAACTATATACAAATTTTAAAATGCTCTGAGAAAAAAAAATTATAAAAATTTAACTTAAACTAAAATTTAAAATAAAATTTAATTTAAATTTAAAACAATATTTAAATAAAAATTCTATCTTCTGATTGTTTAATCTCTGTTTTCCTAGCAATATTCAGTACAAGTGTGTTAATTATTCAGATTTTTTTTCTCTTTGGAAACTGGCTTCACAATAATATTCAATAATTAAAATCACAATTTCTTACACATTTCTATGAAATTACTTCAGTGAAGGAAAAGGAAAAATGTTCAGATATATGTTTGCATTTACAGGCGATGTGCTTTTGCTCTATGACAAAAACAAATTTCAAGGTTTTGTTATTCAGAACCAATGCTTCAATATACAATTAAATTAATGAAATAGCAGGGGATGTTAAGGAGGGGGGAATTTATTCTATGTATGTGGTATTCTGATAAGAAAATTTAATGAGAATGTCACTTTTTTACTTCACGTCAATCAGTCTAATATTTTATCTAGCAAGAGGAAATGAACCCGCTGTTTTAAGAAATCTTTTCATATTCCCTCTGCTGGACTTTTAATAGTTGTTAAATTGATGAAGGCCACTCAAGGAGCTTGTAATCAGTCTTGTAAATTTCTAGTAGATTGTAAGTCTAACAAGCTCAGAGCTGCATCTTAAATCAAATTTTTTCCATACAGTTGCAAAATCTCCAAGGAAAGTTTCTAGCACAATCCGTTCTACATAAATTATGAGACACCTGGCTGTCTAATGAGGAAATTAAAGCACATGACAGAAAATCTGTAATTTTGTAATTACTGAAATGGCAACTTCAGTGTCATAGGTGGCAGGAAGTAAAAATATGCAGTAAAGGAAATGAAACTCCAGAAAGATTTTCTTTTTCATGTCTTTTAGGCTTATTAAAATAAGATAGCATTAAACAATATACATAATAGCTAACATGTTTGCAAACACCAGTTGTTGATTAAATGTGCCACTTTCTTGATTCCTTTGTTGAATTCTAGGAAAATCTTGAAGCATAATTTTAAAAAATATTGTATTACCTACTTTACAGGCTCTTGTCCATTTGCAGTTGGCACTAAAGTTTGCATGGCAGAATGCTGGCAGTGGGGTGCTGCAGAGGTGGCCCCAGTGAGAAAAGACTTTGGGCTGCCCCATGCCAGGCACAGTCATTCCAGAGGGCTCCAAAAAGACCCACCACTAAAGCAAGCTGAACCCACCAGCAATTCTGGTGTCACTACTGACAAAAGATATTTTCAGAAGTTCACACAGCAGCTTGGAGAATGAAGGGAGAGAAAGGGGAGAGGAACAGTCCTGCAGACACCAACCAGGGTCAGCACAGAAGGAGGGGCAGGAGATGCTCCAGGCTCTGGAGCTGAGATTCCCGTGCAGCCCATGGTGAAGCAGCTGTGCCCCTGCAGCCTATGGAGATCCACAGGGATGCAGAGATCCACCTGTAGCCTGTGCTGGATCACACACAGGAGCAGGTGAATGTGCCCTGAAGGAAGCTGCAGCTCCTGAGAGCCCATGAAGGAGATGAAGCATTTTAAACTCATGCTCTATCCCTCTAGGGCAGTAGGAGATATATAAGAAGTAGGAATATACCCTATAGACAGAAATATACCCTGTAGATAGAAAAAAACCCTTATTAGGCTTTTTGCTTCCTGTAAACCTAGTTCAGATATAAGGTCTCTGGCTATTTACATAATTACATAAAAGTTTACATTTTTAGACTATCCAGAATCAACCCAAATTTTCTAGTATAATCATCCAAGTACTAGAATTAGTCTCACACTGTGTAATATGCGTATCGGGGTAGAATTTTCTTTAATATCTTTATATATGCTAACAGTGGTGCTCAGGGAATTTGACTTATCTGAGCACTGGCTATTTTTAGGTGACTTTCACAGTATCATTAAATGGTAGTCTATATTTAAATATAACAAATTGAAGAGCAGGTTGAATTTAGTAATTTTGTGGGGCCCCATCCAGTCTGAATTATTTTATGATTCTGAGATTTTGAAAAAGTGATGGATGGAAGGAAATGAACTCATGGATCATATGTCTGCACCATGTGTAAGGGATGCAGGCTGTCAAAAGCATAAATTCTGAATGTGAACGCCATCTGTAGAGGTTTGCAATAACTCCAGTTCTTCATGGTTGAGGGTGAGGGGATTCTGCCACTCACCATTGAAAAAGGTTGAGACAGATCTAGAGTAACCTCCTGAGTGATGACCTAATCTCTTTTTGTTCTTTGCTATTGATGGTACTTTAACAATTCTTACTGTGGGCAAGAAAATGCCATCAATTTTTAAGCAGAAGTTCTCATTAATATAAATGGTTTTTTCTACTTAGCAGGAGCAAAGACCTTGAGTTTTTACTCTTTCTTTACTATCTTTTTCCTTCCTTTTTTTTCCCACTCTAAACAGAAGGGATTTTTTTTAACCTTATATTCTACTTCCATTTACTTTTTTAATCCAATTACTTGATTAATGTCAAATCCTTCACCCTGCTTGTTTAATCAGCCTCCCTGAAGCAGCAGTGCACTGAAATCTATACTTCTTATGGACTCTTCCTCCTGCTTTTCCTTCTCTTCCAAGATTCATTTTCTATTGTATTCTCTTCTCATTTCTTTGAAGGAATATGTAGTAGAAATACTTGATTTCCACTAATCATGGAATTGAAATCTTGTCCAAGTTACCAGAATATACTTCACCACAGACAAAAAAAAAACCTTCTATATTAGTAAACCTAAATATATTTACTTGCATTATTATTTGCATTTTTCCATTGGATTTATACTCTGTATTTAGCAGAATGCACAAATTAGATAGAAAAGATCCAATCAATATAATGGAAAATAATTTTGAGATACTAGTCATAACTTTGCTGCAGAAGTCATTTACCACAGCAGTAGAACACAAAAATAAATGATCTAGCAAAAATGAGAAAGTATGTCACGTTTTGGAATCTCTTCATACACACTGTAAGCAAAAAAGATTATACTACAAACATGTTTTGACTTCTTAATGAAGTTTTACAAAAGTATGAAAAGCATTTGAATAAATGCTTAAGATAAGTACTTATTAGAACATTCAAAAATCTACTCATTTTCACACCAGCCTGTTCTGTGATTCTGCTGTCACATGCTCACCTTATCTCCTGTTAACCTTATCTCCTTAGCTCTCTGTCTCCTGATAATCATCTATTTTTTACCATATAATGTCATTCCTTGTTCAAGGATTTTCTTATAATTGTGCACACATTTGTGGAAAAATTATTAGAGATTTTGACCTTCAGCTGGCATTAAACCTTTACTACTCTGCTTATATAAACAGAAGTTTTTCAGAAGCTTACAAATGGAGAAATTAATAATTATATTTACACTAGGGCAGATATCTCCTGCAACCTTGCAAAGAGCTGTCAAAATATCAGGTTCCATTTCCAAAATAAGAGAGATGCTAAATCTTCTCTTTTAAAAAGCAGCAAGAAGGATTTTGTATTCCAGTTTAAAAACTTGCAGGACCTTGCTGCACATTTGGAGGTTGGAGAGCTGAAAAATAGTGTCCTCAGAGTTGTAAGGATGACCTTGGTTGTATCTTTCATCAGCTCTGTGTGCCAGAGAATAGGAGTGATTGGTGATTTCATACGTCAACAATCTGTAACTTCATGGAGCCAGTCCCTCAGTGGAGCAGCATCACAGGGAGAGCTGTGCTTTAGCTATTCAGTGCCTGTCCTGTTCCAAGCAGAAATCTGCATTGACGTAAATGGGTATTTCTGACCACTAATCAATAAAAATATCTGACCTTTATTCGTCTCTCTTTTTTCATAGTGTATATTTTTTACTTTCTCCTGGCAGATATATATTGGTTTTTCTGCTGCCACTGGCCTCCTGTTTTGAGGTTACATCACCAGTTTCCCTCTATGTATAATATTCCCTTACTTTATTTCTTATCCTATATTAGTCCTTTGCAAATTGGTGTTAGTTTTTCCAGAATTGATTAAAATTTTATTTAAATAGATTGCAATTAAAAAAATTCAGTTTAACTAGTTAAACTCTCACACGTTTCAGATTCTTTCTCTTCATTGTAAAATATTATTCCCTATTTTCACAGTTGCAATATTGGTTTTCCCATTTATTTGTTTCATTTATTATAACAAAATTATACACGAGATGAACACAAGTTTTCTAAAGAATACTTAAAGGAAGAATTCTTCATCTTAGTAGAAAATACCAACAAAGGGATCAAAAATTAAATAAAAAATCACTGATCTGATACAATTTTCTAATGGTGATAAAAAAACAAAACATAGACTTAGTTCTCAGTCTTTTCATTAATAAAATATGGTTTTCTTGAAAAGAGGATATAACATTATGGATATTACTCAGCACCTGGTTCTCAAATCTGATCTGAAAATTGATTTTTTACTTTGGGCGGTAGCATGTCTGGACTTTCCGGGGAGCAGGGAGAGTCATTGCTTTTGACAGAGGATAGAGATCTAAGCCTCTATCCTGTCCTTGAGCAATAAAAGTTAAAGAATGGTAAGAAGCCTAACAATCAACTCCCAGGTTTGTAACTCCTGGTTGTTCAGGTCTTCCAGCATGGCTGAAATTTGAGATTTCATCCTGGGAGCTAGCAAAGAACTTCACTAGGCACCAACTCAGATTCTAAGATTTTGTTTCTTCACTAGTACAAAGCAGCTCACATTATCCACACTTGGAGATGGGGATTTCACAGCATTAAAATCGGTCAATACTACTCACAAATGGAGACAGCTTATCTAAAATACTGTCAATAGATAACTCAGAATTAATATATGTGTATATATTGTTTTCACATTATTTGAAAGATGTCATATGCTATTTCAAAAAATTTAAAATTTTAAAACTGCTGATCAAAGTCTACAGTTGAAGTGGGTGATAAATAAAAAAATTACAAATAGAAGATGCTCTTGTAAATAGTTGTGTTTCTTCCAGTTACCAGGTCATAGACTATTTTCAGAGTGCATTCAATCAGCCTACATGGTGCTCACAAAAACTGAAATTTAATTAAAATATTATTTTTCAAACAATGAATTTAATTAATATCCATTGACTTTATTTATCTAAAATGTACATAATATTTGGAACTGCATAAGATAGCTATCCCAGTAGGAGTCAAAACTACTTCTGAGTGCCTATTTCTTTATACTGACTGCAAACTAAGACCAGAGTGATTTCCTTAAATACTTACATTTACTGTAGCAGTTCCCTTTCTTTTTGTAATAAATTGGTATTATAAAGAAGCACATGTTTCTCATATTTTTTACCTTTCATTCTTTACTTTTATTAACATAAACTTCTTAAAACCTTGCAGGAAACAGTGACAAGATTTACATAGTTTTAGAAACACCAATATGGATGGTCTGGAATGACAGTTGAATTAAAGCTGAGATGACTATTTCAATTTCTGTTTTCTTCATGATACACTGGCAAACCTGTCCTCCATAGTGCACATCAATTAGAAACCAAGGGTTAGCAAGATCCTTTCTTTCTTTGCACTATATTGAAAATAAAAGCCACCTTCAAAATAAAACAATCTTCCAAAATATATTTGTCTTCATGTTGGTTTCTATTTTACAGACCTTCATGAAATCCTTTAATTGTCAGCAAGGAAGAGTGCATGCCCTCTTAAGTTTGTTTTATAAAAACTTAATCGTCTTAAATTAAAAAAAAAATGTTTAATTTCTCCTCATTATTTCATCATATTACATGGTTGTCCCCAGTAAAACACTTCTGCTGAAGAAAAAAAGAGCATATTTATGGAATAGCAGAACAGACTGACTCTATTTGCATCTGTAGATTTCTTGCAATGAATGCCACTCTTCATTTACAAATCCTTCTCTGTGGGAGATTTCTCATTACATGAAACAAAGTAACATTTCTATGATGGAAGTTAAACACTAATTTGATAAGATGCCATGATCAAAATAATTTTTACATAAAAGCTAAAAATAAACCCAAATCTCTACAGATGAGGGAGGTTTTTTGAGAGCTCCTGAAAACAAAGAAAAAATATTATTTCTCAGCTGGTTTCATCCAAGTGTGCTTTCACACTTAAGAAACTCTTTAAAATAGAAGCTAAGACGAGATTTTTGCATGTTGCTGATCATTATGTGTCATTTATTTTTATTATTTTAAAGAGAAAACTCATTATAGAATTTGAAAACATAAGAAAAAGATTCAGTGTGAAGCATGGTGTAGCTAAATTAATAATGAAATCCAACGGTAGTATCATGCTTGGACTCTCATGCAGTTAATGAAAAGATTAGTCTAAAAGCCAGAGCAGAATCTACTGTTGGACATACATTCAAAGGAAGAAAAAGTGAGTTATCTTGAAATAATGTTACAGGTCAAGAGATCTTGTCAAACTGTACTACGTTAATGCTGACAGGAGCAGATTATTCATGTGACTTATCTGGTATCCAAACTGCTTTGTAAAGCATTGATTAATGTAAGGTGGCTAAGTTACACTAGATGTGGAAGAAAACTGCAGAAGGTGGCTATGTATAAAACCAACGTATTTCTAGCTTTGTCTCCTAATTCAGCCCATCTGAATTGGGAAAGTAATTGCCTAATATTCCTAGTTCTGATAGAGGGAACTCACCTCTTCCACTTTCTTGAACCTGTATAGAACTGAGGCAAGTAACTTACCTCCTAACTTAGATGCTTCAACACCTTTAAAGAAACCTGCCAGACAGAATTATCTTCTATTTCTAGTCTCTGTCTGCTGAGATACCACAAAATTACTCTAACTCTGATGAAAGCTGAACAGTTTCCACTAGTCTTTGAATGGCCACAAGAGCTGGGCAACACATTATTTACATACAGATAAATAATTAAAAAAAATTATGGATGTGTATTTTTCCTTTGTCCAAATGTGAGTGGAACTAATGCAAACTGCAAAAGAACATGTACAAATACAGTGCAGTCAGTGTCAAAATTGTACAGGTTTTTCAACTGGTATTGGGTAGTCTGGCTTCCAAAATCGGTTTTCAACAAATAGATTACTATTTCTAGTATTATATTTCAGCTTTCAGCCAAAAATCTTCTATATTTTTATGTTAAATAAAACCCCAAAACATTCATTTGCAGCTATGAAGTTATTTCCAGTGACTATCAGATCTCACCAGTCTGTGATATAGTCTCTGGTCAGTCACCAGTGAGGGGTTTTCAGAGAAATTATACAAAAAACAGAATCATAAAATTGTTTGGCTTGAAAGGGAAATTTAAAAATCATCCAGCTCAACCCCACAGCATCTTTATCTAGACCAGATTTCTTAAATGCCCTCTCCAATCTGACCTTGAATGTTTCCAGGACAGAGCAATCTGTGACATCCCTGAACATGCTGTTCCAGGGTTTCATCACCCTCATCGTGAAAAACTTCTTCCTTATATTTAGGTTCAATCCATGCTCTTCTTGTTTAAAGCCATCCCCCCTCGTCCTATCACAATGCACTTGTACAAATTTCCTGTTCAGTTTTCTTGTAGGCCCCTTTAAGTACTGAAAGGGCACAAAAACCATCTCCCTGGAGCTGGCTCTTCTCCAGACTGAACAATCCCAAATTCTCCCAACCTGTTCTCACAGGAGAGATGTTCCAAACCTCTGACCGTGTTGATTACCCCACTCTGGACCCAATCCAACAGGTTTATGTCCTTCATGGTCTGGGATGGTGACCTAACTGACCTAATTTCAGTACCTGAAACGATCCTACAACAAAGATAGAAAAGTACATTTTACAAGGGCACATAGTGACAGGACAGGGGGGAATGGCTTCAAAATGAGAGTCATTTTAAGTCAGATATTAGCAGGAAATTCTTTACTGTGAGAGGGGTGAGGCACTGGAACAAGTTACCCAGAGAAGCTGTGGATGTCCCATCCCTGTGTTGAAATGTTCAATGGGGGCCTGAGCAACCAGGTCTGGTGAAAGATGTCCCTGTCCACAATAGGGGGCTTGGAACTAGGCAATCTTTTTCTCTTCTAATCCAGATCATTCTAGGATCATATGTTATATATAATTTTCTATAACTTTATAATTCAATATGTGTATCAGTTTATAAAGAGTGAAGAGTAGATCTGTCAAAAAGTAACATCAAGTACATGATAATAACAGAGAAAAATAAGGAGGAATCTAAAAACTATTGTGGCCTCAGTATTTTATTTAATAATTCTATCCAAATAAATAAATATTCTCACTATGCATAGAGACTGGAAGACTGAATCACACTAAATCTACACAGATTCTGTTTAAATGTACAATATTTTTTGTCTTTTTTTTTTTTGAAGATTACTGTATCCTTTCTTCCCACAAAACTGTATAACAGAGCAACAGAGGGAAAACTGTTGATTTACAGGTTTAGGCAGGGACACCCTGGGTAGGTGAAACTCATACAAGGAGATTGACTATTCATTGAGATGTAATGTGAGGAATGCTTGGAGGACTATTCCTTGTTGAGTAAGTGCTAGCTGACTGTGAAGCACTGCAGCTTTGACCTGAAGTCAGTCCTTACTATGAAGAGTACTGTTCTTAGAGACTTAGAGGTTCTGTAGAATATATTACAGCAAAACAAATAAAAAACCCTGCTGAAAGTTTCTGAACTGAAATCAAGCTCAGAAGAAGGGCTTTTGCAAGATATTATGAAATCTGTGAAAATATCTCCGTTTATCAAAAATAGGCTGAAATATATGAGGGTTTGAGATGACTTTATCTGAAATGGTTCTCCATTCATTACTGTCAACACGAAATGCTCAAGGACCTGAACAAAAAACCCCGTGATTCTGATCACCCCAATTGCTTACTTCACTACACTTGCCCTCCTTTCCCCCCCCGCCGCCCCCTTTTTAACGTTTTACATCTCTAAGTACTATGTCCATGATTCTTTCTTTGTAGTCAAACATGCAAGAGAAATGCAGAATGACAAAATTGGGAATTAAAAGAATAAACAGTGTTGCAAGGGAATTAAATATAAATCATGACAGGCTACTTAAATGTATAAAAATCCAAGAACTCTGTCAGGAATTACTTGAGCCATTAAGAGATGAGTGGGAAGCTAGTGACAGATACTGTAGCTGACAGCCTGAAATAATTCTTTGCTTCATTTTTCACTCAAATAAGTGGAGGGTCAAATCCCAGAGAGTGAGGAATGGTAAATTTTCCTGTGGAGCGAATTAAAAAGTGGGAAACAGAGAAAGATTAGAGGCTTCATGTCTGATAGTTCAAAGTGGTGTATTAAATATGCTTGAGTTATTGAGCCTATGTACCTTGTAGCTGGGAATGATGATGTAAGTAGCAGGGGATCTACGAAAGGTACCATACAGAATTCTGAAAGTGTATAAACAGATATGGAATGTAGCAAGCAGAATTCCTCTTACTCTTGGTCATTCTGAGCAGAGCTTGGAACGGACACGACCATTTGCACTTACTAGAGGACAGAAACTGGCTTGCTGAGGAAGAAAAAGGTTTGAAGATATTAAAGCCAAAAGTCTGAATAGGGCTAGGGGAGGTCTCTGCCATCCAGAGCATCCCTCCAGCTGTGGTTCCAAAAGACCTGCCTGTAGATGTCCTCTCTCCCTCTTCACTATGCTCAGTCACTACTGAGCTCCCACAGCTGCTGTGAAATTCTGTGCTGACAGTTAGGAAACTCCCTGGAGTTATTTGTGTCTGGAATTTTTTCTCTTCCAGCCTAATGGAATAACACAGAACTACATGAAATGAAACAAAAAATGCTTAAGAGCAACAAATCCCCTGATGCAGACTAGGGAAGCCTTGGGGGGGTTTGTGGGAGTATCTCCAACATGCACTCTATAGTCCCACAGCAGGCTACATTTGGAGTTTGTGCTGGGGACTGGAAAACTGAGAGCCATGGCACCTTCACCACCACTCTGCTGCTTCTCATGACAGACTTTATTGGTCCCTGCATACCTCATAATTCTACTTTTGCCCACCTGTTTGTCCCAGCTATACCAGCTCAAAGGGGCTGCCTAAAAGGATGCTCTGTAGCCTTCAGCTCTGTGACTCATTTCAGATGGGACATGAGACATGCTTAGGAAGTATGCAGAAAGGACTTTGTTTTATCCTGTTTATTTTTTCCTACTTCATACTGTTTTCTTAGCCAAACTCTTATCAAAATCCCAGGGAATTTTTGTTTGAATACAGCTTTCTAAACTGAGCTATTTTCAATCTAAAACAAAGCTCTCTTACATATTGTAGTCTTAGTGCAAGCTTGGGATGCTCCTGGGATGACTTGTAATGTTATTGCCTAAAGGTCTCTCAGACAATATGCATTTTTTACCTATTTCCTACTAAGAAAGTATTTATATTGCTTCTTTAGGGTTTGCCCTAATATTTATCTCTTTTATTTTTCTTTTACATATATTGTTCCATATTTAACTATGTCAGCCACTGTGGCATGTTTCCTTAAATACCACAAACATTAATCTGAATGTGCCACATCCTAGACTTAACATGGCTAGATTTATGCTGGAAAATATTTATTTCAGCATTGTTATAGTACGGTGATTAAACTGAGAAGAAAAAAATGCAGGCCTTAGCATTGGAAACTATCATATCTGAGCTCCATTTTCAGCATGTGAATTGTCCCAATTCCTTCATAGCATCACATATCTGCTCAAAGATCTGTTGAACTCATAGCAGAACTCCTGCTTTACTCTCTAATAATGTTGGTATTTATTTTAATTTTTGTTTGTTTCTTATGGCTTTTGATAATATACTTCCAGTTTTCTATAAAACTCTCTTCTAACACCACCTCATTGTAAAAAAATGATGACTTGTCCAACCTTATGCAACAATTCCTACAGCTTTTTTAATATTTTAATGTTATTACTATAATTCATAATGTGTTTAATAATGCAATTCTGAAAAAAAACAACCCCTCTAGTTAAAAATAATTGAAAACACAGTGGGGACCTTTTAAAGGAATTGTCTTAATTAAAAAGTCAGACATGATAGTGCATTATTGCTCATTTATTTTAAACTCCCTGGATTATAAAAGTCTTTTGGTTTTCCATCTGGTGATATTAAATTCAACTCAAAACAAATGGACAAAATGGATGTCTTGTATTGATTGACTTACTGAAGAAAATAGTTTCATAAATAGAGAATCTTTGCTGCCTCATCCTTATTCCCACACTTTTCAGCTTCCTATTCCTATTCCTGTTCCTGTTCCTATTCTTTCACAATTTTAGAACAGTGCACTGCCTTCTAGTAACTTAAATTTTATACATTTTGCCTTTTCCCCTGCATTAATTAAATTAATTTGGGAAAAATATTTTAACAAAACATTCCTCTAGCACAAATAACTGATACCATAAGCAAATGTGCTTATTTCATGCATCAATTATTTCATTATTCCAGTTACTTTTACTGGACAGTCTGGGAGGGACAAGTACAGTCAAAGTTCTCTGCCTGGAAAGACTGCACACCAACTTGACTTTCCATTAACAGAGCATCTCTCAGTTTAGTTCCATCCATATCTAAAAAGTAAAACAAAACAATTCTATACACATAAGTTAGAAAGGTTGTTTATCAGGATACATCCAGGAAAAAACTGGCTGTTAGTAATATGTTTTTCTGGGAGGAGCTATTTGTTTTTCCTTCAGGGGAAATCAGTGTTTTGGAGGGAAAAAAAGTAGGCATTCCTCTTAAGAAGGAACAAAGGATGTTCAATCTACATGAAAGGAAAGGCTTCTTGTTGCCCAAAGAGATTGTGCAGTTTCCACCATTGGAGATACTAAAAAAGTGATGGAACATGGTCCTGGACAACTGCGTTGAGCAGGAGGTTGGACACGATGACCATCTGAGATACCCTCCAGTCTTGCCCCTGTGTTCCCATGAAATGTTTATAGCCTGAAACTCCAAAGGACTTTCATGTCTTCATTTGTCATGGTTAATTATTGAAATTAAATTGTTTTTCAATTCTACATGGGAAAAAGTTTTTTCTATCCAAAGTATTTCTATGGGAGAAACTGCTATTAAAAACAAAATTAATTAAAATATATTTCATATTAACTTTATTAGAAGGGAAGGAGAAGGAAAAGAAGAAATAAGTCCCCCTGTCTGCTTTTAAGTAATTTTTTCCCCTAGATTTTTTCTCTTCTACTACAGTTTGAGTAAGATCACAGAGTCACAGGATGGCCTGGGTTGGAAAGAACCATAAAGACAATCTAGTTCCAAACCCCTTGATGTGGACAGGGACAAGTTTCATTAGAGCAGGTTGCTCAGAGTCCCATCCAACCAGGACTTGAACATTTTCAGGGATCGGGCATCCACAGATTCTCTGGACAACCTGTTTCTGTGCCTCACCACCCTTAAAATAAAGAATTTTTTTCCTAATATCTAGTCTAAACCTCCTCTCATTCAGTTTAAATGCTTTTACCCTTCTTCTGTCACCATGTGCTCTTGTAAAAAGTCCCTCTGACAAGCACCACATCACTGTCTGTTCAGTGTAGCATGAATTATCAAATATTCTATTCAAAACCGATACCCAGTAGATGAGAAATCTATCAAAAAATGAAGTGAAATATAAGCAAAGTGTAAACTCTGAAATACTTTAGGATGAAACTGAGAGATTGATCTATAGCAGTTCTAATTGCTTTATCTGAGAGAACTTGAAATATTTCTTATATATCTGGATTATAGTCAAGGGAATCTTTCAGTTTTTTGTCAGACAGTAGGAGGTGAGCAACTGAAAAGTCATGAAGATTAATCCCTGATATGTAACTTGTAGTGAAGCTTTCAGTAAACAGTGGACTGAGAATGCCAGCTCCTTCAACTTTGTCTATGTGGTGAAAATGAGGTAAGGGCCATCTTGCTCATTATCAGACCAATATGTCTTATGAATTCATCCACACTGAAAAGAGATTAAATGTGCCCTGGTATCACCTGAGAAGAACACCCCTCTGCACTCTCAAATGTTGCTCTTAGTGCTGATGTCATTAAGAAAAAATGCATTTAAGTATAAAGTTCTTTTCTTATGGAGATTCTCCAAGACAACTTTTCAAGTCAGTAGGAACAGCTGATACTGAATGTCATGTTTCAGTTTTGCCACAAATATTCGAGAAAAAGGAAGACTAGGGTGGGGAGGAATAAACAACAATGAAATTATGAAAATAGGGAGAAACTGTCATGCCTATTACTTTGATTTATTCCACCACAGCACCAGCAGAGATTATTCATAGATGCCTGTTGGAATCCATTTATGAATGCTTCCAAGTACTCATCTAAGTCATAAATAAAATGCTTCATATGGTTCATTGCTTAAAATCTGAATACACTAACAAATCCTCAGTTCCTTTTTGAAAACAGTCTTATTTTTGTGATGCACACATACTGAATGTCATTCAGAAGTTTTATATCAAACTTCTTTTTGTGGTATTTAAAGGCTTCCCAGTAATGATTGTCAATCACATTGTCACAATACCAATGTTTTCTGCCATTCTCAGTAACATGTATGAACAATATAGAATGCCTAAGAGTAACTGCTAATATTAGTCAAAAAACATAATAAAGGCTTTGAAAGGATAACTTTTTCCAGAATTGTCAGAAACAATACATGCATATTAAGCTCTTTTAACAAGTTAATTAAGAAACAGCTGTCATGTATCTCACCTTAAGAAAGATGTTGCTTTATTCCAGAGATTGGTCCTGCCTTGTCAGTATAAAGAAGGTGACAAGGCAATAAAGTTGATCTGATGAAATACCAAGTTGTTATCCTTTTCTCTCTGATACTGTATTTCATGTCATACAGTTATGCATATTCTTTGACTTCAGCAGCCATATGACATTCAGAATTACACATCAAACAAGGCTGTGCTCTGCCTCAATGCATAGTTGCAGACCATGATGAGATTCAGTGTTATATTTTGATGTTTATAAATCAGATTCTCCTCAGAGATATCACACAAATAAATCAGAGATAGTTTTCTAGAAAACAAATTAAGAAAACCAACCTGACTGGAAGTGGTCTTCATCACAGTCATACAGGCACAGCTGTTCAGTTGAAATTTGAGAGATTTAAAACAGTAGTTAAACTGCATCCCATCTAGTTAAAAAATATTGTGTTCATGTGCACAAAGCATAAAAAATGTCTAAAATGCAAGGAAATGTTGGTATGCTTTGGTATAGACAGAATGATGACCAAAGTAAAAGACTGAATCATGCTCTTATATGGTTGGTTTTAATTTAGTAAGCTTTATTATTGAAGTGGATATCTCTTAAAAAACTAACTACTGTGTCTGACATGGAAAAAACCATCTAATTTATTAAGATAAATTAAATACTGAGATTCATTTTACAGTACTTGATGTACCATGTATTTATAGGTTAGGAAACAACTTCACCCTTAACAGCAAAGGCAAAAGGAAAAAAAAAATCACGGACACATGAAAAATACCCCAAGTACCCAAAGATTCTATTTGTCATCAGTAATGATGAGCTCTTAGTGCCTGAACATTTTACTGTCTCTGTAGATGTGTTTGTTAAGTCAAAATTGTTAGAGCTACTAGTCATGAAGAGCAGAATGCTTAAAAGTGCTGCATGTTGTACTAGTACAGCATAAACATTGACATGAACCCAGGTGAAGTGCAGTAAAACAAACAATCTGAAAAACACAACAATCAGCAAACTCAGAAAGTTTAGGCAAATGAAAGTAGACCAAAATTGACAGATAAAATAGGCAGGGTTATCCAATGCAATCAACACCTTTTAAAAGGCATATAAATGGATTTCAGTCCTTTGCGACATTTTCAAGACTTAATCAGGTAACAAAATGCCTGTTTACAATTTACTTATTTATGAGTCTGTGGAGTTAATGCAATTATGCCTTTTCAATCAGTATGCAGTGCTAATTTCATTTTACCACATCCACAATACTGTAGTATGCTAAAAAATAAAAAATCACCATGGACTTCATTTGTATCTTATAAAGACTTCTACATCTGTATTTACATGTATATTTTATAGTAAAGCATGTAGATAATATTTCATGGTAGCAAATTAATATATATATATATGGAAGTAACTTCATATGAAAATATGCAATCGTTTGTTAATATGTCAAAAGTTTACAATAGTTAGAAGTGTATTAGTTGTTTTATGAGTTCCAAATCCAGTTAATATGGAAATTATTTGAATAACATTTTAAAAATTACAGATCCTGCCTCAGAGGGTTGTTTTTTAAGGAAGGAATCCACCGACTTTGAAGCTATAATTGTATAATCATGATGCCATTTTGTGACATTCTAACAGGTTTATAAGTGTTAAATCTATTAAGGCATGTGTATCTGAGGTTTAAAGTTAAACATTTTAACATCAAACCTATATAATGCTGACATAAATCTTAATTGCTTTGTCGAGGTGGATGGCTTTTGCTGAAATTTATTCAGAAGACAACACTGAAATTTAAACTGTGATTTTATCTCAGTCCTACCAAGTAAGAAGAAGTAAGAATCCAAAGGGAAAATTTAGAATTTTTCCCTGTGTTTTAGTTTGATGTTTCAAGCTGCTTCTGTACAAAAATTTATACTTTCAACTCTTGGTTTTGGTTTTTGTTTGGCTTTGAAGTGTTTTTTGGAATTTTAGTGAGGGAATCCATTATTTCCAACTTTCAGGCTTCAAAAATGAATACAAAGCATTTAAAAAACCAGTCATGCTGAGAAAATCACAAACTTTGTCACTGTGAAAAACAGGGAGGTTACATTTTCGAGTCTGCCTCACTAACATTACCAGTAGCATTCTGTTCCTAACTAATATTCCATCTAATACTTTGATCCCAGTACCTGGAAGTTTAGAAACAATGCAATAGGCTGCATTCACAGGGAAAAACAGTACTGTTTTTTTTTGTTTGTTTGTTTGTTTGTTTTTGTTTGTCTTTGTTTTTTTGTTTTTTCAAAAATAGCACAAATATTTTGGAAATCTTTAAACTTCTGTTATAAGTCATGATGTTGCAAAACCAAAAGTATCATTGTAAAATATAAGCTTTAAATTCACCAGAAGTCTATAAAGCCTTCATGCATATAGGCTTATTGAAATTTTTACCATTATTCAAATAAACATACCTTGAAATTATGACATCCCTCTCTGTTGCTGCCACTATTCATGTCTGTTTCTCTGTACCCTTTGTTGAAGAACTATGAAAAATCAATGCTATTAAGAATGGCTATTTAACAAAGTTGTGTATTTTTATTTTTATATCAGGCCTCAGAATGAGGCCTGATTTCATCTGTGAAATAAATTATATCTGAATTTTTTCTCCACATTTTCTTCCTAGGGGACTAATAAATATCTAAGCCATGCACATAAGAATGCCTATATAGGTGGAACACTGTGCAGTAAGTAAAGAATGTGCATTCTATGGATGTCCTAGGAGTGAAGAATAGCTACAATTCCTTAATTTAGAATTGAAAAAGGACCAATCAAATCGTATCTTTGTTGTAGAAATGCCACAGTCCATTTGGATTCAAACAGGAGGAGTGGGTGAATATGAATAAGCTAAGAAAAACAGAGAAATAGAAATTATGCCCTACAAAAAATTAGGAAGAATGGAAATTTGGAACTGAGAACGTACAGTTAGCCTTCTATTCACAGAAAGTGTAAACAAGCATGTCCAGCCACTGCCTCTTCAGTATGAAAGAAAAGAAATTATTGCATGGGCACTGCAGGTTCTGTTTCACAGAGAGACAGGAAGATACTATCAAGTCCTTGCTTGGAAGCAAAGTAACAGTTCTAGAGCCAGCATGCAAAAACACTTTTAGAAGAAGCTGGCAAAATAATAGCAAACAGACTTGTAGGAAGCCTGAAACAAAATGTGATTCCCCCTCCCAAAGCATTGCCATGCATTATTTACAATTAGGACTAGAATAACCCCATGAGGAGCAACACCCTGGAGAAAGAAATACGACTGGATCACAACTGCATCTTGGCTACATTTGAATCAGATTTGGGGCCACAAGTGGTATAATAAGAATTAATTTGAACCTGTTGGGGAGTTCAAAAGAAAAAAGGTGGAACATATGGCCAATTCCTCTTCTGAAGAGACAAATTCACTTTGGGAATCAAAACCTAGCTCATAACAACTTTTTTCTTCTCCTGATTCAGTGGCAAACTTTATTGTAAATATACAAAAAACTTCACAGTTTTTTACCTATCACTATTTTCCCCTATAAGAAGTTAAATGAACAGTGTTTAATCAAACTATTTGTACTATCTCAAGATTTAGAGAGAAACTTCTCTCTTTTCTGAGATTGATTATGCTCAAGCACATAAATTTTCATTATCAACCACAGAAATTTTTAAAGGTATTTAGAACTGGCTTGTGAGGCATGAAAAACAAAAAATGTTTTTCAATGCTGAATATTATTTTATAAAAGTATCTTTCTTTTTTTGTTCACCCTGAAATTCAAAACACTTGAGAATTTTTCAATCCACAACTTGACTAAATAAAAAATTAAATTAAGTAAGATAATAAAATAAAGACCAGACTTTTCCAGACTGGACTTTAGGGGCTGTTTTTTGGTTTTTTTAAAACTTATAATTACAAGGGAACAGTGGTCCTACAATAACCAAAAAAGACCAAAGTATTGACTCTGGTAATCAGCCCTCCAAAAATATTTTTAATATGATCTAGATCTGAATGTAAAAATATGATATTCATGTTAATAAAATGAGGAGGGGCAGATGTGGCTTCTGAAGCATTGCTATGCACCTGTAAAATCAATGTGATTTTTTTTCTAAAACTCAATTTAATTTTCCACTTCTCTCTCTCATTCTTTTTTTCTTTCATTCTTATTAACATTTTCAAAGTTGCTATGCAATATTTTTTTCTCATCTTACCATTTCCAAGCCTCTTCAGTGCTACCTTCTCTAGGAGACAATATATTCATAGAAGTAATACTGAAGTACTGCAGTGCTCACACTGACCCTCCTGCAAACTCCATGTGGGTGGAAATCTCCTTCTGCCTAAAGCATCACTGACTTCATGGGACAACAAAGCTGTAATATGCTAAGCAAAACAGAAGCATTGACAATGTGCAACATTTCCTTAGGCTTTCTGAAAAATTAGGACAAGACCTGGTGCATGAGCTTCATTTGTAACAAAAGAGGCTCATAAGCTTTCTTCTCTAGATCTGTGTTAATGGAGGATAAGATGCATGCCATCACCCCTGCATTCGTTTAGTGCATGGCATTTCTAGCTCTGGGCTTGAATAAAATTTTGTTGCTTTCAGTACTTTGAAGTTCTGAGAACTAAATAAAGCATACTGTATGATGGCTTAGTAACACACAGATTCTTAAAAAGGCGTCATGTAATGGCAAAGAGCAACATATTCCTACTGTATTAATTTTTCATAAAATATGACAGGCTCTCTTACAGCATTTGAAGATTTGAAGACAAAATAGACTCAGACCTTTGCAAAAATGTACTGTTGTTGTAACAGTAGATTTAAAAAGCACTTGCTGGTGCATATAGCTTTTTCTAGATGTTATTACATTGCTGTAATTATCAATTGTCTTTAAAGGGGAATATAACATGACTCCCCAGCGTTTCTTTCTAGAATTGAATTTGGTATTAAATCTCATCTAATGAGAAACTAGAACTTCAGTAATTATCTTAAGAACTTGAAAGGGGCATCACTCTTTTAAAATGTATACACAAAAAATAGAAAAAACCCCATGAAAATAGCAAGAAAATTACTAGGTTTGAAAAAAAAGCACCCAACCATTAGGTAAAATCACATTTTAGACCACTTGCTATGTGTTCATGGTGCAGCACAAACTTTTCTATACAAAGAACCTGTAATAAAGAGCTTTAAACACCAGAAATGGAGAGCTCCAGTTCAAATAGAAAAATTGCTCAACGGCTTTTGTGGTTATAATTAAAAGGAGGTTTTTCAGCTCACTGTCCACAGTCCTTGTAATTAGCACCTGAAATAACATTTCAATACAATTGAACTGCATAATAAAACTTCTTCACCCTGATAATAAGCAAGGTTAAATATAATTTCTCTAGCACAGAAAGAAACCTTTAAATGCCTACCCAGTAAGATTGAATCAAATCAGGAAAACTAAGCATCAGTAGAGCTATTTATTTTATATGTTCTTATTTCCATGTAAAACAAAAAAAACCTACATATTTCACAGGAATTTTCATAACCACATACACTCAAAAAAAAAAAAAGTTAGAATATGGTTCCAACAAAACGTTTTCCTCTCTGTACTTTAAGAATAAAAAGTACATTTCACATAAATCTGAAAAATGCCAATGTTATGTGTGCCAGATAATCAGTTGTATTAGTTTTGCATGGCCTGGTTTTAATAGCGGTGGGGGGGAGGCTTCTCTGTGAGAAGCTTCCAGAAATTTCCCCATGTCCAGCAGAGCCAATCCCTGGAGCCTCCAAAGTTGGACATGCTGCTGGCCAAAGCTGGGCCAATCAGAAATGGTGGTAAAACCTCTGTGATAACATAGTTAAGGAGAAATCAGAACAAAAAAAGGTGGCACAGCTTTAATCGTGACTAGAGAAGAGCTGAGTGAGAACATGTGAGACGAACAGCCCTGCAGACACCAACCAGGGTCAGTGCAGAAGGAGAGACAGGAGGTGCTCCAGGCACCAGAGCTGAGATTGCCCTGGAGCCCGTGGTGCAGCCCATGGTGAGGCAGCTGTGCCCCTGCAGCCCATGGGGATCCACAGGGATGCAGAAATCTACCTGCAGCCCATGGAGGAGACCCACACTGGAGCAGGAGGATGCCTGAGAGGAGGCTGTGACTCCGTGGGAGACCCATGCAGAGAGGGCCCCTGCTCCCACACTGGAGCAGCCTGTCCTTGGAGGACTGCACCCTGTGGAAGAGTGACCCACGCTGCAGCAGTTTGGGAGGACTGTGTGCCTCTGGGAGGGACTCACATTGCAGCAGCCCCAGGGAGACATTGCCTGTGGGAAGGACTCACACTGGAGAAGTTGATGGAGATCTGTCTCTTGTGGGAGGGACCCCACAGTGCAGCAGGGGAAGGACTCCTCTCCCTGACCAGTGGGGGAAGCCACCAGTGATGAACTGACCATAACCCCCATTCCCTGTCTCCTTGCAGTAGGAGGTAGAGCTGGAAGGAGGGAGGTATGGGCAGAAGGTGTTTTTAAGGGCTTATTTTACTTCTCATTTTCATGCTTTGATTTTTTTAGTAATAAATTCACTTTACATCTCTGAGTGGATCCTCTTTTGCCTGTGATGGTATTTGGTGAGTGATCTCTCTCCCAGGCTCTATCTCAACCTATGAACTCTTTGTTAAATTTTCTCTCCTTTGACCAGCTGCAGAGGGGATTGAGTGGGCAGCCTTTGCAGGTACCTGGCATTGAGCCAGTGACAACCCATGACATCAGTGAAAAAATTTTCTTTTCATCTTACAATTTGATGACATATATTGCATTATCGAGTTAGTTCATAGTAGTCTCTTATTTAATGTATTGCTGTTCTATGTTGACTTCTGTTAGACTCCTTTTAGACAGCCTCTAGTTGTATGAGCAACTTCCACTTTGGGGGAGAACTGTTTTCCCAAGTATTCCAAATCTAGCCCTGAACTGCTGCTGCTGTCTCATACACATATCCATTTATTAACCTTTCATCTCTTTTTAGAATCTGGGAAAAAAATATGAAACTGGACCACTGTGATATTTAATTAAAGCTATCTTTTACAAGCTTCTATGACAATTTTTAAAAATTAGATCAGATTTTGTGAAATAAAAGCAAAGCTTGATTTTTTTCCAATATACTATGCCTTTGTCTTCATCATACGTGCAAATAAATAGCACTAAAAGTCTGGCTAGCACTGTTTGTGTGTTGGTAAGGATACCCATAGGATCTTCCCTGGATCAAAGTCAGTTCCTCAAAACTTTAAAGCATTAAATGCAAATTTCTAAATTGGGGGTTTTAATCTAACATACCTAAACCTTTATGTAAACTGTGGGATGCTTTTCAGTCACTGTGGGATGTCTTTGTATATGCATGAGCTACGGACAGTATTTTTAAAAGATAGAAGTTTTCACAGAAAAACCTTTAGGATTAAATTCCAATATTTCCTCAATTTCTTTTATTTCAGTTGAGCCTCCCAGTTGTGGTGAGGCATTCCCCTCCACCTGCTTCTTGGGCCCACTCTCTGACCTTAGGAATTCCCATTAGGCCTTGGCCTTTGTGTAATGAATTGGGCAGGGAAGCATCACTTGATCATACCAGGAACACTTATATGGCAAAGGTAGGGGTAACACTATCCATATCAGGAGCTCCAGTCACCTGACCAAGGTGAGAAAAGAGAGATAATTCCTCTTCCCCTAGAGCCTAAGAAAAATACTTACCTGAATTGCAGCTTCAGTGGAATTGTACCATTGTTACTGGACTTTTGAAAAATTCCATAATTACTGACTTGTGGCCAGGATGGAAATTCACTGATGATTAAAGCAAATCAGTTAATGACCCTATAAAAAACAGTCCTAAGTGAGGCCCTCTGAGCTCTTCTGGCCCTCAGCAAGCTGCAATCAGCATCTTCTTCCCTGAGACCTGGTGAACACACACATATGAGATTGTCAGAGGACCATTGCTGAGCAGGTGATGTGGCCTGGACCAATCCCCCTCACTCCTACAGGCTCCACTCTTGCCCACTGAGAAATGTGAAGGCATTCAATGTGGATATTTCATTAAACTCAAGGGGATATTTTAACTGGTATATACCTTTGTAAATGTGTATATATATATGTATATATATATAAATATAAATAACTTCATGTCTGTCTGCATGACTGTGCGAATTTTTTAAACACTTTCTAGCAAGTACACTATGAATGTTGCCATCTCACACCTATAATTAAGTCACTGTTGTAATTGTACTAAATCCTATTTAATCACTTTGTAAATGTTAAATTAGTTAATCATTAAACGCTGCTAAATCCTTTAGATATAAAATGTTGGCCAATCCTGAGACTAAGATCGGATTTAGCCTCACCTAAGACCCATCAGGCAAAGGAGCCGCTCTGAACCTTGTGACTAAACAGGAGGTTCTCCCTTATCCTTTTGTGTCTTTGCTTTCTGTGTAAATCATTCTAAATTGATTTTAACCTGATTTTTCTTTGTATATTTCATCCATGTTGTAATAGAGGGAACTTTGCCATCAAACTTTATTAAGTTGTGCTTTCACATATTTATATTAAACCTACTTTTGCTAATACCTTTGTCAGCGATCCTTTGTGCAGCCTAAGCCATTCATTTATGAATGACAGTCAAACTCTCTGTAACAGCAGCAACTAGCCACCCTAAAAAGCAACTAGGACACAACTAAATTTTGGACTATACTGTTACCTGAGATTGGCTTTCTCCTCCTCACGCCATCGGCAAACAAGGTTTACATGACATTACTTCAAGTGCAATGTATTTAACTGCGCATCAGTACTGAGATACCTAAATTATTTTAACTACTTCTGAATATAACACAAATTCTATCTTACCAAAATAAGACTACAAAAAAGATTAGAAATGGATGATTAAGTTAAAAAGAAAAATTTTTATTTATGTATAGTCTCTTACTATCATAGTATGAAAGAAAAACTATGGAAGAATAATGAGTTGAAAAGTAGTGAACAATAAAATATATGCTTTTTAGCAGCTATGATTTTCTCTTAACTCTTACTATCACATTCTGTTTAATACTCTTGACCCTTTTAGTAGATTTAAAATCATGTTCTTTAACTTATATCCCAGTAGTTGGCAAATGGCGAGTAAATGTAGCTATGATTAGAGTTCAAAACTGCTGATGCCTGATTATTGTTTCACGGAGATGGTAAATAAAGTTATATCTGCCATGTGGTCCTGGTTAGTTTCATGAAGTTCAAGTAACACTCTGATTATTAACTAGCAAAGCGGAATCAAATTCTCTTACTAAGGAAAAGAATGCTTTTGGGGGGAAATAATACATTTACTTTCATATTTTAAAATACTTGAATTTTTTTACCCTTTTCTGTAGAAGCAAAAGCATATTTCATATTCTCTCCCTAGGGGTTATAAACCTAAGAACTGTGTGTTTGCAAGTGAGCTGTAATTGAGATGCTATAAAATGATCTAGAATGTAAGACAGGTGGGAGGACATGAGAAGATTCAATTGAGAATGGAAGAAGAGAGACAAAGATGGGAAATAATTACTCACACAGACAGAAAAGGGTTTCCATGACAAGGTTTAGGTACGTCTGTTACTGAGCTGCCAATAGCAGAAACAGTGATACAAAGCTTTAGTCAGCTACATTTAGGTTATGAATTTTTGCAGGACTGGGGGAGTTGGGAGGGTCGAAATCTCTTTATTAGTGCTTCAAGCAGCAAAACAAGTTTCTAAACTTGTTTTAAAACTTTCACTAGGTACACAAGTGCAATTTAGTAAAGACATCTGACAGATGTATTCTAAAATGAATCAAGTCCATTCTGCCACAGTGCAGGAGGATGGAAAAGGTATCTGTCTCTTATCTCAAATTATGTTCTCTTATCTTCCATGTGGAACCTGACATAATTTTGATTTAGGTGGAATAATAAAAAGGGTGAAAAATTCTCTCACTCATTTTGTAGATCCTAATTGGGACACTCCAGGTATTGCAAAAAGATACATGCTACAAAATGGATACAAGTAGAAGATACAGAGCGAGAACAGGATCATAACACATCTGCTGTTCCAGACTCTCTTACTCTCACTGCTGCCTCAAAGCCCAGCATCTTGTGCCCTGCTGGCTAGAACTGTGTATCACAAATGCTTCCTTTCTGATGGATTTGGAAAGTGGTACAGAAAGACAGCATGCAAGAATTCAATAGTAGTATACAGTGGTATATTTCTGATAAGAAACCTGAGGTTCTACAAAAACCTCAGTTGGAAAACAAAGTTCTGAGTGAGGAACACTAAAGGTGAAACCTAATAAGCCAATCTGAATGAATAAGCTTTTAAGTCATTGAGTAATTAAAGTTTGAGAAGGGGTAATTCCCATAAGCCAAATTCCTGAACAAATGAAGACTCCTTTACCCAATCTACACATCCACTCAATAAGGTGAGTGATCACGAAAATTCCCTTTTAGATTTGAAAAACTCTATACTGCATGACTGATCTTTCCAAAAGTGAAGAAGTTGTCTAGTTTCAAACAAAAGCCACTCTTCCTTACTCTGGAATAGCAACTACTCTAACCTTGGCCTGCAGATACCTGTGAAATTCTGAGTTTGCTCAGACTGCAGAACACTAAAACCATAAAACTGACAGCAGTGTCACTCAGCAGGTATAAAGTCTGATCAAAACATGTTGTTGTGTAAGGACTGCTACCTCCCAGTGTTACTGCTTACGGCCAGAAAATCACTGACTTGGAAGAGTGCAGGCTATATCAGCAATCCTGGAAAAAGTTAGTAGCCCAACTAGACACTGCTATTTCAGCCATGAAATTAATGAAATGTTCACTGTCAATGGCAGTATACATCCCTATAAGTAACAGAGGAAACTTGGAGATTGTTAAAAATATGGAAGAAATTTAGGTTCTCTGTGGAAATTTAAAATGAAAAATTATAATTTAGTATTTGTGAAGGGAAGGGCTACTGGGAACAGTAGTATGCATTTGTACCAAGTTCTGTTGTGTAATATTTGTCAAAGGAATACATGATGTTACACAGGTATTGTTAGATATTTTAACAATCTATTCATATGGAGGGAAAAAGGAGAACAAAAATTATTAACAGTATTGAGTAATCAGGTTTCAGCACCTTTTGTTAAAGAAACTGTTTGAACTAACAGCTACATAACCATTAGCAAAAGCAAAAGCATTTTCCACTGGCACATGGAAAAGCTAATGGCATAGCATTTCTTCTTCAAGTAAGCCAAAGAAAGCTGATCTCCTCCATTTTGCTGTAGATGTCATTCCAGGGACTAACGCTACAAGGTGGTGTGTGCCATGAGCTTGGTGATAGGCCTGTTGTCGTGGCTCATGAAGAAAATTAACCCTACCCCAGCTAAAACCAGCACACCTGTTCAACACAATGGCAGAAGCAGGGAAGGAGTCATGCTCTGAGGCTGTTTGCTCCAGGGCCTGGTGGATTTAATGAAAACAAATAGCAGTGAAGGAATGAGTTGAAAAGGCAGAGCTTCTGCCTCCTGATAATTAGTGTAATTCCTCTGTTCAAGGCACATTTTTACATTCCTCTGTTCAAGGCACATTTTTACAGTCCTTTTAAAATGAATTTTCTGTACTGGGCAGATAGCTCTTCATGTAAATGTTATGTGTAACTGAAATGAAAATGTAATTAATGCAAAAGTAAAATCGGCAAATTTGGGGAAAAGCCTATTTACTTCAGACTGCAATAACAGTATCATGTATTGTTTTATCAGTGTTCTCACAAAAAAAAAACAAAATTAAAAATGTCTTTGGCATATGTATTTTCAGTAAGAATGGTGGCAGCTGGGAATTAGTCTGTAATTAGCTATATTGTCTACCAGATGTGTCCTCTACCAGAATGTATGGTGTATTAGGTCACTTAGACCTTAGAGCACCTTACCGTACCTAAAAGGGGCCGACAAGAAAGGCAGAGAGAGACTTTTTACAAGGACATGTAGTGATAAGACAAAGGGAAATGGCTTTAAACTGAAAAAAAAAAGTATCTTAAGACTAGATATTAGGAAAAAATTCCTTATTGTGAGAGTGGTGAGGCACTGGAACGGGGTGTCCAGGGAAGCTGTGGATAACTCATCCCTGGAAGTGTTCAAGGCCAGGCTGGATGGGGCTTTGAGCAGCCTGGTCTAGTGGGAGGTTCCCTGCCAATAGCAGGGGATTGGAACTAAATGATTTTTCAGGTCCCTTCCAATTCAAACCATTCTATGATTTCCTAATAATTAGGTCAGTTAATTAATGGTTTTAATTTTGACACCTTATTTAGCAAACTGATGCACAGCTAAACATTTTGTTAAAGTTTATACAAAATCTCTGTAACCCTGATCACCTTCTGTGATGTCATGGAGTGCTCTGAAGAATTAGACAAGAATGCCAGCATTATGAACTGTGTTAAAAACTGTATTATAACAGCAATATAAACTGATGTAAAAATTAGCTATTCTTAAAAAAGAAAAACAAAAGAAGAGTCATTCTTTGCACTACTGTGTACTTTTTAAAATAGTTTGCCTAAGGAAATCTGTGTCCTTTCTTCATTCTCTAGGGATTGCTCTTGTATCTTTTTCTACCCTTCTTGATATATTTTTTATGAGAACAGAATCAAAACTACAATATCTCATCTCTTTGGGTTATGTTGTGTTTTGTTTTGCTTTTCAACACTGCTAGATGGATCTGAGCAAGCTCTGACTGGAAACAAGAGTTTAAGCTATTTGTTGTTTATCACACACATTATTTGCAAGGCACACATCTATAGTTCAGATCCAGAAGGTAGGCATGTCTCACATCTTGTCAGAATGCCACGCTTGCTGTCAATTACCTGAGCTCTCATTCCTCTTGTGAAGGTGCAGATCACATACCTGAAACTGCGACATCCCGATTCTGACAGTCTGGCTGGGGAGCATTTATTCTCATTGATTGCTGCTATCACACTATCTGCTTTGAAAACATGCACACATGAACACACACAGAGAAAAATCTGTAAGACTTACCCACAGGCATGACCTGAGCTTTTTGACTTGCACCTGCTTCTCCACCTAATGACCTGAACTGAAATACCAATCAAATATTATTCATCCCAGGAATTAACAGCTCATAATTATTTCTATTTTTTTTAATATTTTTAGCCTACATAATTGATCAGATATTTAGAGTGTTGGCAATACTGATCATTTGGAAATCAGGACCCATTCCTTGAAATATCATGTGTTAAGGTTATTTTAAACAAAATGCTCCTTTTTGTCATGCAACAATTCAGTAGATCTTAAGAACTTCAATATTCCTCTTGCAGTCACAAGGGAATGGGAAATCTACTATATCTTAATACTTTTAAAGGGGAGACAAGGTTATTACATCATTGCATAATTGCAGGAAAGAGGGATTTAAATGATATTCTAAAGACTGTAAGAAAAAAACCTGGACAGTTATCAAACTAGATAGCACAAAAGTAGAATGAAGAGGATGGTATGTCTTTTCATTATTGGTAGAACCAGCTGAGAAAATTGTAGCATGGATAAATCTCTATAGTCCATAATCAGAGGAGGAAGCAGAAGATGTGAATTCCAGCTAAGGAGACAGTGCCAAGAAAAACCTGCCCAAAATATAATTACAACAGACTAATCAGGATGTCATCCTGTCATGTAGGCACGGCAAAATCCTCCTAGAGAATCCTAACATATGGTGTTCAGAAGCACATATACCAGGGGGAAGGCAGCAGTTACCTCTCCTCCTGCATTGGCATTGCTGTGCTGAGCTGACCTGAAGGTCAGAGGAAGGCAAAGGTGATGTGGCAGAGGGAGCCCTTCAAGCCTTACACTGCTGGCAACACACACCATTGCCTGGGACACCCAGAGCCAAGTGAGCTGGGAGAACAAGGTCATTCTCTCTCAAACCGGACATGGTGTCTTGGGATATCTCATGGACACTTTAAAATCATTGTCTGCCCAGGAATAACTAATATTTTGTGAGTATTCCTGTCCTTCAGAGGGTGGCACGTAGAGGAAGAGACCAAAGAGAGTGTTCTCCATGAGTTGCACCTGCCCTCACCAGAGTGTGCAGCTTCAGGCCTTCAAAATCCATTTGAAAAATTAATTAACTGAAGTTGCAATTTATTTGGCATATATTCTTAAGTAAAATGTTCCTACTAGCTAAATGGTCGATTAGCTAATCTTGGAGAAATAGGGAATGCCTGTAATTCTATTACAGTGTCCCCACTTTAAAGCATTGTGGGACACGTTCTAAAATCACACATGGCAGCAGCTTCCAGGTCAGCTGCAGGGACAGGGCGCATTTGAAGGCGGAAGGGGAGGTGCTGTGCCAGTTGGGCACAGGGCCTGGATGGTTTTCTCAGTCTTTCACTCCAATGCCCCACCCATAAACTAAGCCCTTAGTAGCAGTGTGTTTGCCACAGGGCAGAGAACCTTCTGGAGAATAGTATAGGAATGCTCTACTGCGGCACCAGGTGCCAAGGAAATTTAAAGCAGTCGGAACCTGGGTAATGGGTATTCTCTGCACAAAACCATAAGTGGTGGTATCTGGGGTTACTGTGGAGATCCAGCAAAGAGCCCACGGGGAGTGAATGTGAATGAATGTCCAAGGGCCCATGGCAGAGGATGCCAGGAGCTGAGAAACCTGTGCTGACTCTACCAGCACCTCCCTGGGCTGCCCTGTTCCCTTGCCGCATGGCAGGGATGGGCTCTCTTCCCTCCAGAAGTAGGCACCTCCTCACTGTGGGACCTGGATGTTGAGTCCCTCATCAATATTTAAGATATCCGTGACTAAATGTACTTTGGTACCTGGACTCATCTAATTCCTACACTGTCAGTTTTATCTCAGACCGCAACAGATGCCAACATCTCAGGGTCTGGGACAAGCATTGCCACAGTGCTTGTTCTTGCCATGCCAGCAGTTTCCTTGCTAGGCAGGGAAGCAACCCATCCCATCACATTATAATGCTGTTACCCATTTTTTTCATTCTCCTTTCCAGCACACCTGTTCCTTCCTTTGCCCACAGTAGGCCTCACATAAATGAACAAAATTCCCTCTAAGTATTTTTCCCATTGTTCCTAATTTTGCTACATCTCTACCTAAATTTGACACTTTTTATATTATCAGAAACTAATCTTGTTCACATATAAAAAGCACTACCTTTTTGGCTATCTAAGTAGTATTAGACCCACAGGTGTCTATTATCCTGCAGGTCCTCAGTACTCCTCTTCAACTATCTGGGAAGTGCAACTGCTTCTTATAGAACTTCCCTGTAACCACTTCTGAAATTCAGGAATCACTCACAGCATTATTTGTAATTTCTGTCAGTTTCTTGCATGGTTATCTAACATGCTTGGCAATTTCTCATGTCATTCCTCATTGTACCTTATGTCCTGTTGATGCCTTGAGAAGGTACCTAGAACAGAGGCTAGACAATGTCACAGGAATAAAGTGGGTATTTATTAAAAAGGCCTCCAAAGGATACACCCTGGGCCAGTACAAGAGCCTGGCCAGGGCTACACCCAAGATGGACCACTGGTGACACATTTTCACACTTTTACAAGTTTTGTTCCATTTACATATTGGGGTTAATTGTCCAATTACAGCTTCAGGTTATGAAGTCCCACCCTCCCAGTTTGCGGTCCTCAATTCACTGTTTACACTTTTTGGGCATGAAGCTGCAGCAGTGTCCTTAGTTCTAGGGCTGGAAAAGGATTGTTTTGTCTAACTAAAATGTGAAGGGAACTTGATAACACTTTAAATGAAGTTGAGAGTTATATACTAATACAGTACGGAATCTGGAAAATATGGAAGCTAAAACTTAAGACATCACTGTTAGGTTAGCTTAACCTTAGACCAGAGACTAACCAGTGGCCTAGGCACCTGCCTGCACTCTAACAGCATGTATCTCCTAGTTTTTGGACCAAAAAAATAAACATTGGAAATTCAGGAAGACTCTCAGTAGAAAAATATATTGGGATGATTTATGTCCAGAAATTATGTTTAT
Organism: Euphonia xanthogaster; assembly: GCA_034509185.1. NCBI lineage: Eukaryota > Metazoa > Chordata > Aves > Passeriformes > Fringillidae > Euphonia > Euphonia xanthogaster. The sequence goes on from JAYDZK010000169.1 coordinate 94,038,937, forward strand.
TAAGGCATGGAATTGTGTATATTTGAGACACCAATCTTGCCAAATAAATATTTTCTTTGCTGCACTTGAAGGAGCGTACAAAACTGACATTTAAATGACAGATACCTCAGTGCCTTTCTGGAAATTCATCTAAGATACATTCTTTCATAGATCCTGAATCTTAAAACTTAGGCAGATTTTTTGCGTCTCTAAACCAAAACTGCCTTTCTTTGATAATTTTAAGGTGTTTTTAAATATTCACTTTCCTTATCAAGCATCACTGTTGGCCTGCTGCCTTTTGTGAAAGCATTTGCCATGTATTGCCCCTTCACTTTCATTTTTTCAGTGTGGGCAGACTGACAGAGGTTAGCTGTTTGCTAGCAAGAGTTTTATACTGATGCCAAATAGTCTTTCATTTTGACAATACATTTCCTATACTTTTCACTTATCAACAGCTTTTTCCTCTCTGCCTACCCTCAATTACTCTAAGCCTTGATCACTCATCTCTTCTACTGTATTTTATTCTGTCTTACGTATAGTTGGATATATTTTATTCAAATGGATGAAATAATGGTTATCTTTGAAAGTTGCTGATTAGTTTTTTTCCAAGGTGTTGAGTTACAATTCTTCACACTTATTCAAAAACATGTTTCCTTACAAAAAAGAAACAGAATAAAGGGAATCTGTACTGTGTTTTTTTAAATACTTCCATTCATTAAACTGAGTGGGAAGGGACTGAATGACATGGAGAGAAACTTAAAATTACAGTAGAAACATATTTTGACAAAGCAGTGCCCAGCCTTGCCAGAGGAATATGAGACTTTTGAATGTGTAATGTGAGGTTAAAATTGCTCCACAGGCAGAGGACTATTTAACCATCAACACAGATAAATCATTAAATTAGGGGCTTTGGCAAGTTACTACACTTATAAAATGAGTTTCAGTCACTCTATAGTCATGTTAGAGCAAATAATTTATAAAGCCTTTCCTATCAGTAACACAAACTCTCATCCTGTCCAATAGATATTATTCCTTTCAAAACTTGAGTAGCAGTCACATAAAGTTGAGGACAGCAGTACTTTATTGCAGAATACTTTTTTTTTTTTTTATAGTTAAGGTTTGACCATAACTAGTCTTGGTTTTGTTTGGAAGGGTGAGAGGGGGTTATGGGTTTTTTTAAATGCAAAATGTGTTTTTAGATTTCTTTGAGGTTTTTTGGTTGGTGGGTTGGGTTTGGTTTTTTTTTTTTTACTCCACATGTTTTTACAAACAGCTTACTGAGCAGAAGTAGACAGCAATGGAGAAAGCAGAAAGACCTTTCTCAGTTTTACAAAGACCTGCAGAGACTGGTCTGGCTGTGGTCTTGAAAAAGCCTTTGTCTTCAATTTTGCTTCACTTTTTATAAAAGTAAAATACAACATTTCTTGTGTATGCCAGAGTAGCAGATGGGTCATCATCAGAGGTGTCTAACCAGCGGGATTACTGGGGGGTCCATTCTGGGACTTGTCCTGCGTGAAGTCATCAGCGACCCAGCGATGGAGCGGGCAGCGGGCACTGGAGCACATGGATCAGACTGGCAGAGGACTCAGTCTGGGGAGCACAGATGATATTCTTGAGGACAGGGCTGCCACACAGACAGCCCTGGAGAGGCTGGAGGAACGGGACAATGGAAATGGAAATTCAGCAGTGAAAAATGCCAAGTGCTGCACCTGGGAAGGAAGAGCTGCTGGCAACAGTACTGTCTGGGGCTTGTCTGCCCGGGGAGCAGCTCTGCCGAAGAGGGCCTGGGGTTCAGCTGGGCAGATACTGAGCTGAGCCGCCTGGGAGCCCTGGCCATAGAGATGGCCAACAGCATTCTGGGCTGTGATAACAGAACTATGGTCACTATGGTTTGAGACTTTGTCTTAAAGCCACATCCAATTTAAGTCTCATAGTACAGAAAAAACGTTGCTAAAAAAAATAACATTCAGGACAGAACCACTGGGATGGTCAGATATTGCAGTACTTGCCCTGTGGGAAGAAGCTGAGGGACTTGGACACATTCAGACAGTTTTGGGTAGGAGCAAACAGCAACCCTGCAACATCTACAAGACTATTAGGAAGATGGAGTCAGGCCCTTTGGTCCTTGGCAGCAAGCACAAATTTTCATAGTAGAGCTTCTGACAGGACTTAAGGAGAAACACTTTGTCCATGATGACAGTCCAGGAGTGGAGCAAGTTACTCAGAGCGGTTGTGTAGTCTCCGTCCCTGGAGGTTTTCAAAATATGAGTGGATTATGTTCTGAGCAATCTAGTCTGAATTCATAGTTAATCCTGTTTCGAGCAGAAAGCTGGACTAGAGACCTCCTGAGGTCATTTTCACCCTGAATTATCCTGTGATTCTGTGATATTCTTGTGAATAAAACAGAAGCTGTGCAAAGCAAAAATGTGCAAAGCAAAACTGTGCAAAGCAAAAATGAAAATGGTATGGGTGTAGTTAAAGTGCAGTTATGTGTTAAGCATGTGCATCTCTTGGAGGATATCTTATTTTACATGATCAGACAGTATTCTTGGCTGTCATCCTTTGTGACTACATAAGAAACATCCTAAAATCCCTGAGTCAGTTTGCCATTTAAATACGGGAAAAATATATGTAACCATGTTGATACTAGTGCTTTCCTCAGCTGCTTTCCAGAGCTGAATTCATTGCTTATAAAAATTTTGGCTCACTGTAGCTCTGAGGCCACCCACATAACCAGAGAGTGCTGTGGGCCTCATTGTGCCAATCTTGACAGTTAAAGCAGGCATGAAAGGCATCAGCCTCAACTTCTGGAACAAGAAATGTTGAGACCCATTTATCTTTCTGGTTACTTTGCTCATTTCAAAGAGCTTGATAAGCTTTTTTTTTAATAAGTTTGTGTCAGCATTAGACAAAAAAAAATGTAAGTGGGGTTTACATCTACTTACAGAGGTAACCAAATCAACAGTTGGATTCAGAAAAAAATAGAAAAGCTTTTAGGCATATCTCCTTCAGTATTGCAAAAAAAATCTTATCCTTCCCTACAAACCATGTTTGACTGTATCCAGACCCTATTGTACTCACCAAAATATATTACTGCTTAAACATTATTCCATTTATGGAATAAAAAAATGCATATTACCTACTAATCCAAAATATAATATTTTGGAATAATATTCCATTTATCTAAGATTTGTAAAAAAAATCCTTAAGGGATTTATTGCAGATATAATTTTTTCAGTAGAACAAACATTTTCCTTCCTGAATTTTCTCAGGGATCTGCAAACAGCATTGAGGCATTAAAGCAGCAATGGAGTTTTAACAGAAATTCTACCTAAATTCTCCAAAATGCAATGTAAAGTTCCACAGTGTCACAGTCTTAATGTGACTGAGACCTAAAGACAGAGTAAATGCATTGAACTACAGGCTGGAGAACTCCAGGACTGGGCAGAAAGATAGGGAAAATTATGGGGGAATATTTCTGGCTTGCTAACACCTGCCCATCAATCAGTGCTGGTTTGTATTTTACCTGAGTAAGGGGTAATCATATTATGACACTGCTCAAAACCAGCACTTTTGTGGGGAGCAACTGAAAATTTCTCTATGTGAAAAAACCCCCCTTCAATATAGTCCTAAATATGAGAAAAATATGGCAAAGCCAGCAATGGGTGCCTTCTGTAGTGTGTAGGCAAGGGAAATTATTAACACCTTTGTTTTTCAATTCCTGCCTGAAACTTTGATAGCACTGCTCATAGATCATAGAACAGTTTGGGTTAAAGGGACGTTAAAAATCATGTCATTTCAACCCCCCCACCATATGCAGGGATAACACTCATTGGACCAGGTTGCTTATAGTTCCATCCAACCTAGCCTTAAACACTTCCAGGGATGGGGCATTCATAGCTCCTCTGAGTAACCTGTGCCAGTGCCTCACCACCCTCACAGTACAGAATTTCCTCTAAGCATCTGATCTAAACCTGCCCTTTGTCAGTTTGAAGCTGTTCCTCTCTTGCTCTATCACTACATGTCCTCATATAAAGTTCCTCTCCAGCCTTCTTGCAGGCCCCCTTTTAGGAATTGGAAGGTGCTCCAGGGTCTCCCTGGAGTTTTCTCTGCTGCAGGCTGATCAATCCCAGCTCCTACAACATGCCATTTTATGAGAGGTGCTCCAGCCCTCTGATCACCTTTGTGTTCCTCCACTGGACCTGATCTAGCAGGTCCATGTCTTTCTTTGTGCTGGTATCCCCAGAGCTGAACACAGCAGGGTCTCATGAGGACAGAGGGGCAGAATCACCTCCCTTTACTTGCTGGTCACACTTTTTATGTGGTTGCTTTCTGGGCTCCAAGTGTTTGTTGCTGGGTCACATCCAGCTTTTCATCCACCAGAATCCCCAAGTCCCCTGCAGGGCTGCTCTCAAAGAGTTCTTCTCTGTTTGCCCCAGCCCAGGTGCACCACCTTACACCCAGGCTTGTTGAACCTCATGAGGTTCTTCTGGGCCCGCTTTTCAAACTCGTACCGGTCCCCCTGCATGGTATCTCTTCGGTGAGCACCACTCAGTTTGGTGTCACTGGCAAACCTGCTGAGGGTGCACTTGATCTCACTGTTCATGTCATTGATGATGATAATAAACATCTAGGGAACATCAAAGATCACAGCAGAGAGCCCTCGTCAGCAGCCTCCACCTGGACACAGAACCATTGATCACAACTCTCTGGCTACATCAATCCAGCCTATTCCTTGCTCACTGAATAGTCCACCACTTTTACTCATATCTCTCTAACTTAGAGATTTCTTTTTGCAAGCTATGAGGTCTTGAACGCTGCCTGTTTCATTTTCACCATCTGTAAAACCCCATTTATTAAAAAAAAAAAAAAACCAAAAAAGAAAAAACCAAACAAAATACCAGATTTTTTATTAGGTTTCAGTTAAGCCTTTGTCCTGTCAACGTGGTAAAAACATTTCAAGAAAATTAAACATGAAAATTTTCATTATGCTATTGTTTTGGTCAGAGGGAGAGTGTTTAACTAATAGAAAGTTAATAGTGTATTTTTTCAAGCAATTCAACAATAACTTCTTCTTTTCCTTCCCCCACATGAATTAAATATTTGTAAATATACAAGTATTAATATAAAGTCTGTCCATTCTTAGGAGAATAAATATACACTCACATGGTAGCATGTTTTACTACTTTGTTTTGTCCTCCCTTTTTTTTTTGCATACCTAGAGTATAATATAACTTTCTTTAAAAATCAAATAGAAATTAGGGGTTTTTTATTAAGTACCAAGTGCTACATATTTTACCAGGAAGAAAGATATTTTTTCCAAGGTTAATTCAACAAAAGAGGTACATGAAAGAAGAAATCAGTAGATAGCAAATGCAGTGATTATGAAGCTGAAGGCTGAACTGAACAGTGAAGGTTCCCTCAGGAAATATAAAGAGGCTTTTAAAATTTCTGTATGTGAATGGATTTCCTATCATATTCTTAAAAATTAAAAAACAGTGTTATTTAGAATAAATTAAATAGACCTGTACAGAAAAGCTATTTTCTGTCCACAGAGGAGTAGAGCAAGAAAGCCAAATTGTATGACTCTCTAGGATAACCTGCTTTAAACTTGATTTCCGAAGGTCATCTGTGTGAGAAAAATCAGACTTTTTCAGTGGCTGTTGGATCATTTTTCTGAGAATGAAAATCTGTATCATAATGTAAATGACATCTTTTTTTTTTTTAAAGCAGCTTATCCAGTTCAAAATTGTACAATATTACAAATTAGATTGCATATAAGTTCCATTATTATGATCAGGGAGTAATAGCTGTTAATGTATACCAACCAGACGGGTTTTGACCCTCTTGCACTAAGCCTGAAATATTCTGTAAATCCTTGCCCTACCCCTGGGACTCTCTTTATTCCTTTTCAATTTTCTAATGACAATGTAAAAATAAAAACTAGCATATTACTAATGTACACTTTTTCTTTCTCCTTATACTTATGC
>JAYDZK010000169.1:94045005-94067378 GCA_034509185.1 Euphonia xanthogaster
CAAATATATATTCTTCAGCTCAGTAGTAAAGTAGATGTGAAAAGCCGTGTTCATATTTTAAGGCATGTCAGTTCAAGTGTTCATCTAATGCAAGAAGTATTTGGAAACGAAGACAAGCGTGGCTGGTAAATGCCTTCAGTTTCAGAATCTTTCCAGGCATAATGAAAACAAACATGTTCAACTGAAACTTCAGAAGGATAAAGTCACCAGTAGGAGTTTCTCAAAGCTCATATAATCCAGAAAATGAAGGAAAGGTCAAGGAAGCCAATATTGAAGGCAAAATGTTCAGCTGATGCCACCTCTTTATCTTAGAAATTTCTCACCTTGGTGACATGCTGGCACATTAGCATTCTTTTGCTTTACTAAATTAATTTAGATTTCCATCTGTCTTCAATGATGACTAGAACAGCTATAAACAAGAAAACTCATCTCTTTCTCATCACAGAATCTGTACTCCTAAATTGTAAAGCATAAGACCTAAGACATTCGCTATTGAGTTCTTGGATTCAAATCTGTTCTTGGATCCAAAGAACCTCTGCAAAAACTGCATATCCTAAACTTCCATATTTGCAGTTTAGATTTCTCACGTACTTCAGGCACCACCTTTCAGATGAAATTTTTGCAACAAAGCAATGCTTAAGAATCAGAAAATGATAAGCAGAATGTTAATAGGTGAGATCAGTTCAGAAAGAAGTATTTTTTCCTCTTGAGAAAAAAAAATAAAAATTCAGCTTTGCACAGAAACTAAGTTATAAATTCTTTGGTGCCAGTTTCTTCTGAATCCTCTCCTGGATTATGACTAGTTCTCTAAAGCTGCAGAGATCACACCAAACTGCACACAACTCTCCTGAAGTCCATGGCAGAGCTCACACTATCTTCTACAGATTCTGGCAGCCCTATTCCTACTAATTTACATGGCATGGCCATTTAGTTCTCCCACTGATGTTACTGTAGGTCTGATTTTAGCCCTTTGAGTCCAAACTCTCTGAGGATGTGTGTAAAAAATATTTACTTTCTTTCTAACTCACTAAAAATAAGAAATAAATTAATGGTCCCAGTCTAGAATTTTTAGCTGCAGAAAGACAAGAATGGTGTCCTTTTCTTCAGGAAATGTTATTGTTCTATGTCAAAAGTATGTTGGTCTCCATTTACTAAGTCAAGAAGAGGCATTGATGATGTGCTATCACTGGGAAGCATAACCATCTTTTCTGCAATCACCTTTGCCAATTTAAACTCCACCACACTGCTGGCAGAGTAATATGAGGAGTTTCTGAGCAAAAGGCAGAATGCCCGAAAGCAAGAGTATGTCAGATGAGCAAGGATTATTTGGTCTCAGAGGAAATCACATTAACAACTGTCAGGATAGATATACTATTCTGAGTTAAATGAGCTAGGGTACTGGAAAGCTGTGCTTTAATTTGAGAAATACACACTAGTGACCAGCTAGATCTTCTCCACTGGCATGTCTGTCTCCTCTCTTATCTCATTCAGTTGTGACAAATCGGAGAAAACCATTGCCTGGGACAACTATTGAGTCATCCACCTTTTTAAATTGAGTCTGACTTCATCTATGTTCAAGTGCTTTAACCTTAAACTATTTTTTTATCTAGACAGGTATAAAACATACATTTAGACAGTTTCATTCCATACAAAGTATAACACAGTCTGATTATTTTAAAAATCTTTCTGAAATGCTCTAAAATAAATTGAAGAGGCCTTTTTCTTTCTCTTATTTTTCTTTCTTTTTTTTTTTAATAAAGTGTATGTATCTACTTGTTCCAGGCACAGGCTTACTGCAGGACTGAAAGACTATGAAGGGGTTGTATTAGGGTGACTTAGTCTCTATATTGCCATTTCTGGTAACTGATAGTGACACTATAAAACCTATCAAAATGGTGTCCAGTTTGGGTGTTAACATCAAGAATTCATTCAGTTCTGCACAGGATTTCTGTTAAATGTGTTTTCAGCCTGTGTTCCGAATGGAGAGATCTGAGAAGACACAGTATTCCAGCCTCCCACATCTGCTATTCCCCACATACTTTTAAAAGATCAGCATTCATGTCTTAACTTCAGAAGTGAATTCTCTACTCAGAATCCCTCCCTGCAGGAAGACAGCGGTTTCAGTATCTTTCCTCTTTAGAGTGAATGGCTCCCACACAAAAATTCCCAGTTTGTTCTGAATTCAGCAGGAGCTGTAAGAGCTTAGGAAGGCAGTAATACAGTTCAAAACTCAGCAGGAATCTCGAAGTCTCATAGAGTCAAATAGAGTCTTCAAAATGCAGCCGTCCCTGTTTTCAGCTCCTGTGGAGTGCTGTGGAAGCCCACCTTCTGCTGAACTGGGAGCCATTACCCCATCTTTTTCTTATCTCAGGCTTGGCTCAGGAGTGTTCCAGTAGTTACCTTCACTTCAGCCACAGCTCATTTCTTCTGGACAGATTTCTCCAGATAGAAACAGGAGCAAGAATTTCAAAATACTGCATGCAGTGGTCTTTGCACTTGTTTTTAAAAATATCATCCTAAATTATACAGCTCCACAGCCAGTAATTTACCCAAGTCTGAAGCATATTATAATTTCATCTGAAATGGAGAGAGAAAAAAATTTAAAAACCAAAATCAAATCCAGAATTTTATTTAAAATGCCTCTGTCATTCACAGCAGATTTAGTCTTTTGGAGTTCATACAATCCAGTTATAGTTCGAAGGAAATAGTGTTTTGGTGGTGGATATAATATAATATCCTGGTCTTAACAAAAAATCCATTTCTGGGGAAAGACCAAATCTCTTTTTGGAGACAGAGAAATGGGTTTTCAATATTAATTTTATCTTACACTACCACTGTTGAGAGAAATTGTGTGGCACCACAGCAGCAGTTACTTGCAGCCCTCTGTTAGCATGTGTCTACCCTCAAAAGGAAATGTTCATCCACATGTCTTTTAATGTCATTTTGAAGTAACAAATAATAAGATGGATCCCCTTGTTCTAAAAGGCTCAATGCTACTTTAAATTACTGTGATCAAATCCTGATCTTCTCATGAGCTGCATGCAAATTCACAAGAAAAGTCACTTATATGAATAATCCATCTCCTGCTGATGTCGCTTTGACAGGATTAGTAAATAGTATTTCATCAAAGTGCATCATATGTAAAGTTCAGCGAGATCAGAGACATTGACATGCTCAGTGTGATTTGCAAATCAAATCCAGGTGGTATGGAGCAAATATTTTTTTCTATCCTGAAACTCTATCATATCTTCTATAATCCATCTGACATAAGGACAAGTGTTTGACAATTAAATTTCATTCCATACATTTTAGATCAGACCAATCTCCAAGTGTTTCATATGAACCTGTTTCCCTGTTTCATACCTTAAACAGCCAGTGAAAAAGCTGTATTTAACAAATGTTTGTTTACATTAATGTATACGGTATGTCTTTAATTAAATAGTTTTCTTTAATGTTATTTGAAAATTTGTACTACTCTCTGGCCATGTTTCTGAAGAGTAGATAAAACCAATAACATAAAAAAAAAAAAAAGGAAAATCAATTTGTATCTCACTGTGACTGTAATTTCAGTATTGCCTGAAAAGCAATAAAATGTTTCTGATTTTTGTAAGAGAACTGCAGACTAGCACAAATCTACTTAAATTTTACATCAACAAGAAACTTACAGTGAAACACTGAGAAGATGGTCTGTGCCATTCTTAAAAGACCTCTGTATTCTCCAGAAATGTCTCTGTCTCAAATAGCATCATTGATATGGTACTGAGACAGAGTCTAAGATCCAGATCAAGTATTGGGTAAACTTCTGAGAGGCCTTCAGCTCTCCAGCTCTCTCCTTACACCTAAGGTGACTTCTTACACCTACAGTGACTGATGTAATAGAGCCTTCTTATGTGGCTTATAACAGCTGTGCAAAATATCTTCTGCCAAGTAAAAGCAGCTCTTATTTCATAGTGTGTGTGAAACAGGGACATACAAACATGCAGGATTGTGACAAAATTTTAATAAACTCAAGGTCATTGCTGATTTTTTTTTTCTGCACCTTAAAAACCTCTCTCTCAAATTTTTTTCCTTGTCCAAGAGCTCCTGTACATTCCTTTCTTCATTCAACAGAAGCTTATGTTTCCTAAGAACCATGTTTAGTACCTGGATGCTACAAAGCCCCTCTTGCTTCTACTGGTTAACAGTAGAAGCTCATTCAAGTAGTTGCTCAGTGTGATTTTAGAGGACATAAAAATTGTATATCAGGAAGTTGTAAACTGGAACATTTTTCTTGCAAGATCATATTAGCATCAAAATAAGGAAAATGTGCTTTTCCGTAGCTGCCTAAACTACATTTCCAGATTGTGTCAGTAAGAATATCACCTTCCAAGAACAGAAGGAACAAAAGGAAATTTTGTTATATGCCTCTGTTATGTGTCTTCTGCCAGCAACATATAGGAAAATATTAAAAATTTACACAAAAATGCTTTTACAAAACAGAGCATAATAGACCTGTCTAAAAAGTAACGCTAAACTCGTCTGACTGATTTCATGGTAAAATGACTTAATGCTACTCTAAATTTTTCTTTTAAAGCATAATAAATTTTACAACAACTCTAGGAAATTCAAAGAACTTTGTCAATAAGACACAATTGGTTTTATATAGGCTCTCCTTATTGAAAAATATTAGAGAGAACAGGCATTGCTCTGTGACAAAATGTCTATTCTTCCATTAATACACAGATGATTAACATAAATGGTTCAAGTAAAACAGATTTCGATAGATAATTGTGCATCTATAGGAAACTGTTTCTTACAGACTTTATACTGTAAATAGCTCAGCAGAGGTTTATTTCAGCAATGTAAAAGGTTTCACAGAACACGGTACAAGACCATGAACTAAATGGACACACTAGCAATGAGATTATTTCATATTGAAATATTACAAGCAGTTATATTAATAAAAGGTCATTCTCACCCCGGAACTGTATTCTTGTGGTAAGGTAATCCTGTTTCATACCTTAAACAGCCAGTGAAAAAGCTTTATTTAACAAATGTTTGTTTACATTTATGTTTACGGTGTGTCTTTAATTAAGACATTATTTTTCTTTAATGTTGTTTGAAAATTTGCACTACTCTCTGGCCATGTTTCTGAAGAACAGATAAAAGCAGCAACATATAAAAAAAAAGGAAAATCAATTTGTATCTCACTGTGACTGTAATTTCAGTATTGTCTGAAAAGCAATAAAATGTTTCTGATTTTTGTAAAAGAGGTGAAGACTAGCACAAATCTACTTAAAAGATTGAAATCCATGTCTGGCTTACTGAATTGACATACTTAGAGAAATCTTACTTGCTCTATTTTAAGTCTTAAAGTACAAATTTATGAAATTTAGTGTCTACTATTAGCTCTTGATAAGACTATTGTCCCTTTCCAGAACATTTGCATCTACCTCATCAATGTAAAATCCACTTACTAACCAAAATATAAAAGAACTGGTGATTTTTGGGTACAATTTCTGGGCTACAGAGATAATAGAAATAAAAAAATAAGGGCAGTGTTCCAAGAACAGTAAAATCTTTTGGACATTACAATTGTTGACTCATAAATAATTTACATATGTTAGCAAGGTAGGGGAAACATTGTATTCTAATGCCACAGAGCTGCACACTAATGTGCAGATTCAAAATCTGTGAAACTACTTTGTAAATACCCTTGTGCAACTGAGAATAAGAACACCACACAACATGAAGGAGTTTACCATAATCTGTTGATCAAAGAGACTGAAGCCACAAAACATAATTTCACCTTGATTCATTAACTTGTGTCAAAATCTGACTCTACCAGGCCCTGCTTGTTTGTTTTCTTACTCCATCATCACAAGTGGCATTGAAAAGCTACTCATTATCCTACTGCTCCTGCCTGGACTGTCTGTGACCTGTGTAGCCCCAGCTTCACGCTAATGCTTCCTGCCCATTTGGACACAAGTGCTGCTCAGGGAGTATCACAACTTCTAAAGAAACTATTAGCCAGAACAAAAGTCAGAGAATGCTGCCAATCTTTCTTACGTTTTCCTTAGAGCAGATTTTCAGGAAAAAAGTTGCCAAGCAAAGGAATTGAAAAGTTGTGTGCCAGCATCTAGGCAACTGAAGGTGAGGGAGAGTTACAGATTCAAGTGACTTAACCTAGTCTCAATGGAGGTTAGGGTTTCATGACCTTTATCTACCATCAGCTTCTCCCTTCACTGGTTGATATAAAATCCTCTCTGATTTCACATCCGTCAGGATTTAAAAGCTACATGAAATGGGACATTCAATTTTGTATTCTTTCCCCCACATTGAACTAACTTCTTCCACCTTCCTAAGCAAAAATCCCCAAAACCAACAAAACAACAAACCAGCAGCAAAATCCATTATTCTATCCCAATGAAAAAGGACAGTAAAAAAATTGTTCAGCACCTTTGAGTCCCATGGAGGAGATGTAGTACCCTTCTAGATGTAGTAGTTTGTAGGAACCAAATATTTGGGTAGGAATTGTGGTCCAAATTAGAAACAGATTATTGCCAACATTAAATGCAAATCAATGAAATAGCAAAGCAGGAGTTGTGTTACTGTGTTGTGTACCAGAGTCAAAATGCTCCCCAGGCTAGTCCTGCCTCTGTCTAGCACATGCACCAACCCACCCTCACAGCTGTACTTAAAAGGAATTCTAGCCAACACTGGTTTACAACTTGTCCTACTTCACATTCCAGTATCTGTTCCACACTTATGACCTGCACACAGAGATATTTTTGGCTTAAGCTAAAGTGGAAAATTGAACTCATTAAAAAATAAGTAAAAGCCAATAAGATGCATATGATGCCCCTTGAAAATGTGTTTTACAGAGATCACGTACACCACCATGTTCACCACTAAAACATGTCCACATCCAGATAGTTTTAAACACATCCAAGTGTCAAAAGTAGGTGTTTCAAGGTTGCTTAAATAATCACCAGCAAAGGTACATAGAAACAGCTTTAATTAGAGTGATTTCACTGCTTTCCTGGGCAGCCTATTCCAATTCCATCTAAACCTCCCTTGACACAACTGGAGACCATTTCCTTTCATCTTGTCATTTGTTACCAGGGAGAAAAAAAAAACAAACAACCCCTCTCTGACTACAACCTCTTTGCAGGCAGTTGTAGAGAGCAACTCCCCCTCAGCCTCCTGCTCTCCAGGCTACACACCCTGTACATAATATGCACTGTCTTCACAGGTGTTGAATTTACAAATCTGCAGGTAAGCAAAGAAGATCTAAGATTTAAAAGCTTTTCCTTCACTTACATTTTGGTGTTTTCTGGAGATGATGCCACACCCCTCATTTCTGCAGTTCCAGTAAAATGCAAGCTCACATAAATGCAAATAAAATTTGGGCAAGTGTTAAGTAGTTTCTAATTAATGATTCTGGTTTGCACTAAAACACCTTAAGACTACTGAGGGTACAGATTGATCACTGTCTGTTCAGTATAATCTTTCTGCTTCTACATAAGGGGGCTGATCAGGATTTGGAAACAGCATCTGGCATCAGTCATCAAGTTTTGAGCAATTGTATTGTGAATTCCTTGGTTTTCCTTGATTGTTTTTTATTATTATTGTTATTACTTTAAGTAAATATTGTTTACTTTAGGTAAAATATTGTTATTATTTTACTTTGTTTCAACTTTTAAACTGTTTCCGTCTCAAACTACAAGTTTTACCTTGTATTCTCCTCCCCATTCCACTGGGATCAAGGAACCACGTGTGTGTGTGAGTGGCTGTGTGGTACTTAGTAGGCAGCCTGGCTTAAACCATGGCAGTACTTTTATATGCAGTATTAGATTTAATAGAAAGTATAAGATTTTAGGCAATGAATTTTAAAATCCAAAAGTATCACCTGGTTGATTTTTTTAAAATAAGTTTAATAAACCAGCAATAAGGACAGACTTTTAATATCTCATCAAAACAAACATTTCCATTCCCTGGAGATAAAAGAAAGGCAACAGGGATTACAAAACTCCACCATCTTTTCTGTGTGATTCCATAAGTATGAGCGTATCTGTTTTGGCTGTAGTTATTTGATGGTGTGCCCTGTGATGCATAGCACCATGGAACGCTGAAAGATCATCTAATGACCTTATTGACCAATGTACATGCCAAAACTCTATTGCCTACTAAGGAAAAGGCTGTTTGGTCTTTAATTATATCAATACACGTTATTCAGTGTGACAAACAAGCCTTAAAGAATTGTCTTTCTAGGCAAATGACAGTACTGACATTTACAGATGGAGATATTTTTAAGAATCATACATCTCATAGGATCAGCATAATGGCCTCTAAAATCTGGAAAACCAAATACCAATCGCAAGTAAAAATAGGTTTTGTTCCATACGTTGTTGGCTTACTTCAAAAAGCCACTTATGGACTGTATTCCCAGAGCACTATTACTAATAAAAGCATTGATGATAGTGGTTGGAGGATGTCTACAGACAGCCTGGAGCTGCAGTGGGGGATGCCAGGGCAGGGGGGCATGCAAGTAGATATGATCACAGCTCCCACAGTGCAGCAAGGAGAGGAACATTTGGGATGAGATGGGATAGCTCACAGAAAACAAGGATGGGACAAGGATTTCTCTCTATGTAATGGAGCAGTTTGGGCTTATGGACCTCTTGTAGGGTGCTAGCTGAGTACTAACTTGTGGGTCAGATCAAGAAGCCAGTGAGGGTCATGCCTTGCAGGGAGTGTTTTATTGATCACCTCAGGGGTGTGGGAAAGCTCGCAAAGACTTCTCCAAACAACTCAGCTTAGAGAAATGAAGGCTTTGAGGGTGTCCTGAGGGAGGCCCTCATTATCTACACAGAGGTCATAAGGAAGAGGGAGCCAGACTCTCCACAAAGCCTATTCTATGTTCTAGAAGTATGGGTAACTATGAGCACAGTTTGAAATTAGAGGTTCATGCCGAATATAAGAAAAAAATGTTTCCTCATGAAGACAGTCCAGCAGCTGAGAAGGTTGCTCAGACATGTTGCATCTCCAGCTTGGAAGTCTGCCAGACCACACTGGATACAGCCCTGCCCCAGCAACCTGCTCTGACCTCATGGCTGACCTTGCCTTGAACAGGAGGCTGGGCTAGAAACCTCTTGTGTCTCATTAGCCCAACGTTACTCTATGAGCCCGTGAAAATAGTCTGCTTTTACAGCTCCATCTACGTCACTTAATTGTGAAAGCAGTGGCACTAATGCTCAACAGGGATATAACATGTACAATACTTGTTATACCCCTTCTGTATCATATTTGTCAACATAGGACACTAGATAATAGTAAACAGAGCACCTCCAAAGACACAAATACTACAGGTTTTATTACCAATGAGACCAGAAGAGTCTTTTCAGGATTAAAAAGAAATTTGAAACATCTACTGTAGTCAAGAGCTCCAGGGTTTGTAGTTTTTACACCAAATGAACTGCTAGAAGGTGTGTGAAGTTCCTTATGGAAACTAGAGATACACAGATTTCACAGGCCAATACACTCCAGAAAAGAAAACCCTTGACCATTCATGCCAGCAACATGTAGCTGTTCAAGTCTGATTCAAAGTTCAGCAATTTATAAACAATATCAATTTTCCAGTCGAATCCATATCTGCTTGACAGATGTCATAAAACCACTTGAACACAGAAGAAAGCCCCAAGTTAATGCTTAAGCACTTTAATTTGTAATTTTTTTTAAAGAGCATTGGGCACTTAAGACTATAATGTTAAATTAAATTTTAGTAAAAGAACACATTAGAAGCTATTAATTGACCACAAACATTAAAACTAAGAAAGAAAGGTAAATATGGAAAAGAAGTCAAAGTTCTAGGAAAACACAAGGACAGAATTATCTCTGGGTGTAGTAACAATATTGATGACCTGTCTTTTCACCAAGAGCATTTTCTTTGTTATTTTTACTGAGATATCAGGTACCACAAATCCTAACCCCACTGCATTTCATTCTTTCCCTGACGTGTAAAGACTCTTGACGTCCCAAGGAGCTTACAGACTGAGACAAGGCGTGAACATGGAAGGAAGAGGGAAGAGTGGAGGTGTGGGAAAGGCAGTGCAATAACAAGCTGAGACTGCTTGTCACCCATTGCCCCTAACACAATCACTGATGAGAATTCCAAGAATCAGTTTGGGTGGCCTTTGCTTTTGTATTAATTGCAAGATTTGCTGATTTTAAGATGGTACCCCAAATGATAGAAGGCATAAGATCCTACATATAAGAAACATTGTAGTTGTTGATTATCCTGTGGTGTTTTTGCAAAGCCCCCCAGAGCACTCAGAATGCCAGTCGGAACACTGTGTACTGCTATGCCTTCCCATAAAGTACCAATGTGTTTACTGAAAGGCACTGAACCCTTTCACTGGAACAGAAAGATCAAAACCTTTTTTGGGGATTTAGAAACTGCAAAACAAATCAAAGTCATTGCCTTCTCTTTTTTTCCAGTTTCTTCACATTTGCCATTTATCTGCCTACAAAGAAAATGAAACTCAGAAATACCAAAAAAATTCTTCTGTTCCCATAGAGAGTTTCAAAAGAAAACTTGCTTTTAAAATGTAAATCAACCACTGTATTAATATGAAGAGAAAAACAGGTACAGTGAAGCATAAATGAGGTGAAATAAGATAATATAAAATATCTCAGTATAGCTAAAGTAGGATGCAAAGGGATCAGTAGATATAAAAATATGCCGTATACAAATTCTTCAGCAAGCTCTGGTCTTCTGACGGATAGAAAAATATGCCTAGTATTTCTGAGAAGAGTGTGAATAAATCAGATGTCACAAGTTAAGCAAAAGTAATTTGTGAGTCTGGAAACCTGTCAATTGATACAAAAATAGTGTATGCAATAAAAAAATTCCTCTATTTTTTATACCTGTAATTGGGGACAGAAACAGGGAAGAAAAGTTTATTCAGACCACAATACAAATCAGGTCTGGGTAATGAACGTAAAAACTAGATATGGTTGTGATTTTCAGAAATTACTGTAATAAAGGAATAAATAGCATTAATTTTAATGAGTACTGAATGTTTTGATGATCCTAGACAGCTTTTAAAATCTTGCATATTTTTTCCTGTCACGTCTGATGGCTCTAAACAAGGCCACAGAGATAACTTTAAAAATTTGCAAATATGTATCCTCAATGAAATTTTCTTCCTCTTTTTTATCTCCAGCTTTTTTAAGGCATCAGTGAGATGAGGCTTTTCAAGGCTTGAAGATTTAGGGAAAACTCAAGTCTTTAACAGCATGAACAGCAATGTCACAGAGGAGGTGAGGATCTCTAAAAAGAGCAAGTGAAGGTGCTGCCTGTGGCAGCAAAAGAGACTTTGAGAAATAGCTGATATCAAGTAGCCATCACAGATGTAGGTGCCTTCAAGTCCATAGCCAGATCCAGCATTTTTCTAACATTACAAATGATTGAGAAAAATATATCTGAACAGTCAGAGTACCCACAGAAAAGCTAAAAGTAATCTCAGTGCTCCATGGGCTAGAGCTGTACTTCACATGAATTAGCACATCTCCACTGAACCTGACAGAGCTACCCCAGTTGTCAGGACTTAAAGAATGCAACTGAAACATCTCAAAAACTGTCCCTGTAAGATAAACCACCACAACAGGCACAGGTGGAAAACAGGAAAGTGTTAGTTTCAGGCCTACACAGAGGTGACAGGTTTGGAATCAACACACCAGACAAAATTCCAATGTGCAGACTGTAGGAATGGAGACAGCAAAACCAGGGAGAAGCAGATCTGGATAACTTATCCAGACAAAATTTCCCACCATGGCAAACTGTAGGACAGGAAGCAGCTGCTTCCAGCCACGCCATCCCAAGTTTTGGGAATGACATGTTATATCTCTGGATACCTGGGACTTGGGCTGTACTTCCAAAAGGACACTCCAGAGGCCCCCACCACCGAGAAGATCAGAAGAAGGGCCAGTGCAGGCACCCATATGGTGGTGATTATAATCTCTTTCTCCCTCTTTCACTGTCTTTCTTTCCTTCCCTCTTCTTATTTGTCTCTCTCTCACACACTTACTGGTAGATAAAATCCTTGCTATTGACTTTGGCAAATGGTCTTGTTTGTACCTTAATTCAGGCAGAGGTATCTTTTTATAACTGGACCCTGATATTATTTCAGAAGTAGGATCCTAAACTAGTTTATCCAGGCAAAACAACCTCAGTATGAAAATGAGATTCAATGACTACAAAAGCTGTGGTATCTACAGGATGTACAAAATCACTGGGCTTGTAGCACAGCCCACAGTTTTAGAAAGAAGTCCACATGTTCTCATTAGGAACATTCAGTCTGCCTCTCTTTTGCCATCTAAACTTTTTGCAACTTCCCTCTGTGATCAGCAGAGACACAGGAGCTCATCCAGAGGCAATTCAGCTAGCATAAGAGGTCTTCTTCCCTAAACTTAAATCTGGAAGTGCAGTTCTGGAAGTCCTCTGTGTGGCTGCACACAGATGTTCCTGCAACCATCCTCCCTCCTACTGTGGATTTCCAAAATTAGATTCTGTGACTCCCTGCCTTTCTTTGCTGGAGAACACAGATATTATCAAAAGAAATCATTGCCCAGCACATTTTCCTTAAACTTACCAGCTATTCACCCTAAACCAGAGTGCTATTGCACCATATTCAACTGAGAAAATGTCAGAGTCAGCAATCTCCTTTTGTCCTTCCTCACAAAGATATCAAGCTATATCAACACATCTTTCCTATTTTTCTTTTACCACAAAAAAAAGTCAAATCAGACTAAATTCACAGGAGGTTTCTTGAAGAAGGATGTGAGTTTTACATTTGAAATAAAAAACTTGGAGGAGAGCAAAAGGAAGGTATGTCTGTGAGGAATAAAGAAGAGGTAGACTATTAAAAGGTTTGCAGTAGTCTGAATAATCACGTGAATCTACTGAAATGAATTCAAACAGAACCGTTTGATATAAGTCCCAGTGCAGCTGGGACAGGAAATGGTAGTTGTCAGCAAATTCATGATTAGAATGTTACAAAACCCTTCAAATGACAAAGTGAGAAAGGGGACAAAGAGGTAATCAAAAATGTAGTATTGGATAAACCATGTTGGTTGAAGCTGAAAACAAAATATGTGGTCTAGCCCACTGAAAAATAAAAATACTTTTAGAAACTCCTATTAAAATCTTGATCAGGTGAAAAACTCTGTTTATTTTTCTCAAATACAGAAGATGCTAATGTTTCCACTATTGACAGGGTGGTCCTCTGCAGGGTCAGGAGTTGGACTCAAGGATACTTGAACATCCTTTCCAAATCAGCATATTCTGTGATTCTGTGACAGTGGCACCTATGGTAAGCAGCTACCAATTTATTTAATAATCCATGTGCAGCAAGATGAATGTGCTTGTCCTTTTAAAATGACAATATTTTGGAGAATCAAAGCATCTTAGGGATATACATCCAAAATTTCTTTTCCTTTATCTTTCTTTTTCTCTTTTTTTCTTTTTTCTTTTTCTTCTTCATCTCCTTTTTCTTCTTCTTCTCATTTTTCTTCTTCTTCTCCTTCTTCTTCTTCCTTCTTCCTCTTCTTCTTCTTTTTTTTTTCCTTGTATTAGTGACATTATCATAGTTCCCTTTAAAATTACCTGCTGTCAAAAATTGTGCACTCTCTCATTGGGCAGGGAAGAGGCAATTTTTGGCTAAAAAAATACCCTGAACGCTTTGAACAAAAGCAGAAACTTTCATGCATATCTAAAGATTTTTCTCTGCTTTCATTTATTATACCACAACTTCATTCTCTGGTTTTAGTGACTGTTCAAAAGAGAGACTGTTTAGAGATTATAGAGACTTTTCCAAATTACTGCAAAGCACAATTTTGCATACTTGTGTAACACTATGCCAGACCACTTCAGCTCTTGTAAGGAATGTTCAAAGTCAGTCTCTAAAGTATAGAAAAATTAATTTACTCACAATTTATACCTTTTGCTCTTGTATGATGGTCTGAATTTATGAAACTCAGTCACAGATCTTCCTGTACTTTTTATTTACAGTAACTCCATTTGCAGCACTGAAGGAAGTCATTCATACTGAAAGTAGGTGTGATTAGAACAGTAAAAAGAGAAGGTTTTGCAATGGAAAAACCCTCAGAGTCATATATAACAGAAAAAGAAAACCATAAAACAAAAAACCAAACTAACTAACTAACTAAAAACCCAACTAAATATGTGGCTATATGGCTAGGTAAAATATTTTCTGGGACTTTTGCATTCAGAATTTCAATACTATCGTAACCTTCCATCACTAATAATTTGCAATAAAATGGTCAGCTGCCTCTACTAAAGAAAGCTGCTACTTGTACTTAGCAGTGGTTACATTTATTAGCATTCATCAGAGGATGTTCTATCTGTGTAGAGCTGAGTAAACAGATGAGTAAACATTGTTTGGACAAATAATTCTGAACACATATTTTCCTTTTTCAAAAAAAATCATCCTTTGAAATCTGTGGGTCTTTCCTATTTTTTTTGTGTTCTTGAGATAAGGAGAGCTTTTTATATCAGAAACTTTCTGTGTCTTATTCCCCCAAGCAAAATTTGTGAATATTAATATTCACGTGACCAGTGAAGAAAATCTGTAGATTCTCCAGGGCATTTCCTAAATGTTTGAGTTTAAACTTCACAACCCTAAGCGGAATATTTGGCACAATGCCACATTTGTTTACCCTGCTGATGTAAAATGCAAATTTGATCCAGTTCTCATACCCTCTGCCTGTTTGTTTGCTTTTTATCTATCTAATCTGCAGTTTTCGAAGCCTCATCAATGTCCTTCTCTGTGTGGTGTAGCCTCAACTTGAAATACCAAGTTAGAAGAGACAACATGGGCTACCATGATAGACTGATGTTAACCTCCTAAACCAACAGTCACAGCTTTGAAACCAGTGCTTCAGTATGTTAATAAATGAGGAAAACTCCTAAGTACCTTTCTCCCTCTCCTACAGCTTTTCATAATTCATAAACAAGAGACCACCTTTATGTGCTATTTGTTTTTGCTTTGCAGATGACTGCCTCTAAGCATCTTATGTTCTTGAAGAGAACAGTTCTTTAGGAGTTCTCAAGAGTTCTCATAAAACCATTGAGTTTGCAAAGAGGCAATGTCACTTTTTCTAACTTTCTGACAGATTTTTTTGCAAATAAAAGCAGTCTTGATGGATTTTTCTGTCTCAACGTTGTCTTAATTTCTTTGGGGAACTTTAAAAAAACTCATCTCACCTAAAATAAACTTAAGCTATTTTAAAGTTACACTTATAACTAAACTCGGTGTGTGGTCTCTAAGCAACCAAGACATACTTTTTGTGATATTACTTGCCCACCAGGTAAACATATTCTAAAGAGAGCATAGGAAATATGATTAAGCCTGACTAAGTTAGACAAGATGCCTAACCTTAGATGCTGAAGTTAATCTCACCAGTATTCCAATAATGCAGTCAGGCAGAGTGTACTGAATATTAAATATTGTCTTTACAGCTCGATGCATCTTTGAAAACGAGAGAGACACAGATGAGTCCCAGAAGGAATTTCTAGAATCTGAACTCTGAGACAGCACTGTCATGCTAAACACTTCTATTGCTCTGGAAAGCAGCACAAGAAGCCATCAACTGGGTTTGAGTGGAAACTACAAAGTAATGCAGTGAGTCCTTCTGAGGAACTGACTACAATGTCTGCTAAACCAAGACTGAAGCCTGCTGCCTTCTGAAGAGACCAGGAAAATCATGAAGGGAAGGCAGTACTACAACTGCCTTGATGATGCTCATAGATAATTAATTAGAAAGAGAATTAAGTAGTGCATGCTACACTTTTTCTCACCGAAAGTGAATCTTTCTGCTTTCATTGCTACTGCACTAGGATTGGGAAACTCTGCTTCTTTTTGCTTGATGAAATAAGTCCTATTTCTTTTCATTTTAAATTACCAAGCTCCAACTGAACTGTGATGAGAATTTCAAAATGTCTGTTGAGAAAACATTTCTCGTTGTCATTTTAGGGGAATTCTGCTTAAAATCAGATGCATGTGTTTACAAACAAGTTTATAAATGAAATATTTAAGTACAAGTAGTTTCCTGGCTAAAAAGACAGTGCAGGAGACACACAAGTGCTGTGTGATTGATAGTGCTTAGAAATGACTATAGGTGGCAAATGGGGATTATGACATGCAGCTCCTGCTACTGTCACACAGAAATATAGATCAATTTCTCGCATGCTGTGCTGAAAGATAATCTCCAAGGATCTGATGTTCTGTCTTCAAATTAGTTTATAATAGAATTGACTTATGATAGCCAAAAAAAAAAACCTCCAACCAAAAAAAAAAATCAAAACACTTGGCAATGCAAAAAATTGCATCACTCGCATTAGCTTGATTACATTAATTCTCCTGCTCTTTCTGGTGGTTGTTTTTGCTTTTTATTTCTGTTTCTCAACTGAAACCTCATCTTCTGTTGTATTCTGGCTTTACAATGGGTGTTCTTACCATCAATTTAAGTACAACAGATATCACTTAAAAAAAATTACAGTCTTGTGGAACCTGTCTTTCTGAAAAGTATATATTGGGAAAAGTACAGAGAAGGGCAGGCAAGGCTTTTAGGAAGTTCAAGTAACAGATCTTATAAGGAGTGATGGAAAAGAGACTATTAATATAAAAACCAAGAGTATTTTACAAATATTTGAGGATATATATGTAACCAGATTGTAGAAGTAATATTTAAGGTATTTGAAAATTATAAATTACATTAGGTTTTGATATGCAAGAAATTAGATAATTTGCCAATTTTTAAAATTTTATATCTACAAAATAGACAACAAAAATAGACAGCAGAAGCATAGACTCAGAAGATCTAGATGTCATCAGAGTAATTGTGTTATCATCTCTATATTGAATTTCTTCCATGTTTGAGACCCATAATACACTGCTATCACATTGCCTGTGAAATCCTGAACAATACTTTCATAGCACTATAAAAAATCTTAGGCCTGTTGGTGGCAGTATAAATTCCTCATTTTCTGACTCTATTTCTGTCCTTGATATCGTGTACCTTTTTTTTTTTTTCCAAATCCTACTGAAAGACTGATTTTTAGTCTTTCTTATCTGTCACAGTTTACCTTACTGATTTTGAAATCTATTCATCTATGAAATATTGAAAAACATAATTATGGAAATACAATTAATAATGATAGATTTTAAATATCTACAAAAATAGATTAGTATTAAATGTAAGATTAACATTAAGATTTTTCATTAAAGTGTGACTTTTCAGTCTGATCTCACTATGCTTGAAATTTTTTTAAGAAAAAATAAGTTGTGAAGCAAATGAAAGAAAATACTGCACTTCACATATTCTAAGAAAAAAAAAGCCTCATGACTTTTTAAATGTGAAAGAGATTGGTTATGCAAACGTGACATGGAAACCAGCAAGGACTCCTTTTGACCTCATCCTTTTTGCAAATACTTGTTTTCAAAAGCTCCAACACATCTCTGTTCTCATTGCAGAGCTTCCTTAAGCTGCTTGTGGAATGATAGATTAATATTAGAGGATTCTCCCTTGTAAATATTGAAAGCTAAAAATTGTGTAGGAAAACATGTAGGGATCATCTTTAGTATAAGCAATAGACTGAGTTTAGTATATTTGAGTGACTGCAACCTTTGTGTGTGCAAACTCCATCATAAAAGAAAAAAAATATTGGTGGAGAAATTTAAAGGCTGGGTAAGAAAATAGATTAATGAAAAAGAGATTATGGCTATCAAAGCCAATTAAATTTAATTTGAGATAATTATAAGCAAAAATATTTAGCATGCTGCTAAACTGATTAATCAGTTACAGGAAACATAAAACTGAGTTTAGACAAAAGGTTAGTGCAGTAGATTAATAAAGTGAGTTCAAAATAACAGTAACATGTCAGGTACTGACATGTTATTGAGGGGTGCATGGTACTGCCCTGAGAGTACCATGCACCCCTTAGTATGGTCCTCTGCCCCATAGTGCAGAGCCCCATTTCAGCCCTGACTGGTGCCCCAGCTGCCCTGCTCCTGGGTGGGAGGTGGGATGTGCCCCTCTGGCGACCCTTAGGAGAATGCACTGCTCCCTGAAAATATACACAGGGAGAGAACTGCAGTATAAACCTCTAGAACCAAATAAACAGTGTGGAGCAGAGTGGGAGCCAGGAGTTCCTTCCACCTCACAACTCTTTTTGAGCTTGCATATGTTCCTTAACATCATTCACCAGAGACATACAAAAATCTGTGGCAGAACCATGGCCAGAGATTGTTGCCAAATACATGCAGAGTCTCTCATCATCCATAAATCCTTGTAATTTCAATCTACAGCTGTCAACCAGTCCTTTGGTTCATTTTTCTAGGAGTTCTGGGAATAAAATTAATTACTGACCTTTTAAATACTTTTTATTTCCATAGGCCTTTGTATTTATTCTGCTTTTAGAAGGAATGAATGTGGCAAAAGTCCTTAAATTCTGTGTTTAAAAGAATACAGTACAATTTTAAAATACAAGCAATTTTCTTGTTTCAAGCAATAAAAAAATAGCCATTTTAGAAAACCTAATGACCAATTTGAGCTATAGAGCTATTGTTCCTTCTCGTAAAGCTTTCATGAGTCAACAACAGGGTTGAGTCTTTAATGAGTCAGATATTAGTTGTTGGTATTCAAAGATGCCCATACTATGATAGTGTTACTTTTTTCATTACAACAGCACTTTCATCAAACTGATGTTTATAGTCAGAAGTACTTGTGTGTCTAATCACTTTTTTCACTCCCTCTGTTACACAAAAGGATGATTGTCAAGGCTGGACCAACTTAATTGAAAATCTGCTCACACTGGAAAGAGTGATACATTGCCATCTACTACAATCACTTATTCCTGTGCTTTTCATCTATTCACTTATTTCACTTTTTTGGGTGCTTTTCATCTAATCTATCTTTAGATATCTACTGCAGAGATACCTACCTGTGACCTTCCCCCTCTATGTTATCTTCATAATTAGTAGAAAGAAATAGACACTCTGGGGCATGATTCATGTGACCTACTTTAGGCATCCACTTTGGGAGGAGATGAATTGCACCCTAGAGGTGTCAATCTCTCCTTTGATTATAAAGAGTTTTAGATCACCAGCCACACATACAAAGAGATGTCTAGATTTGGCCAGATGGATCTCACCCTCAGTGACATGACTGAATAGGGTCTGAGCCAGGCAAGCTTTGTCTGAAAGCAGCTCAGAACTGGCAGTAGCAGAACTGTAAACCATCAGTGACCTTGAGACATCCTGTTATTCTAGTCCAATATAAAAAAAAAAAAAAAATGCTGGTATCTGGAATGTATTGATTGTATTTTGAACCTTTTCTGTCAGATTAAAAAATGTATATGAGATTTATTGCAGAGTAGAATCCACCTGTTTTCTTTGATCATATTTTCAAAAGAGTTGCACTCATAAATCATATAGATGTTGTATTATGTACTAGATTAATATAGCAACTATATTTATTCATGTCAAATTATTTTTTTCTTTATAATGAGTGTTGCAAAGGGGTTTTTTTTTTGATGTTGTTTGTGGTGTCTTGTGGCTCTACATGTCATTTCAGAGATTTCATATTTTTCACTGCTAATACTCTGTTGAATGCAAAATGTATTTTTTTCTGTACAATTGCAGTTTGCACTGAGTGCATATTACCACCAATTATTTCTTGTAACAATGTAGCTGTCTGCTTATGCCAGACCTCATTACTCTGTCCTAGAGTCAGAATTCTGGTACCCAGGAGTTTAAAATATTTGAATACAAAGTAAGAAACCCATGGATCAACAATATTTTGTTTATTTTTAGCATGCCATTCTCATTAGACTGACATTTTAAAATAATTTGACTCCAAGACCTTGACTTCCTTGCTCTTGGATAGTGGGATGCTAGTGCTGTGAAATGAAATACTATGTTTACTGAAACTTAGGCAATTAGTTTGGTGTCAGGAAAATTATTCATCAGATAGAGACTTTAATAGGTTAGAGAATAACAATTTAAAAAATCCTGATTACTTCTAAAAATATATTTTGTTATATACTTTATGACTACATATAAGTCTGCAGTAAAAAGTATCAAGAGAATTTACACTGAATCATTGCTGAAGGGATCCAAATATCACATAGGTGTTCATGCAACTACCAGGTTAGGGAACCAGGTTCAAAATTCACTTTTAACCTTAGCTACTCAGAGAGATTATTGAGATCTCTGAGCATCCTCATTTTCAACACAGTTTCATAGAATCACAGAATCATAGAAGAAACTGAGCTGGAAAGGACCCACAAGGACCATCAAGTCCAGCTCCTGCCCCTGCACAGCCCCATCCCTGAGAGTCACACCATGGGCCTGAGAGCACTGTCCTGGTTACTCTGCCTCTTGAGCACTGTCAGGATTGGTGCTGTGACCACTTCCCTGGGGAGCCTGTTCCAGTGCCCAAACACCCTCTGGGTGAAGAACCTTCTCCTAAACTATAATCTAAATCTACTCTGATGCAACCTCATGGAGAGCAGCCCAGAGGAAAGGGACCTCAGGGTCCTGGTCAATGGCAAGCTGACTATGAGCCAGCAGTGCCCTGGCAGTCAGGAAGGCCAACAGTGTCCTGGGCTATCTAAATTTCCAGGTATCTAGCCTCACACTACTATGAAGTTTACCACAATTCAGATTTTGTGTTGGCTTTTTAGGTAATTTCTGCTTTGCTTGAATTTGTAGATCTAGAAAAATTAAAAGCTTGTTTCAATTGCTTTTGTGGATGGCATGAAGCTAAATAAAAGAGATATATAGGCACCAGCATATGAATTGAGGTAAAGATTTAATAATTATATTTTAAAAAGTTTTAAATGTTAAATTTAGTAACAAACTATGTTTTTACCTATGTGTGAATGTGTACACATACACATATGTACATGTCATATAGGTATTTCATGGAAAGACATTTATTAAGAAAGAAATTCATGCCTGCAGAGATCTAAAACAAAGAATCTCAGTGCATTCATCGTGTAATGATTAGTTAATTATTGGTCCCTTCACTTTGCCAGGGTGATCCTGGAAATGTTCTATCTAGAGGAAAAAATGTTCCTCTACGTTACTCACTGGTGGAAGGGAAAAGGAGTTTACCCTGTAAATAAAGGCCATGGATATAACATATTAGCTTTTTGCATGTTGTTGCAACAAGTTATTTCTTTCTACAGCTCATGCATTACATACCCTAACAAAGTCAGGCTAAAAATGTCAAATATCACGAGGCCCACCTAGAACAGGAGCTATATGAATCACGTGTAGCAACTGGAAAATGCTGGCACAAGAACTTAAAACCCTCTGAATGTGGTTTTTGTGATAGCTGACGGGATATTTGAGAAGCTGCCCCCTTCTCTCCTACTCAGGACAGGAAAAAAACTAAGTTGATGAGATGCATAGTCTTTCCCACCCCAAGGTACCTCATCAAAAAAAAAAAAGCTAAAGGGAGCATGAGATGCTTGCCTCAATTTACTAAAAATAGTGCTTTTAAGTGCCAAAAGAAAAAGAAGCTGCAGAAGAGAAGAAAGAAGCACTGTCAGTCGCAGAGTACAGTCAAGAGAACATGCTTGTTCAGTGGAAGCCTTTGAAAGGAAAGCAAGGATATAAATGTATATTTCATACATCTATGAGTTTTAACACATATCTGACTTCTCAATGTTTGTGGTGCCTTTCTTCCCCTGTTTATTTCCCTTTCAAGTTTTTTTCTTTCACAGCTGACTTAATTTTTATACTCTGTCTCACATTTGTCATTGTATGGTCATTTGTCTTTTGTTCCTAGTCTTTCCTAGTAAATGTCTTAGATGTTCTGCATTAAGTTATCTTCAGAAAGGATGGAGATGCTGCATCTCCCAGAAGCCAGTAAACAAAACATTAACAGTTGTCTCAGGCAATGCTGCATGTTCCATATTTTTAGTCAGCAAAACAATTTTACACTCGCTGCTCCATTTAAAGCTGTATCACTGAGATAGATCTGTCATCTCTCCAGCCAAAAAGCCCAAACTTACAACAGCAAGAAGATGCATAGCACCATTGTCCTTAATATTGATAAGTCTGGTATCCTGGGAGTGCACAAAGAACCTGTCTCTGGGCATATGGGCACAGTGCAGTGCTACTCTGGAGTGCCAAGATGAGGGGATGGGGAGAGGAACCAGACAAAGCTCTGTGCAGAAAAGATTAAGTTAAAATTAAGGGGGAGGTGGGGGGAGAATAAAATAAAATAAAATAATAAAATAAAATAAAATAAAATAAAATAAAATAAAATAAAATAAAATAAAATAAAATAAAATAAAA
>JAYDZK010000169.1:94067409-94084676 GCA_034509185.1 Euphonia xanthogaster
TAAGCTCCATAGTTTCAGGAAAATAACAAAAACTCTTTGTTTGGTTCTTTTACTATGCTCATCTTGTGAAGTCATTAACCAAATAACTGTTTCCATTGGAGTCAGTTCTGTCTCCTTTGCTCAAAATAAGGAAAGTATTTTAGGTAAGCCATAGTTCTGGCAAAAAAAAAAAAGTAAAAAATAATTACTCAGAACAACAAGATGTCTGAAAATCTTTGCTGATATGTTATAACTCCCATGACAAAACATTTTAGAATAGTTTTAAATTTTTTAATGATTTTACATCACAAAAAGAAACCCATATTTTCACTTTGCAGTGGAAACATTAATTATTTAATTTCTTACCTTATTTTCTTTTGGCAATTTCTTACCCTTTTCACCATTTGCCTGAAGTCCACTACACTATTACCAAAAATACCATACATTTTTAAACAGTTTAAATTTCTGTCCAGCAACAAGTTCAGTAAAATCAAATTTAATTTATTTTTAATAAAAGGATCATTTGCATTGTGAACAAGAACATAAAACTTTTAAAGATGTGAACCAATTGTCGTGACATAAGAGGTATGGACTATTACTCTGTTACATAATTCTGAGGTTGGATTTTGCTACTGAAACATAGTGTTTGCTTTTTCATATGTAAAAGTACTTTTTAAAAAAACAATCTTTTTTTTTTTTAATCTTAGCCACAATAGGATCACATAGATTGAGTGTATAGTTGTTAGAATGCATTCGTTAGATGTCAAAAAGGCTTTTCAACCACAGTATAAGTTCACTTGACTGAGATTTTTATGCTGGTATGGCCATGGCAAGAACCATTAAACTTCATGTACACTACCCTCTTCTCAGAAGTAAAATATTAAAAAATAGACGAGACTTTTCCTCTCATACCTTTATAGAACAATCTATCAGGTCAGCTTCAGAGCATTTTCTGCATTTCTCACTTCTAAAAATTTGTGGTTAACTTTACTTTCACTGAATAAGACATATTCAAAAGTATCTTCATAAAAAAAACCTGTCTATTTTACACTAACTCCTATTGAATAATTTTAGTGCAAACTGTGTGAATTGTGATATATGGGGGATTACTCATTTATTGCAGAATCATCTTAGAAACACAGAATGGTTGGGATTGAAGGGTCATCTAGTCCAACCCCCGTGCAATAAGCTGGGACACTGCCAACTAAATTAGTTTGCTCAGAGCCCCATTCACCAACTTCAAATGTTTCCCAGCAAAAACTACAACTTCTCTGATCAGTTATGAGGGCCATGATATTGATAGAAACAATGTAAAATACGGTATAATAAAAGAGTGAACTTCAGTCTCTTGAAAAAATCAAAATTCAGTCTGCAAAGTCTATTTTCTAATCACTAAATTCAGTAGCAAATTTGATTATTTTTACACAATAGAGGCAAGAAGTTACTATTCTTTCTTTTTTTTCTTAAAATACTTTCAATGCAACTAGAATAATTCAACAGATTTGTAAAATGGTCTTGAAAGATCCAAATCCAAAACAATAAGTTGCCCAGGTACACCTTTGCAACAATATCATATAAAGAGTACCTTAAAAAGACAATGAAATTTTATTTCTTATGCCAAATCTTGCAAAGGCCTTCAGTTCATGTAAAACTGTTATCCATATCATTGATAATATCCATGGTATCTTAAGACAGAAAGTTAATTTCTGAACTATACATTCACAAGTCCCTTATCAACAAATATCTTTGTTCAGAAATTTTCCCATGGAAATAGCTTCATCTGAATTGAAAAACTATATATTGTTCTTTGAAAAGAGTTTGGGAAAGAAAAAGAATGTGGAGATTATTACAGAATTGCAATTTTCAATGTTGCTACTACCACAAAGACTCTACTTCCTCATGTTTTAAAGATATAAGGTTGACAACATTTATTATGGAAATGAAAGTATCTGATGTTCCAAAGAGACATTTCTAGTGCGATCACATGTCCAGTTAAAAGAAAGGCCATCTTCATTCTCTGCTTCAAGAGAACCATATTAACCATTTCACAGAGTAGCCATTTATTAGCACAATATTAAATGTGTGTTTGAGCTCAGTGCATCATGTCCATCAAAAAGTATGCTAGATCTATCAGAAAACTGGAAGCAGTGTACTGAATATATATTTCAAAATACAATTTTTGTAGAGCTTATCAGGGACTTGTTATCATAACAGGCAACTAGAACAGAAACAAGTTTCAGTAGTTTTTTCAGAGCACATTTGCTGAATATAATAATCTACCTTTGCAACAGATGTGATAAATATAAACTCAATATAGCTCAGTGACCCTGCTTTTACTGCTTCCATAAATCATTAAAAGCTCCATGACATATTGGAAAAATAGTCTCTCTTCAGTGTTTGAACAAAAGGTGGAATAATACAATATTGCAAGTAAAATCATCCAGAGTAGATTACATAAGATAAATCCCTTGAAGGAACTAATATTTTGGACAAGATGGAGCTGTTCCAGGTTTTTTTTTACAGATTAGATATAGGTTTCTTAACTTTAATAAATAAGAATAAAGGAAAATATATATGACATTTCATTTCTATTACTATAGATAAGATGCAGATAAATATTCTCTACAAGTGAATTATGCAATTTTCCATAAATAGCTTTTATTAAAAATAACCTGTCTGCTTAACAAAGAATAATAGGACTACTACTACTATTACTACTAATACAAGTAAGAATTTACAGTAGGAAGAAGAAACCTGAGTTTACGGCACCAGGCAAAATTGCCAGATAATTTAAATACAATACAATTAACCAGACTCCAAGAAACAATTGTGATCGAAAAAAAAAAACAAAAAACCAACAACAACATTTTGGAGGATTTATGCAAGTTTGGAGAAGTCAAGAGAACGAGTGGGCAAGGAAATACTCAAGGGTCAAGCTGAATTTCAGTAATAGAAAAAGACCACATTCCAGTGGCTGAACATATCAATTAGGCACACCCCAGATGAATAACCAAAGGAGGTGGATGAATACAAACTCAGTATAAGAATTTTTAATTAAAGGTTTTGCTAGTATTTCATTCTAACAGCAGATAGAAAAGATTTTCAGGCAAAGAACTAGAACTGAGCAATAGGCAGTAGAATTTTACCATGGAATGCATTAGATTAAGCAAAATTCATTTGATTAAGCAAAGCTATGCACAGATTAGAAAAATTTCCTTTTGTATTCATTGTTATAAGTTGTTATTTTAATTTTGAACTGTTATTTCTTATTAGCTTTGCTACTAATATTTTTTTTTTTGGTGGGGACCTATTAAATCTGAGTAGTCTTCCACATCACATGCAGTATTTTTTACTGTAATTAAACCCTATTTTGAAATAATTATATCTTAAATTTCATGTGTGTAAAATACAGTGGACAGTTATGATGTAAATTTTAAATATGAAAATGACTAAACTACTAAAGGATATTTAGTATTTCCTAGTGCATTCTCTGAGGGCCCATTTCATTCACCTGAATATCAACACCTATACAACCAGCCCACAGAGATGCTCTAAATTTTCAATTGAATCTTTTAAACCTATTTGTCTTCACAGTTCATTTAATTTAGATTTGCTTTTTTCACATGGAAGAGAAGTCTAGATCTCTCAGATTCATTTTAAATGCTAGTTAAGCTTAAAAATTAAGCAATGTTTAGATTTAGAAGGAAGAGGCTATGTTTCTGAACATTCTGGAATGGAATGTTCTGGAATAAAAAACTTTGGAAAACTAGAAAAAATGAAAAATAAACCAAGGAATTTGATTTTTGTTTGCTGGTTTGTTGTGGGTTTTTTGTTTTTTTTTGTTACTCTTAGCCACTGGATTTCCCTCCAGCTGTTCCAGGTTTCCCCAGGATTAAACCAACATGGAGTTCTGTCTGTTCAATATCACTCCAGCCTCATAGTACTTAAACCTCCTTGACTGTAGAGCAGCTAAAGCTCTTGCACCTTGTCCTCAGTTTTTGCAAATACAGCATTCTTGCTGCCTCCAAGATGATCTTTCAGATCCCTTTCTCATACAGTTATGCAGCTCCAGTAACAGAGACAACTACTGACATCCTCATTCTTCATTCTTCGCTTTTGTGTTACAAACTGTTGATTTAGCAAGTAGAACTTTTGTCCTTCCTGTGGGCTTCTCAAGATGTACCCTTCCAGTGTGTCCAGCAATTACTACTTTGCTTTCAACTTTAATAAGCATAAGATTTGATGTCTGTGTGTACCCCTTTCCAAAATCATAGCTGCAGGATTACTTTGACAGTTTTACAAAGACGACAAATGATGCTTTAAAAAGAAATTTTTGTATTGAGAGCAATTTTTCCTATTCTCCTTTACACAGTCTGAT
This sequence comes from Euphonia xanthogaster, assembly GCA_034509185.1. Lineage (NCBI taxonomy): Eukaryota > Metazoa > Chordata > Aves > Passeriformes > Fringillidae > Euphonia > Euphonia xanthogaster. The sequence continues at coordinate 94,071,767 of JAYDZK010000169.1, forward strand.
AATTCTATAAATCCATGCCATCAAGATGATGTACTTAAAATGTACCAGTGGCTTAATCCTACATTTATCAGTTTTTGCTGGTTAAGTGATATTTCTTGAACAGAAACGTAGAAGTGCAAGCTCTTAAAAAAAAAAAAAAAAGAAAAAAAAAAAAGAAAAACTACAACTTTTTTGTTTGTTATACTGCAAACTACTTAGGATCTCCTGAATAATAATAATACATTTTATAAGTAACTAAACATGTTAATTTTGTTTATTCCAATATTTGATCTAAAAAGCAACCCTAACTTTGAAATTAGAACCTTATGAATCTTAGAGGCAAGAACCAGAATAACTAGGGGAAAGAGTGAAAAAGTGGCTAAGCACTATTTATTTCTGGCTTCTCTGTTGGCTTTTTTTTAGCTTACAGTAGAAAATCAGATATTAGTACAAGAAAACGTTACCCTAAAGGAGGCATCAGATCTCTCTTTTAGTTGAAGAATAATTAAAATTTAAAGGACAGAGGGAGCCCAGGCTATCACATCTGTCCAAGAAGGTGCAGGACATATGGCTCACCTTGTTAGAGAAGCAACAGCAAAGCAGCATTCACTCTGCTGAACATCTTAGGTGAGGAAGCTCTAGAACCAGGCTTGTTTCCAGAGGGCATAGCATCACTAGCTTTAAAAACTCCCTTGAATTAAACATTTATCCTTTATATGCTAATTGAATCAGTAAAAAGATCAACTCAGTTATCAAAAGTAAGAATAAAAAAGGAAAACCAGAGGGCGGAGGTATCATAAGTGGCTTTACGAAAAGAATAAAAATAACTAAGTAAGAGCTCCATATTATAAAACATATCTCTCAGCTACTCTGGCTTGAGGAAAGGTATGCAGTGGAAGAAAAGATTAGTTTTTGTCACCTGACTGATCATGGCTGACAGACTAGTTTGTCAATACAACATGTGAAATAGTAAACATTTTAAGGCTCATAAACAACATATAAATGACTGCTGGAAGCAATCTTTCACTCTGAGGGAGTGTGGAGTTTAATTTCTTCCTGTGCCCATGTTTTTATTTGCACGCAGTATCTGCATTTAAGTTTACCTACACAATACTTGTTGTTGTGACAAATAAATCAGTCCAGTTATCCTTGGGCAGCCTTTCCAGTGTTAGTAAGTATATTGAAGTACACTTTAATGGGTCTCATAGCATATAATATCTCATGGATCTCAGCAGTTGTTCTATCCCAGACTGTTAAAAGAATTCATCTCATGGCAGTGATGCCTCCATTATTTCTCTGAGGTGTGGAATATCAAAGCCTCCATCACTCTCCAGTGGCATGATGGCATGCACTTACCTTCAAGTACTGGCTGGTATCACCAACAGTCTCTCACACTGCAGTTTCTCAGTTCTCCATTAAAATTAAGAAAGGAAGCAGGGTTGTAGTGTGAGATATCATCACTTGTATCAGTGGCAGACTTTCTCTGAGCTACTAAATATCTAACCCTTATATTTATATAATAGAATATTTCCCAAACAAGACAAAGAGTGCTTCCTGTACAAATAATATGCTGCTTAAATATAATTGACTTGATCCTACTTGCATTCTGAACATGCTTTTCCCATATACTGGATGGGAAGCTAATGGTTATGCACTACAAATTATTGGAGTGCTACCCTTTGTCATTTGGACCATAAAAATTTAATCTGAACCTGAGAGATAGTTCTTTACTTGATTACTGTGAAACTGTTCCTTTTGGAGGAAAGAAAGTTTTCATTTATCATTCTGGAATTTTATCCCAGAAACTGGATACTCAAAAAACTTTTGACAAGCCTTAAACGGAATGTGGTGCGAAAGTTCAATATTTTTTGTTAGCATTGCTGTGAGAATGAATGTTTAAAAGTTTCCTAAAATGTTTTAATACTCTTCATTTTTGAAGATGGCAAGAGAAAAATTCTATGAGAGCTAATGTAGAAGACAACTATTTAATAATGTGGTTATTCCATGTACCCACCTTGCTCCCTATCCTTGGACTGACTGCCCTTATATGAGATGATAGAAATGGAAGAGTAGCATGGGGCAGAGTTATGGCTGAATCTTCTAAGCATGATCAGGTGGGAGGGAAGTCAGCACTGTAGGATAAAGACTTTTGAAACATGAGATATTCAAAAGCAAGTTAGGACACAGGTTATCTGGCATCATTACACTGTCATCAGTAGAGCTGTGATGACTGAATGGATAGAAATTTGACCCAGACATCTAGCACTAATTTTCCATCTCATGAACTCAAAACTAGATCTGTGCATGACCCCATGCTGTGGGTAGGCTGAAGAGAGCATTTCAGAGATCTCACTGAATATTTATCCTCCTTTCCTCTAAAAGCCCTAGGACCCTGCCTCTACACTCTCACCCTCTAGCTCCCCTTCTCCCAACATTCCCCTCTCCCATGGTTGCTTTTTCTCCCAGGAATCTGGTGTCCTCACTTGTCACTGTCTACTCCTCCTTATCTCCCTTCACCAGCATCATCACTGGTGGGTGAAGATGACCACAGAAGAGTATGGGGGTCTTTCCTTTCATTAACACCATCATGCATGAGGAATCTGCAATGTGAACAGTATTTATAATCTCAGATCCCTGGAACCAGAAAACAGATGAAAAATGCAATATAAGAAAAGTTAATTGCTATCTGACTCCAGAAAAATTACTAAAACTCTATTTTCCTTCTGTCTTTAACAGAGGTTAAATAAAAGCCTTTGAAAGTGAATTATATACTAAAATCTCAACATCTATAAGTAAGTCTTATAAAGTGTAATTCTTGGTTTCCAGTAGAACCAGTATTTTTGATTTTACATCTAAAAGATTCTCAAAGTAATACCCCTGTCATATTAAAGTATAATTTGCTTTTGATAAAAAGATTTTGCTTATTAGCGAGACATTTCCTACAAGGGAGAAGCTGTGGAAATCTCTTGGACCATTAACTCCTGACTAATTATAATTAATTATTGTATCACAGTAGAGGAGATATGCAAAAGCACCTCAATGCTCCATTGCATTGGGCAGCCAATTCACACATACACCGAGCAAGAAACAGCCCTTGTCAGGCAGAGATTGTGATCTGAACAACACAGAGGAACAGACGGCTGGAGATGAGGAATGTGTACAAACTCACAAAGCAAATAGGCACTGGACCAGCAGCCTGAATCCCTAACAGAATTCCTCTTCCATGCTGCTTGATTATATGTGTGAGAAAATTTTTAAGGACCCTTTTCTAGGCATAAAGAATTTTCATTATAAAAGGTCACCCAATGTTGGTCCAATAGTAGAGACAGAGGATCTGAACAAAAGTATAAAACTGTGGATGTCTTTTTTTTTTTAAACCTACATCTTTTGGAGCATGCAATTTACCAATTTAGAGGACAGTAAATGAAGCTGTAATGAGCAAACTAGTCACTACACTTTTATACAGTGTCTTCTTAAAAGGATGTATTACATCAATGACTTTCAATTAGAGTTGTACAGGAAACTTTGAATGGCTGTATTATAAAATCAGACCCATCACAGGAGAATAAGAAAAAGGTGGTGTTCTGTTAGGAGAAACAAAAATGTTGAGTGGATGTAATTCTCAAGAAAAAAATCATATATACTGAGTTCAAAGCTTTTGGATGAAGGATTTTTTTAAGGAAATGAACTAATTGTGCTATCAAAATGTAGCACATTTCTTATTCAGAACACCAGAAACATTTATCATTTTCTTTAACATTACATCAATATAAACTCCAGGAGGATCATCAATCTCTAGAGAAAAGGAGTTTGTTTTATCAGGTGGGAAATAATAAATGCCATCACAAAAAACCAACAAGGCAATTATATCTAACAGTCTGCTGACATTCACTGACAGAAACAGTGACAGAGGTTTTTATTTTGGAATGACTTACAGGTTCATTTTAGAAAGCATCTTTTCAGAAACCCAGTGTTTTATCTCATCAATTTGTAGTAGTAGTAGTAGGAATAATGAAGTTCTTGTTCCTTGTAATAGAAATACATCGAATCCATGTTCAATGAGGCATGGACACTGTATGTTTCCCCTTGGAGAATAGCAATTGAAGCAGTGAAGTGAAAACTTCTATTTGCTGCTTTCTCACCAAAAAGAGCCATTTCTGTGTGTATTTAAGCAGAGCTTATGGGTCCAGATGATTGTTAATAAAGCCTCTTTCTGCTTAGCAGTTCTTAACTGGTAATGGTAAGAAACAAATTATCTGCTCTGGTAAAAGCCAGAGGGAGGGCTTTCTGATAATAAAAAATACCAAACCAAATAATATTTTGTTTGGAAAGATAAATAAGAAGTCCATTCCAGAGCTATTCAAAAGTGAAGAATTATACTAAAAATTAGCATCTTTTTATATTTTTCATCTTTTTTGGTCTTATTGTTTGGTTGGTTGGTTGTTTTTTTCTTTTGGGGGTGTTTATTGTTTTGTTTGGGGGATTGTTTTTTGGTTTAAGGATACTGTGTTATGTGTTGTGGTTTTGTGGGAAAACAGGGCACTGAAGATACATTTACTACATTTCAAGAAGAAGATGCATTTTCAATTCCTTTATAAATATCTAGATGTCTCAGAGCAGGGCCAGCTGCAGGATGGACAGCAAGAACCCACATGTCTAAAGGTATTGCTAAATTCTATAATGTTCAAAGGAAACTGAGAAGTACAAAATATGTAGCCCTTACATGAACTTCTCAGAGAACCTTTGCATTATTATAAAGAGAGCCTACAAGTAAGCTGGAGAGGGACTTTTTATGAAGGCAAATGGTGATAGGACGAGGGGGAATGGCTTCAAATGGACAGAAGTCAGGTCTAGATCAGATATCAGGAAGAAACTCTTCACTTTGAGATTGGTGAGGAACTGCGAAGGCAGCGCAGAGAAGCTCTGGGTGCCCCATCCCTGGCAGTGCTCAAGACCAGGCTGAATGGAGCTCTGAGCAACCTGGTCTGGTGGAAGGCATCCCTGCCCACAGCAGAGGGGCTGAAATTAGGTTTTATTTAAGGTCCCTTATAAGCCAAGCCATTCTGTGATTCTGAACTTATGTTCCAGAGCTTAACATCTGTATTTTTCAGACTACAGATTTTGCCAATAGCTTAACAGATTATTCATCATTTGCTTTACATTCATATTATAGTTTCTATTGATTGCAAAACTTTTTGTCTCTTCTTCCTTCCTTCTGCATAATTTTGGGATAGCTTTTTTTTTCCAACAAAACTAGAAGATATAGAATTCTACATAATAATTTCATTCATTATATGTATGCATATATATTTAGTTAGATTTTTAATGATATTTTTCCTTTAAAGGCATTATATAATTTCCTCACAAAGTGTATAATGAAAATTATTTCTGGAACAAGTTTTAGTTAAACTGTTCAAGGTTCCGAATTTGAACATGCTATTTTTAAATCTGCAAACTTTAAATATATGATTTTTTTTTAATGAGGCGTGGGGCAACTGTTAGACTGGGAATATGTTATGAACAAAGCAGAAGAATGGCAAAAGATCAGAATTTTCTCCTCTCTGTTTTCCTTTAAGAAGAAAGGTAAGCAAGCAAATGCTGCAGCATTTCTCAACTGAGACCCTAAAAATGATGGGTTTAAAAGCCCCTGAGAACCATTTATCTGTCTGCAAAAAGAATATCAAAATACCAGCTTCAGAGCTGTTGTGAAGTTCAAAGTCTTTTGAGGCCTTTTATTGAGAGATATAAAACATTATTATTCACCGACCAATTTGCAAACATATGCTGTTGCTTTAAACTATTTTTGTTTTAAGTGACTGGAGCAGGTAAGCATATGTCTACTAAAATTAATGTTTCTCATAGGACCCTCTTTTCTTTATCAGTCAGCTCTGCACCATGTCATAAAGCAAAACCTATTAAGATACAATGCCACTATAGTCAACAAATGGAAACAACATGTTTTCCAAAGTTCACTGTTCTTCTACATTCTAAAATTGAACCAAAAAATACTTATCTTACTTAAAATCCGAAAGAATACATTACAAAATACCCTTCAAAAAGCCAGATTCACTTATATTTTCACTACTCTAGAGTTAGGGCATTTTGATAGTCATTGATTATATTCTATCTATTGATATATTCTATCTACACATCTGTGTGTACAAACATATTTTCTCATTGTGTTGGATTATTTTATTCTTTTACCCTCCTATTACCTGAAGAGTAAGAAAATATTTCTTTTTTGCTTACATGGTACAGAGATGCTGTGAAAACTGGGTCATTTGCCATAAACTGCTAAAAAACACTACAATCAAAATTGGTTCTGTGATCAGGGAGCCATTGTGCTCAGAGCACTAAACAAGCTACAGAACCTGCCTTGGGGAATTTACAGAATTTATCCTTGAGGTAAGTTTGACAGAGATGAGTCTCCAGAGACTCATCTTCTAGCTGCAGGCTAGTGTCAGACAGAAATTTCTTGTATTCCTGCTCCATTTCAACAGAAAACTTGTTTTCCTACTGGGTTTCATTGCACTGTCACCCTGTAGACCTCCTGCACTGTTCTTCTCCTGCACAACAACCACAGCTGTTGCCATCTCCTGCTCACCTTCCAGCACCCACCCAAAACCACCAATCCATCACCCAGAGGAGTCTGCTTGGTTCCCCTCAAGAGTATGGCTCACTAGGCAAGTTTATTTTCTTCATCAAAAGAGATTTACTGAAATTACATTTTTCAGTCTTACTTACATGCTATTTGAAAGAAGAGAAAACTTTATTTAAAAGACCAAAAGTCATGTCAAACTATGAATGTTTTACACTGTTCAATTCTAGTATTGTGTACATGTATTCTCAGACCTCAGTCTACTAGATATTATAAGAAAAGTAAATCAGGATTTTTTTTTAAAAGCATATTTCTTTTGATATTCTATGTTACAAATTGTATAATTTCTGACATTAACTGTACAGTAGCGGAAAATGGTTCACACTTATTCCTGTGTATCTCCTTTCCCTTCTCCATTTTTTTATTTATAATACCTAATTTTTTTTTTTTCCAAAAGCCCTTTATGTTAGAGAATGTTTCCTGGATATCAGTTTAACATTTTTTTCTTCTTACCTAACCTTTCTGAGGTGATATTCCTATCTGAGGTGAGAAAGATTCCTTTCTTTGCAATATTTTTTGCTCAGGAGAAATAAAAAAAATGTAATTCAATATTTTTCATCATATTTTGAATAATATTGGTTTCATTATTTAGTTGGTTGAAAGAGAGAAACTTCCTTGGTTAGCTGCATTTCCCTGCAGAGATGTTAGTTAAGCTTCTGGATTCACAAAAAATTATGTGAAATTGTCATGATGGCTTTGAGTTTCCTTCAGTATTGTATGGAATTACTGTTTTAAAAATTATTGTAGCCATTCCTTTAATCCAGGTAAAAACCTTCTGGATGAGATCTCCTACACCTAAGTAAGTCACCAGGTGATTCCCTTGTGACATGAATTTAGAGATACCACACAGAGAATGTGTGAGATTGCAGAAATAATTGTTTTCTGCTCCAGGTGATTCTGTAGAGGTTCCAAACAGGAAGAGTCTGAGAAGGAAGAAGAGCCATATGAGCATCTTGTTCTTTCAAAGTACTTAATGGTTAAATGGCTATCATGTGAAAAGGGGAGTTTTCTTCAACGCTTTGTCTGAGGAGATTTCCTTGACCCTTAGTGTTTAATTTGTCTATCAGCACCCCAGGAAAGCTGAGCCCCTTGTGCCTGACCAGTCTGTCAGTCTCCCATTATGGGGACCCTTCACTGAGCAGTCCTGCTGGATGGAAGGGCAGGACTGGCTTGTTCAGGGAAATGCACCAGCAGCAAAAGGAAGGCCCCTCAGCAGGTGTTCCTCTGTGTTTGAGTATGTTACTGCCAGTGACTGCCAGTGCCCATGAAGGACTCACACCTACACTCTTTATAAATATAAAATTGGGACAGATTAAGTTTTGATAGGTGATAGTACCTGATTGCAAAATTGTATTTAAGCAACACACAGACAAGCTCTAATCCCTGATAAAAATATTCAGCTTCCACAGAGTGTGATTGTTGCACAAGTGTCCATATAGGGGAGAAGACAAGTTCAGTGCATTGACTGAACCCAGCAGTTAAAATGGAGTCTTCCCTGACTTTCCCCTCATTCTCAACTTGATTTTACACTATTTCTCTATGTTTAGGTGGAGCTTGAGTGACTCTAGTCATAGATGTCTTTGTTACTGATTGGTGTAAGATTTTCTTACTTTGCTTTTAAAGATACAATCAAAAGGAATTTCGAGCACATGCCCAGTGAGGGGTGGCTGTGCCATGGAGATGAGTAACTTTGGGATGGAGGTGTGGGTTGATATTACAATGAGGGTACAGCCAACCAAGTTCAGCTGAGGAGAGAGATTTCGCCACAGCTGTTGGCTCAGCAGCAGGACATCTCCTCCCCTATCTGCCCTGGCTGACAGGTGTTCTGTGGTTTATCAGCTGCAAAGCACCATCAGGTTCCTTTCCCTTCAGGGATTTCAACAGAGCCTGGCCACGGTGTCTCCACTCTGCTCCACCCTCTGTTCCATCCCCTTAGCAGGTGTGTGTGCATGGGGAGTCACTGTGGAATAGGTTTTGAGCATGCCAACTGCATTCCAGACAGGGAGCAGCGACTGTATTTTACCCCAAAATTCCTGTACCATTATAATATCTGTTAGGATGCAAATATAGCTCCTCAGTGTCCTCTAATGAACCCCTAGCCATCTTTCCACACTTGTTCTTTCCCCCTTTCTCTACCACAATCTTAGCTCATCCTCTTGCAAAGTCCTATGCTCAGGTCAAGCCAGTTTTGGAAGCTGAAGTATTCCAAGTTCATCATTAATATAATGAAATAAAAGGCAGACATTTAAAAGTTCATCACAGCCCATATGGAAGTTGTTTCTTGGAAAATTTAAAACATTGGTTTTTTCTTTTAGAAACTGGAGGTTTTTTGAGATGGAAAAGTTGAATATTTTACAGCATTTTATAGAAAGTAATTATAATTATTACCTGCTTTCTACTGCAAACCCTGGAAATCAAGGTTTTAGGGATCTGAGTTACAAAGAAGATACTTAAAAAATGTTGAAGAACCCTAGTAAGTGAACAGACAAGGCCAAAATGTTGTAGTAGTGTTATTAGTTGTATCAAGATAAAGAAACTTAGCAAGGTCTTTTCTCCTGAAGCTTTCTTACTCAGTCTGAGTCTTTGTGATGGTGCAGAAGACAAAGTAACTAAGAGACTAATCAATCTAAATAGTAACGCTGGATTCCTGTGGCAATCAAATGAAGGTAAAACTAATGTAAAATCACTATAGAATGCCTTCCTTTTTTGCAAGGAAATCTTAAATTTTCTAAGAAAATTTATGAAAGAGGCAACTTCCTTGCAAGCATTTTTGACTGTCTTTAAGTACAAGTGCATAACACATTGAATGTGGGGAGAAAAGGTCTCATGATGGTGTAAATATCTGGTCTTCCATGCCAGATTTCAAGATGAATTTTGTTAGATAATTTTTAAACAGTAGTCAGACAGGAATGTCACTGTCTCATCATCCTGTGTGATACGTATGCAAAGTGACAGTTGTGGGCACAATTTAAGGTTTAAATGGCAACTGCCAGGTGTTGATCAGTCTATAACTTTACTAAGATATATTTTCTTAATTTTAGTATATTTTTTAATATGGTAGATTTTTAATCAGAACATAAAATCCATGCCCATATCAAGCATAGCTAACTGTGGTCTTATTATAGTGCCATAAATACAGAAACTCCTAAAGATCTGTGTCTCCTAACTTCAGAATGACTTTCTCCTACTGTCTGAAGTCACCCAACATGATCTTTTACATGCATCATACATGAAGGAAGAAAAAGCCTGTCAGTCATGCAGTATCTCATGCGTAGTCAGAAACTCACCTGGGATTTCCTAGTGTATTCTTCAGCTGTTCTCCAAAGAGCATTCATTTTAATTTGCCAGCCTGTTTAAACACGAAGATAGCTATGAAGATAAACTTCTGTATGATGATTCAGTAACAAAATGATATGAAGCTGTATGTAATTCTGAACCTGTATCATGGTTCCTGTGGAGTGATTGATGCATCAGGCTGTTGCATGTTGAATGAATTTCAGCTGTATTTGCTGTAATACTGAAATACAACTCACACACTATTAATGAGAGACTCGGAGTAACATAGCTCTGTTGGTATCTCATTTAAAAACATCCGTGTCTGTTAAAATGAAAACTGCTCTTTATTTTTCATTTACTCTGTATGAGTCTGCCTTGTCAGTCTCTCTAACGAGACATCTACCAAAAACATTCAACAAAGGGAAAAAAATCTATGTTTCAGTCAAAATAAAAATGATCAAATTTCAGGATAACACAATGATTTTAACTCAGGGATTAATCTAAGTAGCATATGGCTTTTGTTCAGTGTGCCATCGGTCCATATTTTTACATACACAAAAATATATTTCCATTAACAAAATCAAACATGAACCTATAATTTAACAGCCTGCATTTGTATGGGTATCCAAGAATCTAGTAGTGCTGAGCCAATAAGAATCATGATGCTTGAAACAGTTTATTTGGAGATTCAATGCTCTCAACAGACTGTATTATTATATTCCACTCCCTGAACTATATACAAATAAAAAGAAAGACAAAGACAGGAAATGGATATTGTGAATTTTAGCATGTAGGTGCTATACGTGGTGTGTGTATATTTGAACAGTAACATCATTAGGGAAATAGTGTACTCTTAGAATGTCTTTGTGGAAAAGTATTGTGTTGATTAGACTAGATCTCAAATTGCACTGTATTTAATTTAATCAATGATTTTCCAACAAAGTCATTGTAAAGATACAACCCTAAACCCCGTATCTCTTAAAACAAAATTAGTTGACTTCAGGTCTCTATGTCAGATTTTGAGAAAAGGATCAAGAGTTCATATTTTTCCCAACTTGGCATGTCCAGGTGCATTTTTCAACAGAACACTTTGGGGGGACTTTAATTTGTATGATTTGCTCTTTTAATTTAGAAAAACAATACAAAATAAAATAGTTTATCAGTGGGTTGCATGAGATAAGGCCAACTCTCAAAAAGTCAGGGCCAATTTACTGCAATTTGGAGAATAAAGTAGAGGGAGTTACTATGTAACAGATCCAACTGAGTGTGAGACAGCAAAATTTACTTATAGTTTTTGTTTCAGAGTTCTGAAAATTAATCCTCATCCTCATTTAGGAGACATTCATGTAATAGCATAAAGCCTCTTAATCCTTAGGGAAGTGCCATGGACAGTGCTTCCCATTACATCAGAGATTGAGCTGTCTGTACACTGAAATCAATACAGCCAAGAAGTTGATTTGGTATATCCCCTTTCTCAGCTGTGATTCATCATTTCAAGTCATTTTGCTTTCAAAGACTTTTTTTTCCCCTAGTCTGACTGTCCTGAGCAACCAAAAATACATGTTAGCAAAACAGCACTATCAGATTGTTTTTCCATTGAGAAACCAAGACATGTTTACCTCTTTCCTTTTGAAAGTGGTCTACAGAAACTTTAGAAAATAAATTAAAACCATCAGGATATGTCCCCATTTTTTTAACAACTGCTAACAGTGTTAGCAGTTTACTCACAATGTAGCAGAGAAATTTGGAGAAATAACGGCCAAATAATGAATATGAGAATGGAACAAAAGAAAAAGCTTGCCACAAAACCAGTGAGATGGATCTTGTTTAATTCCAGCAATGTAAGAATTAGGCTTCTGAGCTAATGTATTGGTCTAGGATCTCTCTGCAGTCAGAAAAGACAAAGAATCACCTCATCGAGGTGGCTCAACTGTTGATATTTAGTGATAGTGTTCAAAATTCAACTCCAGATTATACCACCAGATACCTATTTTATGGTGAGCTAAGTAACTTCTAATTTTTATTGATTCTGTTGACTAATAGTCCATTGAATATAAGGAAAATTTAATAAACAGCATACCTACAGATGTGTGTATGTAAACACCTGCATCAAGGTGTCTTATTTCTGAACTGAATTCCTTCAAAGCTGGCTAGCAGGTAGAGAGAATCTCTGCAGAGACCTCCATTGTCAACCATCTGTTGTATGCTGCCACCTACACACTCTTAATTCGCCATAGATTTAAGACAGATGTATTATTTTAAATTTCAGAGAAAGAAGTTTAATCTACTGCACTTTAAACACATTTGAGATGGGCTAGTAATGCATATAGGGTTGGGTACCTCAGTGCAATACATTCACTCCCATCCATCAAACCATGTCCTCAGCTGGAAGGGACTTTAAAGATCATCCAGTTCCAACCCCAATCCCTCTGCCTTGAGCAGGGACACCTTCCACTACATCAGGTTATTCAGAGCTCCATCCAACCTGGCCTTGAACACCTCCAGGGATGGGGCATCCACAGCTTCTCTGGGCAACTTGTTCCAGTGTCTCACCACCCTCAAAATCAAGAGTATTTTCCTAGTATCTAAATTAAACCTTTTCTCTCTTATTTTGAAGCCATTCCTCGTTGTCCTTCCACAACACATCCTTGTGAAAAGCCCCACTCCATTGTGCTTTCAGGCTCCCTTCAGGTACAGGAAGGCTGCAGGTAGGTCACGCCTAAACCAGCTCTTTTCCAGGCTGAACCATCCCAATTCTCTCTGCCTTTCCTCACAGCAGAGGTTCTCCAGCCCTCTGATGATCTTTGCAGCCTCCTCTGGACTCACTCCAACAGGTCCATCCTGTGCTGGTACCCCAGAGCTGGATGCAGCCCTGCAGGTGGGGTCTCAGCAGAGCAGAGCAGAGGGGCAGAATCCCCTTCCCACGCTGCCTCTGATGCAGCCCAGGGCACGTTTGGCTCTCCAGGCTGCGAGGGCACATGGCTGGGTCATGTCCAG
>JAYDZK010000169.1:94084776-94157554 GCA_034509185.1 Euphonia xanthogaster
AGGTTCCTTTCCCTTCAGGGATTTCAACAGAGCCTGGCCACGGTGTCTCCACTCTGCTCCACCCTCTGTTCCATCCCTGTGGTATTTTTGAGACCCCCGACAAATAGAGGAATGATGAATCTGACTCCATGTTCTTAGAAGGCTGATTTATTATTTTATGATACTATATTATATAGAAGAATACTAAACTAAACTATACTAAAGAATACAGAAATGATACAGACAGAAGGCTAAAAGATACTAAAGAAAAACTCGTGACTCTCTCTTCCAGAGTCTGACACAGCTTGGCCCCTGATTGGCCGATAAGTAAAAGCAATTCACATGAAACCCATGAAACAAGCACCTGTTGGTAAACAATGTCCAAACACATTCTAAAGCAGCAAAACAGAGGAGAAGCAAATGAGATAATATTGTTTTCCTTTTTCTCTGAGGCTTCTCAGCTTCCCAGGAGAGAAATACTGGGCAAGGGATTTTTCCAGAAAATATGACAGTGACACATCCCCTTGGCAGGTGTGTGTGTATGGGGAGTCACTGTGGAATAGGTTTCGAGCATGCCAACTGCATTCCAGACAGGAAGCAGAAACTGTATTTTACCCTAAAATTCCTGTACCATTATAACTTAGGATGTAAATATAACTCCTTGGTTTCCTCACTTCTTTTTTTTCCCAATCATCCTTCCACAACAGCATTATTAAAAACCAAAATTTTTCATCTTTTCCTTTCTACAGGAAGCAACACAGATTCCCACTGATAGGTCTTACCGGTCAAATCTTGTATAGCAGGAACACGTATGCCTAGATTTTCCAAGCTCTGTCTTCCTTCACAGATTTTAAATAACAGGATTCACTTCTTCATGCCAGGTCACTATTGGAAGACCAAAGACTACTCCAGATAACTGAAGTTTTATATCTCTCACCTTGGAGCCAGACTTACAGAACCCTTTAATGTTCATGATACTACTTCAGAACACTCTCACATAAAACAAATTTTAAAAGCAAACTTTTTGCATACAGAAAATATTTTCAAAATCCTTTGTTCTGAAAGTGTTTGTGTATTCTTTATCAGAGAGGTATTCAAGAAGAATAAAGCTTACTCAGGTATGATATTTTAACTTTGCCTTCAATAACAGTTAACTCTTCCATTTGCTCTGCTATAGTTCAGGGTTCATTAACATTTCTATTATAATCCTTGATTGCTCTGGCTAAGGATATCAGCTGTTCCCAGCCTCACATTTGAAAACAAAGCAGATTTTCAGCCTTGAATATATTTTAATTCATTATTAGAAAGTTTTTAATGGGTGACTGGTTGAAAAAGTACCTTATTCAAGAATAAGATGCAGAGATTCATGTTCAGTGAAATATATAAAGATTTGCTCTTAATACAAAAGCTCTTTTTTCATAATTTCTAACTAAACAAAATTGGATTAAAGAGTACTATAAAGAAAACAGTGTTTTTTAAATTTATAAGAACACACAAAAAATGTTTATTTGCTGCAGGGTCCTGCCTCTGACAAGGGACAAGAGAAGATGCCATTGTGGAAGTCTATAGCCTCCACCCCTGATGGAAACCATTGCAAATGTTCAGCATCAGAGATACTTAAGTAATTTCCTCGTGAAAAGACATACTTTAAAAGTCCTCAAAAATCTACATCATTGGTTTGTAGAGCTGGGCAAAGGTGTGAATTTATGAAGGCAAAACCATGCTTGACCAGCCAGAAAGCCTTCTATTATGAGGTGAATAGATTGGTGGATGAGGGGAGAGCAGTGGTTGTTGTTTACCTTGAGTTTGGTGAAGGCTTTGACACTGCCTCCAGTCCTTTGCCACTGTGTCCCTAACAATCATCATAAATAAAGTATGGGTTACATAAGGGAACAGTGAAGTACATTGAAAACTTGCTGAAAAAACAGGTCCAGAAGGTTGTGATCACTGGTACAAAGTGCAGCTGGGGGCAAACCACAAACAGAGTACCTACCAAGGGGTCAGTATTGGATCCAGTAGAGTTCAGTATCTTCATTAATGACCTGTGCTAGGGAACACAGTACACCCTCAACAAGTTTGATGACACAAAAGTAGAAGGAGCACCAGATGGTTGTGCTGCTTTTCAAAGTGGCATGGATAGTCTGGAGAAGTGGGAAGAGACAGCTCTCATGACATTCAACAAGGGTAAATGAGAAGTCCTGTACCTGAGGAGAGATAAGCTTATGTGGCTATGTGGCTTGACCAATAGGAAAACAGTTGAATGGAAGACATTGGGATCCTGGTGGACAACTGCCCATAAGTGGCAAAAAAGGCTAACAGTCTTCTGGGCTGCCTTAGGCAGAACATTGCCAGCAGGTCAGGGGAGGGGATCAGTCCCCTCAGCCCTAATGTGGTTGTATCTGGTGTGTCCCCAGCACAGTAAGTACATGCGCTTACTGGGGCAAGCCCAGCACAAGGCCACAAAGCTAATGAAGGGACTGGAGCACCTCTCACATGAGGAAATGTCACCCTGGTTTTTTAAAGTTCTTCTAAGCCTTCTGATGCTTACATTCTTGTAACAAACTTTCTCACACACTTTTCTGTAAATACTTATTACTTTGCATTCTTTTCTGGAGGAGGAGGAATTTGATGGACTGTTGGCTTGTCCAGTGTCATTGGAGAGGTGGCACTGTCATCCTCCAATACACTGTCACTTTTGGAAGTCTGTAAATGTTGGAGTCAGAACTAAACTTTCCCTCTTTTTACCTTGGAGATTCCAGTGTCCGCATCGTTTTATTTTGTGTCCTAGAGCAACAAGAAAAGGCTGAGGGAGCTGGGAATGTCCAGCTTCATAACAAAAAGAGTCAGGGGGATCTTAAGAATTTTTATAACTACCTGATGGGAGGGAATTAAATCAGAAAAGAAAAGGAAATCACTCTTCTCATGGGTACCTACTGGTAGGACAAGAAGCAACAGGAACAAATGAAAACACATTTGTGAAAATATGTTTTGTCTGAGCAGAAGAAAAGGTTTTTTTACTCTAAGGATGGTCAAACACTGAAAAAAGTACAAAGAGTCTGTGTTGGGCTCAATACATCTGTAACTGCTGATATGTTTGAAGATGGATGAAAGGGAAGTGTTGGATAAAATGTACCAGTAGACAAGCTTCCCTGTAGGTTCTGTCCAAATGCAGCACAAATCCCAATTTTGAGATCTCTCTTAATGAACCGAAGGATAGTTCTTCAAGAAGATTTATTTTATGCCCCACAGGAACTTTGTGGAGCTTGTGGGACTGGACAGGGAAAAGCAGCTGCCCAGGGAAATTAGCTACATAGGTCTTTAAAAACAGAACAACTTCATAGAGATTATATTATGTATGATATCTAAGCATCTAGGTATCTAAACAGGCAGACAGACTAAGAATATGAGTATATATTCAGTGACAGATTATGACCCACAAAGATTTTGAGGTCATAATTCTTGGAAGTGTCAGAATTTGCCAAAATTAGTTTTATTATTTTATTTTCTTTAATATAAAGCAGTTTCAGCTATTTACGAAGGCAACTGGCCTTTGGAGTGATTTTGGGTATTAGCCTTTAGAGTGCATTAAAGCTACATTTTAGATGGAGATTTTCTACTTTTCTTTTTATAAAGTTTTGTGTCTCACCATGCCACCTCTTTAATATTGCAGTACTTAAAATTTAAAACTCCCAATATAATTCCTTGCTGGTGTTTCCAAGTCAGCAAATTAGCAACACAACACATGTTATATGGGGAATAGCTCAGCAACAGAATCAAAGCCCCTCGACGTTCTCCTTTCTTTAGATTTATTCTGGCTTACTTTGCCGGATGTGAACCAAATGACACATCATAAACCTCAGAGACTCTTTTGTAGCTTCTGCTCAGACTGGAGAATTCCATCTGCTCTGTTAAGGTTCATTAACAACCAGGAAAGTATTCCAGACAGTTTCTGTGAAAACTAAAAGATAAAATTATTATATTATTATAATTTGTTAGTTTTTTTTTCTCATTCAGCCAGAATAGCTTTAATCAGCAACTGGCAGAGGAAAATTCCATGGGACCCAAAACCAGGAGGGCTCATCAAATTACATTGGGAGAATTCTGCACATTCAACTCATGGCGAAGGTATATGCTGTTATAACAGTGAATTGTCTTTGGGACCAGAGTATAAATTGTTTCACATTGCATTTTAAAGAAAAAAGCTTATCCTATGAGGGAAAAGTAAAAAAGAGGGAAAGTGTGCAAATCATGTCTGAAAAACCAGTAAACATATCTGCAGAGAATTCAGAATCACACATTGCAATAAACATTTACATCTCCAGGACCTGAATATAGAAATACTGTATTTACCTGTTCTGAATAATGTCTCAACTTCCTCTCAAGTGATATTCTCAAATAAGCTCCTCACCCCCTTCAAATTGCCCACACTTAGTTCTACATGTTGAAGTTGCATACACTTTTTCAAACTTAATACACATGATATGTTACATGTGTAATATTATTACCTGAATACAATGTCTTCAACACTTTATCATCACAAAGCTGGAGAGTTTATCTTTCAAAATCCAACACAGCTTTTATGGTTCCTTCTATCATTAAGGACTTCAGCATATGGGAGTCACTCCTATAGAATATATTAAGCAACTCACTCAAAGAAAATGAGTTCCATGACCAAGATGTTCCTTTATAATACCAGTAGGCATTTAAGTCTTTGAATATGCAAGATGATTCAGGAGGAAGCAAGGATACAGGATATTATATTGTTTATGCACCCCAAATAGTTTTTGTTAGACAAGTTATTAATTTGTAATTTTATTTCTTTGCCAAGCAAGCATGCAATTTTCTTCATGATATCTTGTGAACAGCAGGAATCTTAATATTTGTAAAAATTTGAATCAATAGTATTTCAGAGTAAAAGGGGTAGATTTATTAGTGTGATCAATTCAATTACAGTAAACTAGTAAAACATTATTTCAGTATGACTTTCTAATTATTTTTTAACTTTAAAAAGGTTACAATTCAGTAAATCTCAACACTTTTTATCACCTGAGTAATTATATTCACATCTGTGCAATAACACATCTGATAAAAGTTAAAGAACGTACCTTCCTCATCCACAAGATGCCAAAAACAGACTTGCAAGAATGAATTGTGAAGTGATTATAAACATATTACAATGCTTACATTCCTCTTTTGCTTGTATTGAGAGATGTTGATTTCTTTTTCTTTTTCAATCATAATGAGTTCATAAGAAAGATTTTCAGAGATAAAACCTTCAGGTTTCTAGGAAGGGTGTAATAACAAACACTGGTGAATGCACTTTAGCTAATATGAGTAGTGAAAAATCCATTATAGTTCTGGAGTCTGGAATATTTCTTGTGTTTATAGTAACCTAAGCATCTTTATCTAAACAAAAACCAAAACACAAACAATCCACCAACCTCTAATGCTGTTAGATTGTCCTAGAGTTCTCTAATAGTAACGCATGCAATCACTTGTTTACATCTCTATACCTGAAGAGTAGGCAGGTTTTCCACATATGCTCTGTTATTATGAAATAGAAAAAAATACAACATCTGACTTATAGGAAAGCTAAAATTTCTTGAAAGTTTTACTATAGAAATTTCAGACTTCTAAATTTCAAAATTCACATTTAAGAAGACAGATAATTAATTTATATTTAGATTTGCCATTTTCCTATGCAAATTTCACAGGAATTTGGAAAATGTGCAAATGGAGACTACCTTCAAATTTAGTCCTGTTTACAATGAAATTAATGCCAGGTTTACATGATAAGCTATGACTATAAATAGTGGGAAGCTAGAAGGAGTCTAAAATACAAAATATTGAAATCTTTAGGGCAGACAGCTAAAAATTAAGTAGAAACATGGAAGTTCTTCATATATGATTTAGAATGAAAGTATTAAAGGAGAGCTGTAGCAGAAACAAAATGACTGAACTTCACCTAATTAACTGTTAACCCATATTTTTTACCATTTGGTCTACTTGGTGGATAGATTTCATGCCCTCAAAGAAATTCACTTTGCTTAAGCAGACAAGACCTTCTTGTAGAAAAGCAATAAAGACAGCCAAGAGACTAGAAGACATGCTTGACAGTTTTGCACTTCTAGTTTCTGAGGGAAGGAATAACAAATGGTTGAGTTATTCAAAGGTGATTATTTTTTATCAACTTTCTTTCCTTTGGTTAGAAAATCATATGCAGTCCACTTAAACCAGGCTTGATTGTCTTTGATTGTATCCATTATTCATGGGCACTCACTAAAACATTAGATGAGTGTTTTTCAGAGATGGCTTGTGGGCTTAGGGTATTTGCTGTTTGTCAGATGTAGTATGCATTCAGTCACGTGGGATGGTTTCTGCTCTACAAATGGACAACTATTCTGTTATGAAAATCACACAATGTCACATTCCCAGAGTTTCACATTGATGACAGTTATTTGTACTAAAATGTGTTTGACTTTCAGTTGCACTATCCCTCCCAGCCCAGAGAATTTACTAAAGATAGATGAAAAATGAGTATTGATGATCTAAGAAAGTAAAACAATACAATTTCTGAACGAGTGAGTAAAGAATTTTGGCTTAAAAAAATTCATACAGAATTTAAAATCCATTATTTGTCATTTTCCAGGCTTGTGACTGATACCAGCTTTAACTTTGCATTATCTTCCTATTTAAACCATTAGGGATGTCCTATAAGGACTTGTGTGTGTCTCTGTCTCATACATTTATTAAACTAAAATGGTGATAAGTATCATACTCACTTAAATGATTGTTACATGTTGCTGCCTGGAAGTGTTCATTCTTTGCCAAGGTTCAGAAATGTTTCAAAGATCAAAAAATCTAGCCACAAAACCAGACATAATTTCCAAATTGGAATTAGCACTGGTAAAAAATGTTAATAATTATCTAAGAATGAATAATCTGATTTATTTCCAAAATAGTATATAACAGGTGGCCAGACCACTGGCACAACCATAGGAATAAATTAAGGCAAGAGATAAGTCTTATTAAAGTTCAAAACAAATCATTCATCATGGATTCATCACACTGATTTTTTTTTTGTTTTTCTTTTCTTCTTTTAACAAAAGAAATATTTAGTAGCCAAGATCCAGAATATGTCCAGTGAATTTTTAAAAAATATTACTAAGAATAAACAGCAAATTATCAAAAGATAAACATAAAATTATTTACTCTGTTCTTTGTTCAACAAAGTAATTACATGTTCAACAAAACTGATTGATAAAAAGCAATTCTGATTCCATAAAAATTTATTTAAAAAATCTAATTTTGCTTTAATCAATTGCTTAGTCTGAATTAATTCTACTACTGTTGAAAGAAGACTGATAATCACAGCTTCTTTTGATAGAATTGCATGAAAGGTAGCGGCTTCATTTCACAGGAGCACTTAATAATCATTCAAAAAACCTCCAAACAAGTATTCTTAAAAAACAGTGCATTCCTGTAAACTTTAAAAATTGAAAGCATTTGAAAACCCTTTCCTCAACTTCAGCTGTATAGATATGTTTAAGAATATAATTAGAGTAAGGTTGTCCTTTGAAGGACCATAAGGATTAGTTTGTAAGACAGCTGTAACTGCACTTTTTAGTGCAGCATTTTACCAATAAATGAATATTGCTTGTATTCTATATTTATTTCATACACACAAAGACATATTTATGCATTATTTTTATAAATATTCATGCTCCTTAGAGACAATTCAAGTGACAGTTGAATCCAAAGATTTCCATGAAGTAACTACATAAAATATGGCAAATATATCCTGGAGCCATAAATCCTGGTGTGCCATGACCAGATGCACTGATTCCTTTGCAGGGCCAAGGTGGGTCTGGGGTGCCTTGTCTTTAGGCACTTGCTTCTATCAGAAGCCCACCTGTGTCTCAGCTGAAGCATGTTAGACCCCTAAGGTGCAAAGTCATCTGACATTTCTAGTACAAAATTTGTATTTTTCTGAAAGACATTTGTTTAGCTTTGCTCAGGACAGTCCTTCTGCAGTCCTTTCTAATTCTCTGCTGCACTACTGGTGACTGCAGCCCACAACTCCATTTAGGGTAGGCAGGATGCCCAAAGGTATCATTGGTGTTGGTGGGATGCCTTCTGCTGCCCACTCCCACTTTTTGATCTTTAACACTATCTGTGTTCCTGCTCTCTCACAGCAATGAGTCTGTCCCTTCACAAGGTAAAACCACAGCAAGACCAGGTAACTCACAACTTGTTTCTTTTTCTAGTCTCCATTACAAATAGAGTGTCTTTAATAGTGGCTTCAAAACTAGTTTGGGGTATAATGGATTAAAAATAATGTGTTGGGGTTTTTTTTCAAAGCAAAAAACATTCAAAGATCCAGAGGTCCATATAATTAGTTTTATGGTCCTTGTTTAATGACGCAGAGAACAGTGTAGTAGAATACAGAGATTGAAAATACTGAGGCTGATTTTTTGTGATGGTAGACAGCCACATTCTACATTTACTTGATACATAATTGATAATGCTCACTCATTTAAAAAGCCAAATAAAAATGAATAAATCTGTTGGTCAATTCCAGCTTTTGATTTTCAGTCAAAATGAAATGTTTTTAAGTCAGACTGAAATGTTTACTGTAGAAAAATTTAATTATACTTCAAAGAAATAATTTTGTCACATTGAATTGTAATGAAAATTAGCAGCAGACACTGAATTGTGTAAAGCATAAAACAATAGTAAGAAGAAATATTTGACTAAAATTATTAAAACCTCACATTTTGATTCAATTTAATGCCTGTTGGACACCCACAATAATAAGGAAGGAATTAGGCTGCAAGAAAAATGTCCAGCACACATGCAAATCTTTATGAAGTCCTGATTTAAAAGTATAATTGCCATTCAAATAGGAATTCTTGTCAAGAGGGAATAAGAACTTATACAGTTCACATAAACAAGCTGTTTTGGATCAAATAGTCACCAATTTGTCCATATCCAGTCAGGTTTTGAATATCCCCAGGGGTGTGTTTCCATTTGTGCCCATTGCCTGTTGAGATGCCAGTGGGCGCACTGAGAAGGGGCTGGTTTCTGCTTCATCCCCTCCTGTCAGGTGCTTACACACATCTATGAGATACCCCTGACTCTTCAACAACAAGTCCCAGCTCTCAGACTTTCCTCACAGAGCAGATGCTCCAGTCCTTTCATCACCTTTGTGGCTCTGTGCTGGACACACTCCATTAATTCTATATGTTCCTTGTACCGCAGAGCCCAGAACTGGACTCAGCACTCCAGATGTGAAGGTGAAGGGAATGCTGGATGTGCATGCACAGTTTCAGGTTTTTCACATAGCAGTAGGAGCAGTCACCACTAAAGTGGCATATTAGCACGCTCTGTACATGCTGTATATGCACCAATTTGTATAATTAACAGACATTAATTTTGACTGCAATTTTTTTTGGTTTTAGAACTGACTACTTTTGACTACATTTTTTTTCGTCTATCTGTTAATGTCAATGTGTTATAACATTGTTCATATAAAATGAGCCCACTTAAAATAGTACAAGACACTGTTACACAATAGTGCTTTGCATCCATAATATATTACATACCCACTGGTTTCACTGACACCTTAATCATTTCCACTAATTAGCTTGTTTCTATGTATATTGATTATTTTAATTGACTTTGGCAGAATTCTACAAACTCATTTAGTGTCTTAATAGACCATATATTTAATAGCACAGTAATTTATTCAACCTGATAGGCATTGCTCTTTGACATTATTGCCCATTATGTACTTCACATTACAAATTCCCCTTACTTGTAATCAAGTGGCAAAGGCATTCTGGCAGTCTAATCCAAATATTAAAGATTTATGTCGACAAGATTAACTTTTATAATCCCTGTAAATGGTATTTACACATTGTGTAGATTAATGGTTCTAAATGGTATTTACACATTGTGTAGATTAATGGTTCTCACTTCTACATCTGTGGATATCTGAAGTTCCTTCACAATTAACTTTATTAGGGTTTACCTAATTGAAGATAACTGCTCTCTACAGCTGTTCATCAAGGTGTGAAAACTCCCCCAGACAAAAAAGGGGATGGTCTTTGTTTGTCCAGGACTGGTATGATTTAGCTGCATGGTGCAATTGGTAGATATGAACTAAACCCACAACTTTATGAAAGTACATTACAAAGTTGAAATGTACTGACAACAAAACACAAAGCACTACTTGAATTTACTGCGACAATTAGCTGCCAGAGCATCTACCAGTGATGACATCTCCTTGGTAAAGATACAACAAGAAGAAAAAGACCATTACAGAGTTCAATGAAAAGAATTTGAGAGACAATTTTTTTTTTTGTTTAATCCCCCCAAGGTTCCTTTCTTCAATGGTAAGCATTAAACAAGGTAGGAAAAAGCACACTTTTCCTAACACAAGCATGTTTTATTATCCTATTCCATCTAATATTCATTCCTTATGTGCTCTCCCAAAGTTATCTATATCTAATAAAAGAAAAAAATTACTATACTTCTACTTGATGATAATAAACTTTATGATAATTACTATACTTCAGAGCAAAGCAGAAATATGACAGATCAAATTTCTTTCATTTGCCACAGCCTAAAAGAACACACAGAGCTGTCTTGAAAAATTGTCTTATTTTTTTTGACCACCTACAACCTGATTACTGGGTTACAGCTTCATGATTCTTTAATGACTTGTAATTGCTACAGAATGAATCTCTGTAATCTCCCATGTAGGTCAAGTTGTTTTTATTATCATCAATATTAGAAGCTACGCCCTATTTTTTTAGTACTGCCTTATTTTATCGCTGTAGTGCTATCCCTTGTTGGAAGGCCCTTTTTCATATGAAGGAACATGTAGATGCAAGGAGATACATGTAGATACAAGGAGTACCATACTGCCTCACAACAACTGTCCTTCTGGCACAATAGTCCTTCCAGGTCAGGGGCCATAGAGATATCACTTAGGGATAACCATACCAGCACCTAAGGTCTAGTCCTGTCTTACTCCTCTATCAGTCTCTTTTAGATTCCTCACAAAACATTTTGATACCTGACTTTTCTGTGTTTCTCTATGGAAATATTTTGTTCGCATATTGGCTTTTGAACTGAGCATCTTAGTCTTCCTCCTCACTCACTTTTTTTCATATTCTCTTTTCTACCTCTTTTGAATAATTTCCAATTCTTTTCAAAATCTTTCCAACTTTAGACTTCAGAACTGGATTAAATAGTTGCAGTGATGTAATCAAAAAAGGCATATCACTTATTTCTTCCTGATATTCTCCTGTTCTACTAAAGCTCCTGTGCACTCTAGCAACAGGCAGAGATTCTGTGTTCAGCCAATAATCCATTACTACCTCTCAGATAACCTTTTGCAGTGGAATGACATGTCAACCTTCATTCATTGGTGGCCAAGACTATTCTTATTCTGGAACAGTCATCTGTGGTCTCCTGTACCTCAATGGAATGCAGGCTAAACTGATTTGATATGTGAGGTGTACAGGTTTGTAGCATTTTTATATGTTACTTCTCTCTAAAGGCTTTTAAAATTTATTTATACTTAGTGATTTTCTTCATCTTTGAAGTTAAACTGGTTAAAAGCAATTGTCTTTTACAAGTTAAACCGTCATGTTATTGTTCCAAAATCAGCTAATCCTGATTTCTGTTCTGCAGCAGACTACCATGAGATAGCACAAAAATATCTTGTCTTCAAGGCACAGACATCTTTGCGGGTTTTTTTCCACTGATTTTTCAGTTTTCTTTCAAAGATAGGTATTTCCTAGAACTCTGCCCAGTTCAAAGAATGGATCTATTACCTAATAGCCCTTTTACTTAGTGGTGATCAGTAGTTTTGTCAATGAAGGTTGAGGATATGTATACTGTTTTCTTAAATAAGCTGTTTTAAAAGTAGGACAGACAAATGTGATACGATGGATGAAAAAGATGCAGAAATTACAGATAAAATTAGTTAGAACTGGATATTTTAATATTTAATTTATTAGTCTATTAAGACTCCTCTTGCTGACGACCATTACTGAAATCTCTTGTCATTTCCAGTTTGTAATCTGCATGATTTGTGTTGTTTAGGCGTTGTCTTCTCCCTGTTTTCCTCTTACTTGCTGTGCTGTTTTCAAATGTCCTATCTCCAAAACTTCCTTCTGCACAATATTTCATTGTCTGCACCCATTTTCTATCACTTCCCAACTGCAGTTTTTCAGTTTGCCAAAGAACCTTTCTGCATTCCACATTTAACACTAGTGACTTGTACTTGTCAGTTTTCTACACAGTTTCCCTTTAATTGCTGTTCCCATTAGCAGGAAGGCAATAAAGCTCAGAATATGCTCAGAGTTCAAATTTCTGAAAAAAGAAAAAAGATCAAGCATATTTTGCAAGGGTTTAGGGTAGTAATGCAAGAGCCTCTATGGGTATCTCCTGCTGCAGAAGTTCTTCTCCCAGCATGTTACCCTTGTATCCTAGATTTGTTCTGAAATAGCCTTGTGGGATAAGATAAACAGGATGGTTCCTCTTCTTTCTAAATGATTTTTTTTTTTTTTTTGGTGGTTGTAGGTGTGAGAAATTCTGGAAAGCAAGCAGAATATGAAGAAGGAATGGTCAGCCTCCAGGAGCCAAAGGACATTCCCTCTCTTTTCACAGTTCTTCAATGTCTCCCCCAGCTACGGATGTGGTAGAGAGGATGGCAAAGGCAATGGCAGGATCAACTGCACTGGCTGAGTAGGTGAGACATGTCACTGAACTTTCTCTTCTGTGACCAGCTGGGCATTCTCTGCTATGGCTTGAATTTTAGCTTTGACACCACAAATTCTTCCTTTCTGCTGTTAAAATGTGGTATCATACACTTTACTGTTGGTACTGTAAAGTTCACTGCATGCATAATGTTCTGGTTTGTCCTAGTGCAGAAGGGGGAAGGACTGAATCACCGGAAAGATTATTCAGAGTAAATTTGCCCTTAGCATCCCATATAAGACATGAATAGCAACTGCAGGCTACTTCTCTGACAAATTTTTAATCCACCTGCCTTCATGGTTTACAAAGAAGTATACATCCCTAACCCCTAGATTTTTGGTTAAGAAAAACAAGGAAATATTCTCTTGCTTATGATGTCTATCACATATTCCTCACTTTCCTGAGGATAGTAAGATCTGACATAGCACCTCTGCAATTAGGGGCAATATAATCAATATTTGGTAGTCTTATAGCATATTAGTTCTTGTATATACTGCTTATCCCGGGCAATACTTCTTTCATCAATCAACTGCTCTTCCTTCCTATCACTTATGTGCTCTTTACAGCATGCCTTTATGATGCAGTGAAGGTTTTCCCTCTGAGCTGAAAGTAATTATACTGATATATGAAACATCTAATAATGTGCAGCAAGAGAAGCTCAAGTATTGAGGATGTAATTTCTACCTAAACTGATCCCTAATTCTGCTTAGATTCTACAGATAGTTGAAAAATGCTGTGACATGCTGAACTTAAACAGCATATGCTTATATCTGTTTCTTTTTGTCACCAACTTCACAGTATCATAAGCCATAACGAACTCACCTCTCACACAGTACTAGCTGAATTGCTAATCATGGTGCAAGAAATACTAAAGGGAGAGCAATACAACTTTAATTGCACAGCCTGCTCTGGCTGTAGCAATGGAAAGTCTGTGTTAAGACAGTACTTATTATACCATATGACATTCCAATTTAAAAGAAATACTACTTGAGGCTGTTAAGATATTAATAGCCTTGTCAACAAGCTTTTAAAAAGAAAAAAAATCATTTTCTGAACACCTCTGTTTCACAAATGTAGGAAGTACCAAATGTGAAAAAACAATGAAGGTCTTACTAGCTTGAGAAATATCAGTCTAGAGTATCCATATTCATGTTTGGTTTTTAATTGCAAGCTTCTCTGTGCAGTCCTTTTTGGTACACATTAACTGCTTCGTAGATTATATCGATATTATTATCAACATTTCCCTAAAATCTTTTTAGAAGGATTTACAGTTTCATACAGCAAGCGAATTACAGTAATACATAAAAACTTCCTAGAGAAACAGTTTCCTTGATCATTTTGCCAAAGCCAAACACAGGGACAATGCCTCTCATGAAGACTTGATAGCCATAAGTCACTGCTGTCCTTGCTGTCTATATCCTTCAACTACTTTTTCACTTTTTTTTTTAATTTTCTCCACTATATTTTACTTCATTTCTAACCTCACTCATTTTTCAAGATTGTAGAGCATGAGAGAGCCCTTAACAGCAATGTTTCACTGTAGGAGAGCTCAGAGACATTGGAAAGCAAATGCCAGGAGCAAAGAGATACACATGGATCAGAAGAGGGGCCTGAGGTAAGAATGCCACCAAAAGGCCCAAAACTCAACCCCTCACACAGAACAGGTATCCCTGATATTGAAATGCAGCACAGTCTATCTGGTAGATCTCCCGCTAGTCTCACATTCACTGAAGGCACCAACTGCAATCCTCACGGAAGTGATAAGATGCTATAACTACTTAGTTTGTCTTCAGTTGTTTTCTGTGCAGGGTGAGACTTAAAAAATTTCTTCTCATTAACAGAATTCAAATTGAAGCAAATTGTCATCTTTCAGCATAGCCCAAAAACCAAATAGAATAAAATAACAGCCAAGATTTTGTCATTACAGAGAGTTTTTAATCCTGTCTTCAGAAAAAAAAATCCTTTTAAATTCACACAGCAACAATAAATTTAATTTTGATGTCTGCACCTTTTTCAATAGCAGCTGAATCTCTTTTTTTAAAAAGTGATGAAAAGAAACATTATGCACCCTGTCATAAGAAGTCCCCAGAGATCTCTTCCAGCACACACTTCATCAATTTTACCTTAATTATTCTATCTTAGATATAATACTAATGGATTTGAAGTGACAGTGGACAGTCCTAAAATTCATAGGATGAATATTACATTTGCACTGAGTAGAAAAAAAATATGCATTTTACTTGGCTTGCAGCAGAGAGAGGTTTAAGCCAAGAAGGAGATTTTCCTCATTGCCAAAATCCAGCCACTAGCTTTGGCACATTTTTATCCATTTTCCTCTCAATTTTTATCCAATTTGCAATTTTATCTTATGTGATGTGCAAGCTGGACTATGTATTAGTATTATGATCTGATATGAAAACAGTGAAAAATCTTCAAACAGCACTAAAACTGTAGTGTGTTCTTGTTTCTGCATGATGAGAATATATTTTGGGGAGTGTAACACACCACTGGTTTTGAAAGTTAAAAGAAAGATTCTTCCTATCTTTCTCTGAAAGTATTTCTGTTGAACTGTCAGGAAAGATTACTGTGCAGAAATGAGCAGCTGTGTGATTTATTCTCTGCAGATATGGCATAATATTTGGCTATTAAAAAAAGACAGATTCTGGAGATGGAGCATTAATTTTGCTTTAAACAAGTTTTGGCATTCCTTTTTCTTCTGCAAGCTTGTTTTTCCTGGGGAAAAAACCCAACAGAAACAGAGCTGAACATTCTTAGACTTTTTAAAATCAGAATAAACACAATTATAAAAATGAAACAATGTTAGTAACTCGACCAAGGCCTGATATAAAATAAATTCATTTAAACATTTTAGATAAAAATATATTCCAGTTTATATGGTATGTCATGAAAGTTATTGTAGTGTATTATAATGCAAGGATAGTTCATCTCTTGTATCAAATGAGATTAGCACCTTTTCTGGCAATAAAGTTCAGAATGAAAATATTTTAATGTATTCACTATGTGGCTTGAAATCATTCATAGACTCTACACTGATTTCAAAGCTCCTAAATATGAATAATCAGGGGTTTTTATTAGGCTTTTTTTACATTTTTCTTTAAAGGTAGTAATAAAAAATGAATCATCCAGCAGTGTATCAGCCATGTCATACTACAGCCATATTACTGAAAAATATAATTTATAAGATGTTGTAGCACTTCTAATTAAAATAAATTTTCATTTAAAAGGTCATATAGCATACCTAATGCCCTTTCTAAACAATCTAGACTAATTTAAATGGAATTCTTCTCTTGGAAAACTGTGAGAAGAGATTTGACATCAATTTCAATACAATTTCTAAATTTCCACACTTGGTAAAGTGTTCTCTACACAGGGTTGCAGGGTTTCCGTGGCTCCTCACGGGTTTTAGGAGCCCGAGATAATGTGAAATACTGAACACTGAACATTGAAGAGCTATCAAAAGAATTAATGGATTTTTGGAAAAAGTGGGGTGAAAATCCTCATGATCCCAGTTAAATCTAACTCAGCTGAAGAGCTGGCAGCAGAATGGAAACTGCATAAAGTAGGTGTTTTCTCAAAGTCCCACAGTAAGCCAAAAGAAGAGTCACTAGAACTCCACAACCCTGCACTAAATCTAGGTGCTTGATTAATGACAAAATGTGATCTTTATTCCCAAGTATATCTTCCTCCTTTGTACTAAAATCAATTTGAATAAAAGACTAGGAGATACATATTTAAATTACTGAGACCCTCTTTCTCAGTTAAATAAAGCATGCAATTTGGACAGTCAATATTCATCAGAAGTTTTCACCATGCACTCACAGCTAAAATGACACAGCTCTTTGAGTTTCATTTTCTACCTACAATAAAGCATAACTGTCACCATAAAATTCAAGTGTTTTGCACAGGAAATACCTTTACACCTTGTTCAGCCATAACCTGAATATCATAAGCTGTTGACTGCTGATGAGCTTTAATGCTATCCAGGGTACCTTAAGTTCACTTCATTGCTCTGAATATGTTAGTATTCAAGTGCAAATCTATCTACTGTTTTAAATCTCTCATTCATCCCTTGTATTCTACCAGTTTTCAAGAAAACAAAACAAAATAAAAAACCCCACAATTATTTCTAGTTTATTATGTTGCTTATGCAAACGTGAAATGAGAAGTCGTGGAAGGTATTTTCACCATCTATTCAGCAAGGTCTTACACTTTAAAAATTTAGATAACCTGGACAACTATCCAGAATCTGCAGTGCTCATTATATGTGTTCTTCAGGGGTCTTCATCATTATTGAAACCTTTTTTATTTTTTTTTCTTTGAAACTTGTATGATTACAAGTCATCTAATGTTTCTTTAGTCATAATAATGTTTCATAGCCATGTTTCTTTATATATTATATCTTCATAAATACTGCATAAAGTCTTTGAACATGAAACAAGGTATTCTTTGTCTTAAAATTTTTTAACATTAGTATCAGCTATTCTACAGGAACAGAACCTTATAGAAATTTCAACTGTCCACCACAACTCCTGTTCACACTCTGGGCTCTTTAATCCCGGAAAAGGGTATCAGTTTTCATTGTCTCTTACCCTTCAAATTCCTGTTGCTGTGCAAAAAGCTCTACTAGCTCTCCAACTAATCCATTTGCATCTACATATATGTGCACTTACAGTGACCCCTCACTTTGCACTGCCATACACAGGACCACACAGCATCCCCACAGGTGTTGCTACTCCAAGATGATCACCAGAAAGGCACAAATCCCAACACAGGGGTAAAGCCATGATTCTGAATGCTCTGCTCCTCTCAGAGTTCAGTAAGTCATGACAGGGACCAGATACAGACTTTAGCCAGGCATTAATATAAAGAAACTTTGTCTCTGAAACCTGCATATTATTGGACAAATTCATTAAATAAACCCCCCAAAACGTAGATGTAGAGTTCAGCAATCTCTAACCCCTGTGTGCATGGATGCTACAAAAATATTTTTTCTGCAGTGTTGTGTGTTAACCCCAGCTGATAACTCAGCCCCACACATCTGCTCTCTCCTCAGCATAATGGGATGAGGGAGATAATCAGAAAAGCAAATGTGACAAAACTCATGGGTGTCAAGATACAGACAGCACAATAAGTGAAGCAGAAGCTGTGTATGCATGCAAAGCAAAAGAAGGAATTCACATGCTGCTTTCCTGTGGGCAGGCAGGTGCTCAGCCAAGCCCAGGAAACCAGGGCTCTATCACATGCAGTGGTGACACAGAAAACAAATCCCATCTCTCTGAACATTCCCCACCTTCCTCCCTCTCCTCTATGGGATATTCCTTTAATACTGAAGTTTATATAACATACTAGATAATGACAGAAAAAAAGGGTCTCAAATGCATTTTAGCAAAGCACTTGGACCTATGATTTACATTACTAAAGACACATGTAGGAAATTTACACATAAAGTATGAAGATCAGCTCTGGAGAATATTTTTTCAACCTGTATATGTTTGATATTTTTTCATTATCTATACAGTTCATTATCTATGCAATCAGTGGTGCTATACTGCAACAGAATCAAATCAAAGGTTGTTTTATCAGTAAGTATAATACAAGACACATGTCTGATTTTAGAGTGCAGGATGGTCTGCTTTGGATCTAAATAACACACCTTTTTCTAAATTTTTCTCTGAAAAGGAGGCAGTTGAAACCATCAAGCCATATTTTGCTTTGTACTTTTAGTAATTTTCCCTCGGCAAGCCTAAATTGAATTTCAGGACACTATTCCCAAAACAAAAGTAAATTTTTTGTTCTTCATTTTAGCAGAGAAAAAAAATTTAAAATCCCACAGCCAACCAACCAACCAAAAACTGGGAAAAGATGTCGAGAAAAGATACTTGAAAATTATATATAGCAATTATTTTCTGTATCTTATGTACCCCTTTTAAGGAGACTAATCTCTGTTTTCTTAATTTATCTGATAAGTAGGAAAATACTGTTACAATTTTACATGTTTATTCTCAAAGTTCATAGCAAAACCGTGGGCTTCCTATCTTTCAGAAAAATAAGTTAAGAGTAGATTTGCACACAAAATGAGATGCAGTTCAAATTCAACAAATCATTTGTTCAAAGGCCCCTAGATTGCACTGCATTGTGTTAAACTGTCTTTATGCATATGCATTTTACTCTTATCCTGGCAAAAAAATATTAAATGGGAATGTTATCAAATAAAGCTGGAATTTTACTATTCATATTTTTTTTCAAAATTTCATTAGGATCTCATCTAAATAATTGGTGTTAATTATTTGCTTACAAAATTTTTAATTTGACCATTATTTCAGCTGAAAATATTAATCACATTTAAATTATTGAAGGTTTTGAAGGACAATGACAAGTAAAATATGTATATATAAAAACAAAACAAAAAATCTGAAAATTGTAAAGTCATCTGTTATATCTGACACTATTCCTATTATTATCTACGCTGTGTCTAGTACCTAGTTCTTTGCTATATCAAGAAATATGACTCCTGTCTCTGTTTGTGCTCCATCCTCATTTTCCTCTGAAAAGACATAAATAAAGCATCAGTTCAGCAAATCTGGTGTTCTTTTATCCTTTCTATCCTTTTTTGCTACAATTTCAGTGCAGCATTTTTCATTTTATTTTCAGCCTCCCGTAAATATATTTGCAGAACAATTTACTATTAGCTGAAAAGCACTCTGCAATTCAATGATAAGTGTATTTTTGTGTCCCTGATTATCCTTTTAGTATTTTTCTGATCAGTTTTATGCCTACTTCGCAGACAGCTTGTAGTTTGAAAATCTTGCATTAATATTTTATTCTGAAGTCAAAAAGCTCTGCTACCCTGGATTCAGGATTTGAACTCAACTCTTTCCATCTATAACTCTCAGGCTGAAGAACAGCAGTATTATGCTCAAATATAAAAAAAAACCCCATATATAATTTTTAAAGTATCACCTATTTGTACATGTAAGCACTCGTGTAGCTGTTATCATCTCAGTATTTATCTGCTTCCCAACCCTTTAAACAGAGAAACATATCTAGCAGAATTTCTCTTCTTGTCTCTCTTCCGAAGGAGACACAACTGGATGGCTATGACAGGATGGTACAGAGGGAAAATAAGCAAAAGAAATAAATGCTGTTTTTATTAGAGTACATGTGAAATTTAAGTGATTCTTTTTTGCTGCAACAGTGGACATCAATTCTTGTCCAAAATGAAAGCTCAGTTCTCAGAAGATCACAAGGTTCCCAGGACTGGCTGACCTCTCCAGCTGTGCCAACAAATAGAGCTGAATGGAAACAGAAGCGATCTCTGAAGTTGTGAAGGACTGGTCCATGAAGAGCTCAATCTTTGAACGGCATTTTACAGATATACACTTTTCCTTCTTTGTTACATTCATTCCATTTTTGGAAGAGGTGCTATTTTTTGATCCAGCATATTCAAGAATAGCTCTGAAGAATCATCCTATGTAGTCCAGGAATTCACATTTCAAGGAAAAAAAAAAAAAAAGCAATCGACCCTCCCCCCCTCCCCTCGCCAAAACTCAAATCCAACCTCAAAAACCAACTCCAAAACCTAACAAACATCAAACATGCCAAAAATATCATGGTGCCAACTTTTTTAATTGATCCAGTGCACCAGTTAAAGATATCTTAGGGAAGACTTTCCATGCTATAAACTTTAAATGTGGAGTTTTGAGAAGTTAAAAATCACAGTAAATACCTGCAATGAAAAAAAAATAAATCACTGTTTATCATGGTAAACTTTCCTCATATGCCACAGTCACAACAATTTTAACAGCTTTTGCCTAAAGGTTTGGGATATTTAGGTTTCATTTTCTGTGTGTAAATTGGATTGGTCAAATACTGGATGAACTAATTCACTAATATTATACAAAAGAAATATCTTACTGTTATATGCTATCTCATATTAGTAGTTATTTATGACTAGTTATTTAATAATGAAAATATTAATAACTCCTTTAACTCCTTGTTTATGCTTAACTTTATAATCCTATAAGGATTATAAAGTTAAGCATAAACAAGGGTGTGTCAGAAATATGCTCTAGCTATGGTTTGTTTTCCTTCACTATCTACCATTTATTATTCTCTGTTTTTTAAAGAGGTTCAGTCATCTAACTAAAGAGACAATATACAATTTGATTTATGAGACATATCACACTCAATGAGTAGTCAATATAAATAGTTTGTAAAGAATTCATATCTGGAAAATTTTTGAGAAGTCATTCATTTTGTCTGTCTGAATAATGAATGCATCAGCCAGATAGAGAGGGTAGTTCTGCATAATCTTTATAAACAGGACCAGAAAAAGCAGACTTAAATACAGCCAAGAACTGGTTTCCAAAGAATAGTTTAACCAGAAGCACTAATGATACTTGAAGGATTGCAGCATCCAGTCACTCAGTGGTGTTCCCCCCTGAGTATTACATTTGTCTGTTCAAACACTATCAAAACTCTTGAGCATGCATATATGCACAAATATGTATGAACATATAAATTCAGAATATATTCATGGAAGAAATATCTTCAGCTTTTATTAGCTATTTTAATTTTGTTTATAATTTTTCTTTTTGCCTTTTGATATCTTCAGAGAATTTCTACCTAAGACCCTACAAAGCTTTGGTTATAAACTATTGTTCATTAAGAACTCCAATAACGCAGTTCTTGAATTTATGTGAGCATATTTTTACACCTCTGTATTACAGACAGTGTAAGTCAGCAGTAAGGGCAGACAGAATGCCATAAGTTATTGATTATGGTGATGATGATGAGCAGAAGCTGAGGCTGTTGTAAGCTCAACTGAGTTACCTTCAGAGTTTCTGTTTGTCTTCTGATGGGCATTAGAATGAAAAACATTAATTATCTACACATAGCAGACCATGGCTCATATTGTTTCATCCTTATGCCTCCCACACAGCCAGTTTCAAGAGCTGCTGCATATAGGCATATGTTCCTTTGTTTGGCCCCACTGTTCATTTTTCTTCCACTGTTCTTGGTTATTATTCTTTATTTCTATGAATGCGTTTAAAATACCCTCTTCCCATGAAAACTGTTAAAGAAACTCTAAAACACCAAAGTACTGCAGCATATGGAAAAAGCCAAACTTGTCTATTCAAAGGCAATCTAAATTTCTGATTTGTTTGAAAGGTTTTCTTCAAAACCTTGGAATTATTATCGTTCTTCCAATTATTCTGGAAATAAATTCTAGAAATACAATTAAATAATATATATTATTATTAACATCATTCAGGAGGCCATTATTATTATTAACTTCTACTTAGATTTGCCTATTATTTCAACCTAATTATTGATATATCAGCAGCTCATCACTCTACTGCACCGAATTTGCCATTTCCTGCTTTATCTTCCTCACCCCTTCAGTAAATTCTGAAATGTGGTATTTCAAACCCCTGGTGAATTTCCAATTCAGTGTCCCTGTCATTCTAATATTAATCTCATACAGTGCTTATCTTTGAAAACATGAAAAAAAGATGAAAGAGAAAAAGACATTAGAATTCTTTTTAATATATTATGCTATACCATACCAGCATAAGGCTTACAGTTTTACTGCTGTCCTTAGTGATGAAACAGAATCATGTCTTCTACTCTCCTTGTTTCCACAGTTATCTGCCTTAGGGATTTTGTTCAATTTTATTTTTTAAAATGTTAAGCTTTCACTAATGATTTTTCAATTTCTAACCTGTTTCTGTCAGCTGCAACTGCAGATCAGCTCTTAAAGGGTTCCTAGTTAAGACCTGCCAAAGGCTGGGCTCATATTGGTTTGCTGTTATGTGACCTCAATTCAGCAAAACACTTGAAGTAATTACCCATGTCCTGTGTGCACATAGACGTAATGACTGACTGAAACAACATTCCTGTCTGAAATCAGAGACCAACACAAATCCTGCACAAAATTAGGTGCATTTGAAGAAATCTTCTAGAACAAGCATTCATTTTTCAAAGGAAAATTAAAATTTCAAGAATTCCACTCTCCTTTTTATTTCCTTGGGAGAATTTTCACAGTAAAGGAAGAAACTTTGCAAATTGCTGTGTGAAACTTGGTGCTAGGACTGGAGTTCGCAACTGCTTTTACAGATATATCTGCCTTTACAGATATTCTGTTCTTGACACACACATGGCATTTTTTTACTTGAATCATTTCAGAAAATTATACATTTGGCTTTTTCTGCATCAATGGAATGCAAACTTATCAGAAATTCATGAAGCCTTATATCTTTGGGCAATTTATGGCTAGTAAAAGCAGCCAGTATGCAGAAACTATTTTCCACTCATACGTTGATATTGTTTAATGACTATGTAATAAGGCTTCCCTGCTTGTTGCTTTTATTATTCATATTGTGGTGTATTGTCATCATATTGCAATGCTCTCATACCTTATCAGTGATTTCTCATGAGCAGCTCCTCACAGGACTGACTCCTTCTTCACTGCCTCCAACTCTCTCCACAGCACAACCAACAAACCCCAACTCTCCTCTCAACCACCTAACCCACTCTTTTGTAGCACTTGTCTTATTGGACACAGCTGTGGCCTATTAAGGGCAGGCCTGTTCCTAAACTTTGGGGATCAGTACAGCTGCAACTCCTCAGGTGTGAGACTACCTTCTGCACTATCTTTGTTTTCTTACATTTTATCCCTCCACAGTGGTGGTACTGTGCAACTCTTAACAGAAAAGAAGCCCTCCTATACCAAGAGTATATTCTAGAGCCATGCTCATGTTCCTTAAAGAGCCAAGAAACCAAAACACAGATATCCACCTCCCTGAGTTTGTAGGCTGAAAACACTGACCTCTGCAGGCAGTTTGCATCTCCAAAGAAGGTGCCTCTGGCATTTCCACTAAGTTTGCAGGCAAGAGAAGATGCCTGATGCTATATGATTATGATGTTGTTACTTCAGTCACACAGATTCTCTACTGAGCCTTTTAAAACAAATGATAAACTAACAATTCAAAAAGACGTTAGTTTTCAGTCTGGAATTAGGGTTTCTGCCATCAATAGAATGCTGGTATCACTCAGCATATGAGTTTTACCATCTCTTCCACACTTTACATACAAAATTTTGTGATTTATTTGATTTCAATATGTTGTGGCGTTAGCATAGGATCAGGAAATATCTTGAAGAAAAAAATACATTTTGAATTTGTTCATCAAAGGAATTTGTCTCAATGTGGATACTCAATTTAGAAATACAAAATCACAGAATCATGGAATGGTTGAGATTTAAAAGGGCCTCTAGAAGTCAGCTTGTCTAACCCTCCTGCTTGAGCAGGGCCACCTACAGCAAGTTCCACAGGACCATGACCAGATGCCTTTTGAATATCTTCCAAGGAGGGAGACTGCACAACCTCTCTGGGCAACCTGTGACAGTGCTAGATCCTCACAGTAATAAAGTGTTTCCTGATGTTCTGGTGACACCTGTGTTTCAACTTGTGCTCATTACTTGTGGTCTTGTCAGGAGGCAAGAAGAGGCTGGCTGAAAACAGGCTGGCTTCACCCTCTCAGCTATTTGCATACATTAATGAGATCCCCCTGAGCCTTCTCTTCTCCAGGCTGAACAGCCCCAGCTGTCCCCCCTTTCCTTACAGGATAGATGCTCACATCCTTTCATCATCTTTACAGCCCTTCCATGGACTCTCTCAGTATGTTTCTCTGTTGTACTGGGGAGCCTGGAATTGGAGTCAGCAGTCCAAGGGAGGCCTCAACAGTGCTGAATAGAGGAGAAGGAACACTTCTTGTGATCTGGTCACAATGTGTTGTCTAAGGCAGCCCAGATAGCCTAAGCCTTCATTGTGGCAAGAGCACACTGCTGGCTCCACCAGGACTCACTACTCTGGAAATTAGACAACCTTTTTTGTCCCCCATACTGTAAAATAGGTCTTGGTTTTTAAATATTTTTTTAGGCTGGTGTAAGATATTTCAGTATAGCAGCTTTAAATTACATTGGACTTCTTAAGCAGTTAAAAATTATATGGTATGTCTTCTGAATAAACAAATGCTAAGGAGAGAAAGGGAGAAAGAAACTACTTTAAAAAAAGTCAGAAAGACCTGTAACATCACGTGACCTACTATGTAACATGGTCTAATCTTATAAATTGACTGAATAAAAAGAAATTTAGCACATAGTGCTCTTGTCATGTTCAGCCTTCAGGCTGTCTTCTAGTATATGTTTTTTCATTAGGTTATGGACTTCTACTCAGTCAGAAAGAGCACTCGAGGAAATTCATTTTCATTAATAGACTTTGTGGCAAAGCTATGCAAATTTTCCTATGCCAGATTTCAATTTCTTCTTGCTTTCTCATTTTTCAGCAAGCCAAAGTCCACTATTAAAATAAACAAGCATGTATTTCCTCTCAATGTAGTGAATATTGACCAGTTACGTTCACAATGGCCACATATGATTCTCCTATTGGGGAAAAAAACGGTGCTCTCCATCTGAAAACATGGTTTTGGTTTTTGAACTTCAGCATAAGATTGTCTCTTGCCAGTTTATTAACTTCACATATACTCTGAAATTTAAGGGTGTTTCTATAGGACAGAGCATCAAACCAGGGTAGAATGTCAGATCAAACAAAGCAACTGAAGACTAAGCCAAATAGCACCAATAGAGTATGTACTTCCCTTTGATGCTCAGAACAAAACTTCCATATCACAACTCTAGATATGAGCGTGATAAGGTTTGCATGTCAGGTTCTGAATTAAGGCCCATGCACGACTAATGGCTTTCTTATTTTCAAAGTAAAGATGGCTCCACCTATTCTGCCAGTAACGGGCAGTAATTGGTTGCTGCACAGTTCTATAAATGTTGAAGTAATACCCTAAAATTAATCCTATCCAGCCCCAAAGATTTGGAATTTTTTAAGTGATCAGTAATTGATCAATTACAACTTCAGCTTTTACCTTTAGGGCCTCTCATGTTATCCTGGTCTTGTACTTCCATGGCCACCCTGTCCTTAGACTTCCCCTTTTGTAGTCTCTAGTTTTCCTTACACAGCCTTGAAGAGGTGAATTGCTGCAGACATATGTAATCTTTAATGGGCTTATTGTTGCTCAAGGGTCAGAGAATAGTTCACCTCATAGACACAGTGGACTGTTAGGAGATATAGATACAATACTTGGGTAAGCATCATGAGCTATGGAAATATGGCATTTTACTAAAATTGCTTTCCAATGGAAGCAGGCTGCCATGGTTTGAAGTGAAGGTTCAGATCAAAATGAGAAGCTGCATGCCTGTGGCTGAGCATAACTAACCTGAGAAACAAGTTACCAGAAGATTCATTACTAGCACACCTCCATGCTGGCTTTGAATACAGGCAAAGTGCAGGCAGAAACAACGTCATCATACCCTACAATTTTCTTCTTAAGCAACCTGGAGTCAGAAACAGTTCTCTGAATATCTTCCACACATTGCAGGTTCTTTAGATGTACTAATAATCAATATCTCATCAGCAGCAATCTTTAATTGTCTCATGATATGCGTGTTTGAACTGTTCAATATTGCTCCACCAATTGTTCTCCATGAATGCATTTTACAAGCTGCATTTTTGATGTAAAATTTTAAATTGAATTACTTTTTCACTGTGTATCTATTTTCCTCATAATGTTAATGGTGAAATATTCAATAAAGTGCATTTTCTCACTATGTCTTGGACATTCATTAATGCACTTGATGTTCACTTGAATATTCAATACACTGGAATATTCTGGGTCTTATATAGTAGCTGCTTGATAAAAGACTTAGGATCATTATACAAGATGCTTAGCCCCAACAAAAGCTTTACTTCCATGTGTCCACCTTGATAACACATGAAAATGTGTTATTAACATAACATGCATAAGGAGACAAAGCCCTTAACATCATAATGGGGACAGTTCTTCAGCCTTTATCCATATGCTCCACAATCCCAAAAGTCTTAAATTGATCTTTTGGTGGTTAAGCAAATAATAACCACTATTGTATCACAGTTGTCTGACTACAGTTCCAGGGTTTTCCTCTTGTATTAGTGAGCAAAATAAAAGTCCATTAGGTGATTGCAGTTATCCTGACCAGAAAACTCTTGTATAAGCCTGATTTAGTGATCCACACAAAGTCTCTAGCACCTTCACATTATGTTGAGCTGCACAAATCCTATGGCAGCATGACAACCTCAGCTGTTTCCTTGTAACAGAGAAACCTGGGGGCAGCTCCCACTTTGTACCAGCAATTATCCCACCTCCATAGTCTTGCCTTTATCTAAAAGTGCAGCAGGAAGTTCTCCTGTGAACATCTTTTATGAATAGTTATTACTTTTCTAACAAAATTGTATAATACCTCAAATGACCAAAAGGGAGGGACCTGCCTCCATGGACAGGGTCTGCAGTGTGACATGGGAAAGTCCACGTGGAGCTGTCTGGTGCTGCACAGATGCCCAATACAGATCTCCAATAGGTGCCCAGCATCTAAAGTGGCATAAGACTGACTTGCTTTTTGTATTCCTCTTCTTACTCTGTCTCAATAAAGCTGTTAAGTTACTAGCTTTTGTTATTGGGCCTTTGTTACTGAGAATCTTTAGGAATTCTGCACCAGCATGCTCACGCTCTCTCTTTCTCTTTCTCTCTCTCCCTCACCCCCTCTCCCTCCTCCCTCATCCCCACCCCAGTACAGAACAGTGGCAAGATATCTAATCAGTGCAAATCACATAGGCACCAAAATTAGTAGGTAACATTTGTTTGTTTCATGAAGTTCTCGTATTAAGGCAGAACAAATACTATATTGAACTGCCACAATATTTTTCAAGTACTCAGAATGAGGGAATTTTGAGTACCTTTCCCTCTTCTCTGCTCCCGAAAACGTTTCCAAGGTGCAGATTTCTTCATTATGTGTAGCATCTAGGTACATTATGCAACCATCTATCTAAAGGTTAGTGGAAGAATATACTGACAACCCAGCATCCAGGCTCTGTGAAGTTCTATATATGGTACTTCTTAGTTTAACATAGAAATTTTATTCCATGGCATAATTAGACTGCTGCTGTTACCCAGTTCAAAGTAGCACTTAAATAATTGTGATGACATCTGCTAAGTGCATCTTGAGAGAGTCCTTTATAATTAATTACTCATTTTCATGAATCATGCATCCACCCAAAGTATACCTGTTACCAGCGAGATGGTGGTAATGGAAATATGATATAATTTTTTGTAGTGCATTGCAGGGTTGAGGTTTTAGTCCATCTTTGGTGGACATTATATATGAGTTATTTAATTTATATACCCTGACAGCCTTGATTCTCGGGCTGTATCTGTGACTGCTAAATCATTGAATGTTCAGACACTGGAAATAGGTTCCAGCTGGCAGAGATGCACAGGCTGCAAAGCTGTAGCCCTTCTTTTCTGAGAAGAGGATGATTTCCGTGTTAAATTTCTACTGAGTATACGTGACAAAGGACAAGATTTGCGGTACACTTTGCCTGTGTGCTTCTAACATGGTTTCAAATATAATATTAATTCCATAATACAGTGTGCATATATACTTTTGCCTATTTATGTTTGGTTTCTTGTCTTTAAGAAGAATTTCTGCTAATCCATGGATGTATAAACCTTATTTTATAATGAATATAATGTTTGTTTAATCGTGTTATAAGTATGTGGGTTTT
The DNA here is from genome assembly GCA_034509185.1 of Euphonia xanthogaster. NCBI lineage: Eukaryota > Metazoa > Chordata > Aves > Passeriformes > Fringillidae > Euphonia > Euphonia xanthogaster. Next base: position 94,113,222 of record JAYDZK010000169.1, read on the forward strand.
TTCAGATAGAGGAATTTTTGCCAAAAATTATTAGGAGTATACTATAATTGAACAATTTTATATACAAGGCTGTCATATATAAACAAGGTTTATATATATATATATATATATATATATGTGTGTCTTCAAAAAACATTATTAGTAATTTCCACCTAAGAGGTAGCAACAGGAGAAACGCTTGCTGTGGGTGACTGACTAATGGCTGTTTGGTGAGGAGACAGGGCTCGTTTTCACTGTTAAGGGGTATGTAGGTCTCCCATATTTCTTTCTTATACTCTAGTCTGTTTTTTTAAAAATAGGCTTCCAGAGCAGCCTACTTTTTACTTTTTGTCATGTTGGATGCAAGTGGGCTAACCAGAAAAAGTGCTGTTCTGGGGTTTCTACCCCAGAACACTTAGTTATTGAGAAGGAATCTGAAAGACTATTTTGCTTTCTTAATTTATAGGCAGTGATTTCTGAACTGCAAGTTTCATAGTATCTCTGTCTGACAAAGGCCAAGAAACTAAATTACAAATATAAAATAAAAAACTTTAATGCAGTTTCAGTTATTGCAATGCAACTATAAATAAATATCTGTGCAATCAGTGTCATCTTACTTTGGTCCTCTTTTATCTAATGGGAGAATATAGAGCAAAACAGGCAGGAATTTCTTTGGAGTTTGTAGCAATATGACAGGGGACAATGGACACAAGCTGCAAAAAGAAAATTTTGACTCGACCTATTTTCACCCCCAGTGTGTTTAAGCATTGTCAAAGGTGGTCCAGAAATTTCATAGGATCTCCAACTTTGGGGACAGCCAAAGCTCATCAGGATGAGGCCCTCACCAACCTGCTCTGACTCCTCTTCAAGCAGGAGGTTTTATTAGACAATATCCAGAGGTCCCTTAAAAACTAAACTATGCAATGATTTTGTTAAGTACTCCCTGTCTTTTTTTTTCACTTTCAAATAAGTTTGGGCTATGATTCAGTCAGCTTTCCTAAAAGCTACATAGTCTGACAAATCAGTTTCAATTTATATGACTACACTGGAAAACACGTGAATGTTATGACAAGTCTTAAAATGTGTTATAGCTTTGTAAGGGCCTTGCTTTGGTACATAATGTGGTAAAGTTTTGAGTAGTTTAAAAGCATAGTAGAAGTTATTTCTAATATTTTAATTAACATATCGTAAAAACTTCAATATAAATACTCTTTTACTCTATAACAATTAACGATATTTTTATAGATCTAGTAGAGATTTTCTACTCCTGAAATTTTGTTTTAAATGAACTCCAATAATCTGGAAATGTCGCTCATTTTGGGGGTATGTTGCAGAACACAGAAGATTTAATGCCATGCCTAGACAAGGTATAATTGAACTGTCCAGGAAAGTAACTGTTCTAGTAAAAGGAATAGTAGCCATATTTTGCATTCCCCCTTCCTATAATTAAATTTATGTTCATTCTCTTACTGTCTTGCAAATTTCATCAGTAGCTAATACAAGCTTGTCAGCAAATCATCAGCAAATTAATTTATACACATATTTTTTAGGGTGTACATGAATGCAAGTTTCATGGCAAATAAAATTGTAGATAGCTGGGGAGCTTGTACTGCCAACTGCTGTGCAAATTAAAGCCACTGAAGTATTTTCTAGGCTCTTGTGCAAATGTTTTCAGTGCTTCAAATATTTATATTTTCTTCTTTTTTAATTAATTAATTAGGGCTGCTTTTTGTATGATTTGTTAAGTATTTCTGATGGGCTCTAGATTCACAAGTCCTGGCACAGCTGATAAGTATAGGAAGATCTCCTCTGGGGCACAGTACCACTTTGGATTGAATGCAATATAACTGACACTTCAATGGTAATAATAATACCTTGACCAATGATGCTCTAATAACTGTACAAATGTTACAAATTCACGGGTAAATAATATTTGATTTGAAACAAATAATATTTGCTTCAAATCAAAGCAGATAAAAAATAAGATAAACAGTTTAAAATATGATAGCTATTGAGAGAGATAACTATGAATAATTTTGGTTAGTGATCAAAAGTAATCTCAAGTAGAAAGCTTGTCTTCTGCAGTATGGAGTAAAACTTTTGAAGAACAAGTGTTACTTTTGGCATTTGCCAGTAATGATGCCTGGACTCCAGCTCCCTTTCAGCCAAGTGACTATATGAAGATGTAAATACTCTATGGCACCTCACCTACATCCAGATGAATGGGCCTGGAAAGTATATATTTTTCAAGAAGAAACTTCAATTTCTCTACCTTTGCTTCCGTTCTGAGGCAGGTAGCCCATCAGTATTTTTTCTTCTTTTGAGTCACATATCTCATCCTTCTCATTTCTCCCTACTACACTTCTTGTATAACGTAGCAGGAGCTAGATCACAGAATAGTTAGCGTTAGAAGGGTGAGTATCCAGTCCAACCCCAAGCCAAGGCAGGGTCTCCTGGAGAAGGGGACATAGAAATTCAACCAGGTGTGTTTTGAATGTCTCTGGAGAGGGAGATCCATGCCCTCCCTGGGCAGCTGTTCCAGTGCTCTGACACCCTCAGTGTAAAAAAGTTCTTCCTCATGTTGAGGTGGAACTTCTCAAGTTTTAGTTTACAGCCATTGTTCTTTGTCCTGTTGCTGGGAGCCACTGAAAAGATACTGGCACCTGCCTTTGAGATATTTACAAGCATTCATGAGATCCCCTCTCAGTCTTCTCTTCTCCAGACTAAACAGGCCCACATCTTGCAGCCTCTCCTCATTAGAAAGATGCTCCAGACCCCTTCAGGTATATCAGCCACTCCCCCCCGTTTCATATAATCAGCAGACTTGCTGAGGGTGCATTCTAACTCTTCATCCAAGCTGCTGCTAAACAAGTCAAGTAAGGCTAGACCCAGTATTGCTCCCTGGGGAATGCCACTGACTACAAACTCCCAACTGGATTTACTCTGCTGATCACAACCTTCTGAGCTCTGCCATTCAGCCAGTTCTTGGTCCACTTCACTGTCCATTCATCTAAACCACACTTCCTGAGCTTGCCTATGAAGATGTTGTGGGAGACAGAGCCAAAGCCTTATTGAAGTCAAGGTAGAGTACATCCAGTGCTCTCCCCTTGTCAACCCATCCCACCGTGCCATCACAGAAGGCTATCAGATTGTCCAAGCATGATTTTTTTTTTCCCCTTGGTGAATTCATGCTGACTACTCCTGATGATATTCTGTTCTTCTACATGCTTGCTGATGACCTCCAGAAGGATCTGTTCCATCACCTTTTCAAGAGTAGAGGTTATTCTGACTGAACAGGTGTTTCCCGGGTCCTCCTTCTTTTTGAAGATGGGGATAACATTGGTCTTCCTCCAGTCATCAAGCACCTCTCATGTTACATTTGTACAAAGATGATGAAGAGTGGCTTAGCAAAAACATCTTCCTCAGCACCTGTGGGTGCATCCCATCAGCACCCATGGATTTATGGGTGTTAAGTCTGTCTAGCCAATCTCTAATCCAATCCTCTACAAAAAAGGAAAACTTTGACAATCATTATTACACAAAAGAAAATTCTTTAACTTCTAAAATTGGAAACTACTTCTATGACGAAAATGTTAGCAAGAGTGGTCAGCCTCAATAGCTGGAAAGACCATTAGTAATATGTGGAAAGATCATCACTGAAACAGAATTCTGCACCAAGAAAAAGGCCCTAAATCTGGGATATGATGAAAATATAGAAAACATAAAAGATGAAGGAAAAAACTCTTTTTTTTTTTTTTGGTAGCACAATATGCATGTGACAGTAAAGAAAAGGTCATGGAATAAGTTTAAAGTTTTCAATAGGCATTAGGTTTCCTTACTTGTTTCTTTTTGCAAATAGGCCATGACTAAATTGTCTCTTTTACAGGATATCACTCAAAAGTATATATGCTGTTTAAGGGGATGGGACACTCATATAAATGGGATTCAGTCATGTCTCTGAAGGATAATGGGCCAGAGAAACCTTTGGATTGCTAATTCTCTAAAACACAACTTGCTCAAAAACAGGAAGTTTTATTGAGTTCTAGATATCACATAGTTCTTACACTCTTTCCCTAAATGTCTGATGCTGACCAGATCTGCGGTGGGATAAAAAGTATTTTGTATGGGTATTTTACCTACCTTTACAGATCAAAGGCTGTAGCTAGAGAATATAGCTGGAGAATGTAGCCAGAGAAAGCCTGAACCACAGGAATTTTACTTCCGTGCTGCAGATGCATACCCTAAATTTGTAGCCCCTGGATCCAATAAAACCAGTTATTTTCCTCAATTTTTGTTAGAATAAAAATATATATTTCCATGAACAGGGGAACTACTGATGTTTGATTTGCTTCAGAGTTGTACCTCCTGGTCAACTTTGAACTTAGAAAAAATATTGGCCATCCTCTTGGCATTATAACACATCAGATCACTGATGTCTTACTGTTCTTCCATTATGGCAGTAGTAGTTCTTTCCCTTATTTCAGTGTTAGTTTGTTATTCTTCATTATTATTATGCTATGGCAGTCCTTTTAACATCCTCTGACCTTGCTTACTGTAATAAACTGTAGCAACCGCCCAGTGACGCAAATCTAACTTTCCTCTTTCCTTTGACTGTTCACAACCTGTACCTGGATATCTAAGATATTTCAAACATTCTGAAACAATTCTACACAAATAAAACAGAGATTGTGATCCCATCATACTTAAGACAAAATAATTCAATATTAAATTATGGCTATTTAAAACAGATTTGTATGTTCAGTTTCTTTGATTTGTATATAATTTAAATGATTCTCAACATTTAGTAATTATGTATTTTTTACTAAATCAATCTAATATGCATAAGCAATAATGGCAGTAAGACTGTCACCATTTCTTTTCAGAATTAGCACATCATTGAGACAAATATAGGAGTACCCTAAATTTCAGCTATATGTTTGCTCTCATCAAAGACTCAGAAATGTTTAATTCTATTTTATGAAAAGCTGAACAACATATGGGAAAAGGAAAGGAAAAATAATTAGTCCTATTTTCATGTGCTCCCAGGCAGATTTTGCTCAGAGGTTTTTGGTTCTGCGGGGATGTGATTTCTGAAGTTTTTTCCTGCCTGAACCAAGAAGATTATATTGACTTATGAGAATTTACACTTTATAAATGTAACTTATTTTATCTTATATTGAAACCCAAAGAGATAAGAAATGCTAGACAGTTAAATGTCTTGCTGAAATAACTGCTTTTGGTAGAAGATTCTTCTGTTTATCCTAGCAGCCGTATTGGTGAATAAATGCTCAGCTGGCACTAAATGTATAAAAGACAAGAAAATATTGTGAGCAAAATTCCCTTTAAGTGATAATCTCTTTCAGTACTAAGTACATGACCTTTAATAGCCAATTTTCCTCAGTTGTACTATGTCTTTGCTTATTTTATTTGATTCTTTGTGGTCTCCTGCTGGTCCAAATGACATCTTCCCAGATATTGGAATCACTATGACACTGCATTTTAGGTACTTCCTGTAGTAAAGTGCAGGCATGAAAACAGCAGTAAAAATTATCTTATTTTAGCCTGGGTCCATTTAGCTCTATGTGAAGAAGAGCTTAGATCTCAAAGTAAGAACAACAATTTTGCTCAGAAGAATTAATTTAGGACCTTCTGAGAGCTTGCAGAGCCGTTGTTATACTACTAATCATTCAAGACCCATGAATCCCAGCTAATTAATCAATTTGTGGCAGACCCACAGTGAGGCTCAGCAGGCAGCGATGTGTCCCCTCACTTCTCAGCTGCTCTCAGCTGCTCTTACTGGAGAAGAAAATGGAGAAGAGAGACATGACTGCCTTCCTATGTGCTCTGACCAGCTGAGGCACAGCCTTGTGTGGGACTTCAGTCAGCACAGTCAGGGCTCGTGCTCACCCCTTTCCTGTGATCCCTGAAGGAAGGCGATTTCAGAGGAAAAAGGCAAGAGCTGCAGCTACCCTTTCCTAGCCAAACTCCTTCCTCCTCCTCCTCCTCCTCGGAAGCTATCAAAGCTTGGCATTGATAGCACACCCTTTGTTCTTCCTTCAACTCCAGTGCTACACAATGAAACAATTTTTCTTCAGACAAAATTGTAAAAACTTTGCATCTGATGCTGTGAGATGAGTGGTGTGAATAGGCCATGAGATAGACAACAGTTTCATGCTCCAGAAATGAGTGAAGAACTTTCCACTCCAGATCTTTCCAGCATGGCTTTACTGCTGCCATCCTGACAGCAGCTGAGCAGGTCAAGGCAGGGGATTCACTGAGCACTTCCAGGAACCTGAAAGGAGGAGACAAGGTCAAGCCTTCATTTATTTCCCCAGGCCTTTTTGCTCCTTTGCTATTAGCCCTCCATCATCTTATCTTTGCAGTACTCAAGAAGATACATAAAAAATTATTCTATTAAAAATGTATATAAACCTGTAAAAATATATTACATTGAATGTTCACTGGAAAAATGGCAGCAATATACAGTGGCAGTAATATTGTACCATAGACACTCACATTGAAACAATTGTCTCTATGGGCACAATGCAACTTTGATTATGTTCACTCTTAGTCTACAGTTTCAGGTAGAGTTTCATATGTAACCTCTGAGATTCATAACAAGAGGTGCCAAAAAAAATTTGTTCAAAAATTGTGAAATTTTAAATTTATATTCTAGAATATTAAAATTTTTGTATTAAATTGGTTGTTGAGTGGTGATCACAGTCCACGAGAGAAGAGAAATTTCATAAGGTTTAAGAATCAAATTCTTTTTCAAGTCTGAAGTTAAATGGGAGCACATTTAGCCTTGTTTTTTGAATTAAACAATTCCAGAACTGGCAAATATATTTAACTATTATTGCAGACACGGAAATATTTACGAAGTAATTATTTCAGTAAGAAATAAAAACTGCTTTGGATTAGTTTACCTGGTCAGGCCAGCAAAGCTTGTGAAAAACCAGAACTGATGAAAACAGCTGTGATCTTGAAAAAGGAAAGTCAGGTCAGTAATTCCTTGCAATTCATTCTGCCCTGAATTAATAATGTGGATAAGGAGAAGCTGTCTCTGACTGTCTCATTCGTTATTGTGAATTTGGGACCAAATGCAGTGGGTGAAGCTTGTTGTCGTTTCTGACCTGTCCCCTACAAATTTTTGAAACATGGAATATTCTTCTGCTCAAAGAAGAAACCTAGATGACTGCTTTTCTTAGTACAAGTTTGTTATGCAATCTGATTTGTTGTTTAGGACTTATTCAGACCTCAGTTTTGCTCATTCCTACCCCTTCACAAACCAGTGATGCATCTAATTAATTCTTGCTTTGGCTGAGGTGCTGTAGTCATTTTGCCTATGCTTCTTGCCAAGATGAAGAGTGGATTTCAATAAGTAATGAGACACAAAGTAATCTATTTATCTCCAAAACTGTCTCCAAAAATAAGCAATATTGGCATGTATATATTATGGCATTTAAGTATTACAGATGTTTAGAAGAAAATCAGGCTTGCTTCTAAAAGAATTACTAAACCACCTATCAAACTTTCTTTTATGGAGTATGAGAATGTCAGTCCTAGAGTGTGATCTAAAATTCCATTTAATCCCCTTCAGTTATTGTGTTCACGTTATTATATTGCAACAATTAAGAAAAATAAGATACATAAAAAACTTCAAAGGAAACTTATTGCAAATCCATAAAAGAATTTAATAAAAAAATTTGTGCTACCAATATGGATTTAATGTGGCAGCTTGACATGCAACAGTGGTGTGAGCTGAAGTGTAAGGCAGACAGAGAGCAGGATGGCAATGACATCCCTGGTCTGCAGGCAAGGAAAGGAAGGGGCAAAGCACACAGACTGTTGTGGGAGAGATGAGGAAGCAGGAATAACAGGAGAAGAAAGAAACATCTGGTCTCAGATTTAGAGGCAGAAAGATTACAAATCCCTCATTAGGAACAAAGCATTCTTTTTAACAAGCTTTCCTATTTCCTTCTACATATTTGCTGCTTTTGTGTACTTCTGTTGCTTAAAATAAGTGTTCACAGATATTTCTTGTGTACTTTATTTTTAGAGAACTAGCAGCAGATAGGATCCTTCTTACACCCATATTTCTGAGCTGCTGCTGCAGGTTTGACTGTTCAGCTGTGAATTCTATGGTTTGAAAATTTTCTGCTTTGACACTGCTCTTTTAAAGAAAATCCCATTACTGAAAACAGAGATGCTTGCAAAAATTAGCCAAGGGCATAAAATGAAAGGAGTTGCTGTTTAATATTTTTCTATAAATAGCATAGTGTTTCTCTTCTCAAGAGACCAGCTGCTGTATCTGTTTGAGAAATACACACCTATTAGACAAAAAGATGAATAAATAAATATGATAAATATAAAAATGTAAATATACAAAGATGTGTATATATATGTATATATATGTGGACTATATAAAATTTATTCACTGAATTTAAAATGCATAATATATTTCAAGATTATATCTCAAATATATTTGAAATATGTCTGTATATATATGTGTGTATAATATATTCAAAATATATATATTTCAAATTTGGTGTTTGAAGGATTGGACTGACATTACTGCAGAAGGGCTTTTAACCTGTCACAGGAATTTGACTTGTTAGAGAGAGGGAGTCCCCAGAGCACCTATTCAGAATCATTCTTCTAGGGCTACTTGGAGTTAGGGTAGTTTCAGACTAGATACTTGCTCTAAGTTGGTCTTCCAGAAGAACCTTCTACATAACATTAGCTGCAATGGATGAATGTAAAAATACAAATACTTTTATGCTACTGGTAGAGCACTGGCATTTTTGGAAGTTGGCTGACTTCAGCATTTAGACAGACATATCCAATGGCTATGCTTGAAATGGTAAAATTGTAATATGTTATATGAGCAACTCCCACAAGATTTCCTCAACGCTTCTCCCTCTTGCAGAACATATAATCACATTATATGTGAGTTGGCATAAGGAATAAAACAAGGAACCCTAGAGCACCATTTTTTGTGTTTCAAAACTAGTAGTTAGCTGCCTATGTAACAGTAAATTGTTTTTGTTTTACTTGAACCTCCAGGAATATTTTTCTGACATTCACTCAAATGCAGGGGCAGTTCTCCCCTAGGCAGCAGTGAGATCCAGTCCCACAGGAGCTTCCTAAATTTTAATAAAACCTTTCTGACTTTTTGCCTTTCGTCCTTGCTATACATGGATGACCCATGTCAGCACTGAGCCCAGCATCATGACACTGCAAGACAAGATGTTCACACTGACAAAAGGAGATTGTATGGTCTAGCAGCAATCCCCACCAGCTAAAGATGTCTGAAGTCAAAGTTTCAGTGATATTTACCTCGATGTGATTAGAATTATATCAGAATTTCAATTGAAATTCCTATTTTTAGAGTTTTTAATGCCTGCTTCTGCCATTCTTAGCATGACTATATGAGGTAAAACATCCAAGCTTACACTTTCTCCTTCTAAACCAGTATTGCATGTATGTACAACAGTTGCATATACCATAAATTTATAAAAGTAGATTCTATCCTGCCATATATAGTTTCCTCAGAAGCCTATAGCTGTTAAAGGATGGATCAGAGGATTTCTGCAAAGATATGTAAAAATCTCTGAATATACCAGATTCAGCCCCAGCAAAATCCATGCTGCACAGCCACTGGCACTCCCCTGAGCAGGAGGTTAAAGAGAAACAGACTGATGTGATCCCTTCCTCAAAGCCAGGAAAAAACCATATACATTTAGAGTAGAATAATTTTCTGGCTTTGAGAAAGCAAGGAAAGGGTCCAACATGTTTGCAGCTGAACTTGGAGCTGTAATCTATACCAAATCAGAAAACATTCCAGGTCTCTGTGCTTCTATATGAGTCAGGAGAGAACTATCTACCAGACCCAAGCAGATTTTGGGTCCAGGTCATACAACAGATCTCCCAAAGAATTTATGATTGCTTGAAAGAAGTGTTCCTCTGCCATCTCCCCTCCAAATTTCAAGGCTAAACTTTTAATTGTTGCTTGCTAACAGCTTCAGTGGCAGAGAATGGTACTTGGCATATTTAATTTGTTAGTATCCATATAGCCAGAGGGTCTATGAAGAGTGTTGTCAGGAGCACAGCAGATTTGAGACATCATCTGAACTACTGTGATTTTTAGGCTCATAAGGATTGTAATACAGACTGCCAGTAATTATACATAAGCAAATGTGAAATATGGCTTGAAAGCATTCTACTGATTTTTTTCAAAATCTATATATATTGATTATAAAGCAGAGGAACACAACTCTAAAGTAAAACAAAGTAGAAGTCCAGTAATTCTACAGAAAATTTTATAGCATTGTAAGTACATATCCCATATATCATGCTCATATTTTTAAAGATAAGATTTTAATTGTACTTCAGCCAATGAATTATTCTCATACAAACATAAAGCAATAACAAAAGCAGCAATAGGCTTACTAATACTTACTACTTAAATATTCTACTAAAGGAAAATAAGGTCATTAGTGAGCTCAGAACATTGTCCCTCTGGAGTAAAATAAACTGACTTAATATTCTTGGAGCTGCTTAAAGCATAGAGATACAGTATTTTCCCAAAATTAAAGTGTTTTCATTCCATTGTGCTGAAGAAATAATCCCTCAAGTATTTATAATGCATAGATATGTAACAATTGGTAGTTTTGTTTAATGGCGCGTAGAAAATAAGGATAATGGATTTTTGAAAAGTAAGCTTAGGCAACTTCGGGACCTGATGAGGCAATGTATAGTCAAAGTATTTGAATGGGTGCTTAGAATTAGCTTCCTGGTTTACACAAGATGTAATATCCAAAGACTTGGTCCACTGATCTTATCTCCCCATTTTAAAAGGTTGCTATCCTTGTTGGTAGCTTAACTGCTTGTACACTACAGTCCTTTCTTATTCACAAGCACCTCAAAAAAACTCCCTGTGATGGTAGAGCAAAATTCACAGAATGGGCAGAACTGAAGAGAGAATCTTGAAATGCTGGCATGGAAAAAAAAAGCAAGTAAAATGTGAAAGCACTTTAGAATTCAAATGCAGGGCTGGGAATGCAGGAGAAATAAGGCCTGAAAAAAACCCAAACTATTAATTTCTTCATGAAAGTGAGAAGTCATTGAAAGAAACTGCAAAAATATATTTTCAAAAATAAATTGCTATCTTGGAGACAGGCAACTACCTTCAATTAGGTCAAGAAGAACAAGTTCTCAGATAAAGCCACAGAAGTTTGCAGATCACTGCACTCCTAAGAAGAATAAAGCTTTTGTAAGATCCTTCTTTAATCTCATAAAGCAAGGGAAAGCAAGAATATAAAATATTTCAGTCAGACTTTTGTGTTATCTAGTTAAACATTGAGCTTTGATGAATCTTTAGGTTCTGTGTGAGATCAGATTTTAATGGGCCTCAAGAGTGCAAGAGTGAAGGAGTGGCACTGGAAGCATGAGGTAGAAGCCAGTGCAGTTCACTCAGCCCAGACTGCATGTTCTGGCAAGGTAAAAGGGAGCATTGCACTGCAGAACAGAAAATCAGGCTCCTACACTTTACTCCAGCAAGTGCACAAAATGCTAGCATCTTATCCTCTTTGGCAAGAGACAAGTACCACAGCAGATGTGGAATAAAACACCATTAAAGCATCTGCCTTTAACTGGAGCTGCTGTAAATGTTTTAGCTGGAGTGCCAAAGAACCAAAGCTAAGTTTTTTACAGAGAGGAAGCAGCACAGTCCAGAACAGCCACAGGCTGCATAAAGATGGCAGCAGCAATCAAGGAAGGTTCTGATCACCAGGAATGATTTCAGATGCATCAGCATAAACAGCACCTCTTCACAGAATTTGTTTGGGAAACTTTCAAGGTTGGATCTATCTCTTCTAATTTTAGGCTTATTCTTGACAGATATCTGAGATGGTTCCCCCAAGCTACTCAGGCTGTCAGTGCTGGAGAAATACCTCATCCTAAAAATATAATTAGTTTGACTCCTAAATGACTATTCTATGAAAATATGAACTCTACCTTAGAAGTCAATTTCTTCCCATTTTTGCCTCAGCTGCAAAAGTCCATATGAATCACTCAGATGTAGCTCAGGTAAATTGTACAACCTTAGTTATGTGTATTCTAAGTAAGGCATCACAAGCACTTAAGAAGACAGAAAAAAAGACATATAAAGAACACAAAAATGCAGCCTAAGAGTAAAAATAAAAATAAGTGAATTAATGAATAATAAAAAAATGAATAAAATTAATCAAATGAAAGAAATTTAAATCCTAAAAAATATATAAAGACAAAGCATAACAAAGAAGAAATCAGAATCTTAAACTCTCTGTGAAAATGCATTTCCCAAGAAGAATTGTCCAATTAATGCTGCAAGTTTTGCATAGGTTTATTTATACTGAAGAAATAATTACACCCTGCTTCTGGATTATTATTCCATTATTACATCAGTTTGTCTCAGGAACCTGAAATAGAAAGCCATTCTGCACTGTTGATATCTAGACTAGACATGGATTCCAACTTTGAAAATGACAGGGATGAAAGCACAAGTAATTGTTAAGAACTTATATATTTTGCAAAAGAGGATGGTTTTAAGTACATTGTGCCCGTATCAACAAGTAAACAGATTCATAAGGAAAATCTTGGTGCTTAGGACCCTACACTCACCCTTTAATCCTCCCAAAGTATGCTTATATAAAAGCATTGTAATTGCTATTTATTTTGTATTGTACTGCTACTGATTTTGAAAGAAAATATAAGTTTGGGCCAGCTGCTATAGACTACCTCTGCTGGCATGTTCTTTATACAATATTGACTGTGAAAGATACTGTCATACCTCTAACAGTGATGAGGCATTTGTCTTGATAATACATAGATGGTAGTACACATACTACTCCGCAGGTATCAAAAGAAAAGTGTAGGTTCCCATCTTTCTTTCATGAGTGGTATCTTTGTGATTGAAAGGTGATCTTGCTTTACTAAGTCTATTTTCTGTTATGGGCTACAGAGCAACCTAACTCTGAACTTCTAAGCAAACAGCTGGGGCTGTCCTCCCTGCTGGGCACCAGCACATAACAGAGCGAGTGTGCAAAGTGCGCTGGTGAAGACCCTGAGCAAAGTGTGTGAGCAGCTGCCTGCCACTAACAAGAGCAGCTAGCAGCTTGATTTTGTTAATACTAATTAATGATTAAAGGAGATTCTAAAAATTCTGTTGTGATCTGTGTGTCCCCCTAGTTGCCAGAAAAGGAAGTTTAAAATAGTCCATCCAGTCTAGCTTTAGCTATCTCAGGGCAACTCTCCAGAGATTCTGCAAACACCAGACTGTATCAACCAAACACCAAATGTTTTAAATTTTAAGGAGTTTCATACATTTGGCACTTAGGTGTCTTTTCCCTTTTGACTACCAAAATGGCTTGTATAGGCCTGGAATAAATACCAAGTTTTTGGAAGGTTGAAGCAGGATGAAACCTTGCCAAAATAAAATGTTATGTTAAAGCAATACATAAAAACCTTTTAGGCACATTGCTTTTTCCACAGCAAAGATATGTGTAAACCACACATGTAAGAATTATATCCAAAAATTACTTAGGGTGTTACTTATTATTGAAGATTTATCATTTCCCTGCACACCGATAAAGAATAAAGGAAGAGTTTTGCTAAAAGCAAATCCTATTGAGAAACAGTTAATGCTCTAAAATTAAAAATCCCGAGCACCCCAAACTTTTTTGCTGTACATAATCCTCAATGAATGAACCAATTTAGAGAATTACATTTCAGTTACATTTTAACGAAATTACTACATCCCTGGATTTTAATATTCTTTTGACTAATAAGAGCTACCATACAACCATGAACATAGTCAAAACATCAAGTGAAATATTCACATCACTTACCTTTGAATATTGAATATGCTTTGAACCTTCCAACTTTTTACACTGATGTGAAAATTTGCATGTCTTAGTAGTTCCAGTGGAACGTAACATTAAAAGGTGCCATGAAATTGGATAGCTTGACAGCCTGTAAATCATGAACTATAACCTTCACTCTGTTTCTTCTCTTTTTGGTCTGGTAATACAATTTTGAACTAAGCAGCACTTACATTTTGCTACTCAGTTGTTTTAATCTGATGCTTTAGCTTTGTGTCAATTTTTTTCCAGGATGAAAAAAACAGTAAGAGATTAGGGCAAGCTGGTGGACAGAGAAGGTAGAGGACAGCTAAACATCTGGAAGGGAAGAACTGTGAGATAGTGCTTGTGTTTTTCTTTCAATCCAATCAAGTTTGCTTTCAAATTTAGTCTTACTCTTTTAAACTGTCTATGTCATTCTATTTACCGTATCAACTATGGCAGAGAGGAGCTAAATTTAACCATGTATGGGTCTGTTGCAGTCCTAGGAATACTTATAGAAAGCATTCAACTTGAAAAATAAACATACAAAAAATGTGAAAATACTCTCAGATGGGTGCAGTTTTTCCAACGTATTTAAGAGTCCTTCAGTTCCAAATATTTAAACAGAACATCTCAAAACTATTTATAATTTCTTAATTCTGTCCAAAGTATCAGAAAAAGAATTAATTTGTAGTCTTAGAATTCTAAAAGTCTTTACACATCTCTGTTTTTACACGTCATCTGTTTTCTGTGATTTCCATTTCCTTTTCTCCCATTTGCTGCTTGCTTTAATGGGAATGCAAATACCAAAGACTGGTCACAGACAAAATAACTATATCTCATCCTTCTTTTCTAATTCCTTCTGTTTTCCTCTTCTTGGTGTATTCTCTGGGCAGTTCATGCTTCCTCAAGCATCAACACTGCAAAACTGAAAAATGCAGGTTTTTCACAGCACTAATCTCACTTGCCTCTTTTTGGTTGGTTGGGGTTTTTTTCCTTATCTTAAACCTCCTTGTATTCTGAATATTACTTTAGCCTTCCCAGTTCTGAGTGTGAGTAATAATCTCTTGATGGCACCTATCCCAGCATGAGTAAAGGCATCCTGTTGCTGAGACACTGAGGTTAAAATGAATTCACATTGATGGTGCTTCATAGGCTCTTTTTAGGCTATTTTGGTAGTTCAGCTATTGTTTCTGCTTCTCTATTTCTGTTGTTTAAGACAATTTTCTCAAAATGAAAATGTTTCTTTATACAAAATATTGAAATATTTGAATTCGTTATATTTTTAAAAAAAAAACCCTAGTACTGTATATAAAAAATCCTCATATAAAATTTTATATTAATTTCAGATCATATAATCTCCTTATAGCTTCATATATTGTTACAATAGGCTTTTGAGTTTTAAAAGTTACAGACAATAATTAATCTTGTAATAAATTATTTCATTAGTTTTCTCAGGTATTTTACATAGGGAGGAGCTGATGCCTCCAAGATTAATAATTTCACCTTTGCATTAAACATGCTAGAGCTAATTTTGTAGACAGTTTCTGCTGATTCAGTCCCCAGTGAATCAGCACAGATGCCTGAAAATGTGAGTGCCTGCAATCATTTCAGTTCAATACCTGATTAATATACAATGTGTATGTTATGTTTGTTGAAATAGAAGTAGCAATATAAAGAAAATTCAGAACTCCTGGATTGTCGATTTGCTCTCCAGATGGTAAAAAAGGACGTGCAAAAAGCCCCAAATGTGACTTAGTGGTGGGCAGTCATGTTTGGGGTTGGATTACAGGTCAGGAATATAAATATTGTTTTTTCTATTCCCACTCCAGGAGTATAAAGCTGCCATAAACCCAGCTGAATTTATGCTGAAGGACTGATTATCTAGGAATAATCTGAACAAGATTCTTTGCGACTTTTATAGATCATGTGAACAAGAAAAAATGAGATAAGGATAGCAACTATTTAAATTTTGTGGTTAATATGAGATAATCTGAGTTTTCCAGTCAAAGTATCATTTTAATGTCTATTAAAAGGATCGGATACACTTCACAACTTTTTTATCCCTGTTTAACCTTAGGGGAATTGCCACGTCTGTAATTTCCAAAAATGCATAAGCCTTTCACTACTAATGGACTTCTCATCCTAAGTCAATTAAGTGCTTACTGAAAGTTCTGCCAAGAGTTTTCCTCCCAAGTCTGTCTGCCTTTTCTTTAAGTTTCAAGAGCAGCATTTTCCTATATGATATTTTTAAAACCATGTCTATGTATAGGATTTGGATCTCCTATGCACCATCTTTAAATATTAATAGAAATATTTAAAATAAAATCTTAATATCCACATAGATTATAGCTATTTTGCAGAACGTGTCTGTTCTTAGAGCTGAATAAATGTTTGCAACTTTGTTTACAAAAGATAAAATTAAATTCCTCCTATACTTTTATACTTTCCTTTACAGTACACATTGTCTTAACAGGACTTTAAAAATTAAAATGATGAAACACTTTTGTAAAATTTATTAAATACCAGCATACTCTTCAAAACTGACATGCAAACATTTCCAGTGAATATGTGAATATTCAGGAAAAAATATGGTTAATGGCTTCCATATTTTCACATCGTCCATCTCTCATGCATGTTCTCACTCATCAGAGACCTAATTTTTTAAACAATACCTGTCCTCAAAAAAATAAGAGAATGTCTAAAGCAGTTTGAACAAGTCACACATTCAAACAGCTACTTGAAATTTTTATATGTTTTTGCTGAAAAATTTCAACTACCTTACAACACCAGTTGCATATAAAAAACATGAATTCCAGTCAAGATATATCAAAGAATTAAAGGTTCTAAAATTGAAATATTGCAGAATAAAACCATTGACAGGAAACGCTTATTAATTAAAAACATTTATTAGTGCTGTGGTATGTATGGTGTTTTCTGCCCCTGCCTTTCTGTCAATATCACTACAATATATTTTGAATATTGTCTCAGAATTACACTTGGTATCAAAGAATACGTGTAGCTTTGAAGGAAGACTAAGACTACCCCTAGGCAGAGATTTCAGGTGAATTTCTTAATGCAACAGAGGAGAAATACCTGGATTCATTCTATTTATCTGAAATAGGTACACAGCCTTGGCTTGTGTGGGCATATTTGCAGAAGAGTGGAGGCATCTTGTGGATGGTCTATCCCTGGAAGTATTCAGGGCCAGATGTGAGCCTGGGAAGCCTGATGTAGAGGGTGGCATCCCCCCCATAGCAGATGGGTTTGGAATTACATGATCTCTAATCAACCCTCAAACCTAAGCCATTCATACCCAGTGAGGATCCAGACCCTCATGCCCAAAAGATGGAAACTATTCCCACTGAGCAAAGGATCCCAAGACCAGTGCTCATGCAGGGGACTCCCAAATTATGTAAGAGGGGAAAGGAGCAGAATGATAGCTCTGTGAGTTTTGAGGCTTCCTGGGAAGAAAAGAAAATGGAGCTTTTGATTAGTGCAGAGGACAGGTCCTATGAGGAGCAGTTGAGGGAAATTGGGTGATTTATCCTGGAGAAAAGGAGGCACAGAGAGTTTGCTCCCTGCAAGTACCCAAAAAGAGCTTGTAGCAATGTGGGGTCAGTCTCTTTTCACAGGTAGCAAGTGATTGGAAGAGGAGTCCTCAAGTTGTGTCTGTCACAGAAAGGATTCTCAAGCACTGGATGCCCAAGCAAGTGGTTGAATCTTCATCCCTGGAGGCATTTCAGACATGTGGATATGGTATTTAGGGAAGTGGTTTAATGGTGGACCTGAAAGTGTTAGGTTTACTGTTGGATTTAATTACACGAAAGGTCTTTCCAAATCTAAATGATTCTATGCTTCTCTAGTCTATGACCTCACATTCTGCATTGCAGTAGAGGGGTTTTCTTTGATGAATGTTATCAATAGCAGGCAGGACTCTTGCTGAAGTTTTTCCTCAGACCTATGCACCTGCAGAACATATTTCATTACCCAGCACAGGAGATAGCCTTAATATATTAGAAACTTAGCAAAAATGTGTGAAGTAAATGTATTGTACATACCCAGTGTGTGATTTGTGAACTCAATTCAAAACAAATGTTTACTAGAACATGAAGACACACTTTTCCACAGAAAGAGGTTTTTCCATGCCAGGCTTCATCATTTGATACCAGCAGCAGTGGGAGTGGTTCTGTAAAAAAAAAAAAGAAAAAAGGTAGCAACTGGGTTTTTTGTTTTGTGTTCTTCTTTAAATGTCAGAGAAACATATTTCACTCTTCTTTATCACAATGTTCTAAAAATTGGTTAATTTAGGTTGAAAGAGAAACAAGCCTGTGGGAAGAGATCAGATCTAGAAAACTGTTCCTCAAAGTTTGAAGTTTAAGAACGTGAAGAGCAAGTGAAATATGTGCTTTGAGACTTCATTGCAGTTACTGCTTTCTGCAATGAAAAATTGATTTTCAGCAGATCTTTCTGAAACAGGCTACAAATTTTGAAAATGTAAGAAAATCCATGGATCTTACTTCTTCTATTTAATTTTCAAATTCTCAGAATTTATTTAAATATTTTGATTTTGATTTACTTATGTCATATCCCTGCACCTGGAGGGATCAAAATACAAGGGGGTTGGATGTTTCTCTGCGCACTAGGGAATCTGTGCTCAGAAGGTCAGATATTACAGATGTTCCTTACTTGAGTCTCTGTGTACCAAAGGGGAAAAGCAAACTCCCTGAAAATCTTCTCACACACACAAATATTTATACTGGAGAGCAGGTTGAAAGAAGAGAAAAACAGAAAGGGGTTTTAGCTAGGTGACCACAAGATTTTAACAATTCTAAATCCATCAAATGAGATAGATTTAAAAAGACAGCACTCTACAGATACAGAGGCCTAAAATTCTTGTCACTAATGGATGCTGTGTTTATCATTAAGTATCTCCACTCGTAACATTGAGAAAAATGTTATTAGGTTGCCAAAAAGATGAAATACTATCATCATCAGCAGAAGTAGAGGCAATATCCCATGTAAAAAGGAAAAAAAAAAAAAAAAAAGAAAACACAAACCCCCTGGTGTTTTCTACTTCCTAGCTCCCCTAAAGAAATGATAGTGTTTTTTAAATATTCTGCTGCAGCAACAGACTGTGAGGCTCAGAGTTTGCACATACATTCTCTTTTTAGTGCCAGTTTTACCTACCTCTAAAATTATAGTTATGATTCCACCTGCATATGTCAAGGTGCCATGCATTCACCAAGGATGAAGAGGAAAAAGTCCTTGAAGGGTCTGCAATTCTCTTTGTCAACAACGATGTCCAGGCAATGGGTGCTAGATGGGATAGTAAGTCCACAGAAAATACCTACTTAAATTACAGAGGCAATCTTGCCTGGGGTGATTACTCAAGTGTGCTGGCCAATATGATGACAGCCCATGGTGTTTCTTTTAATATCCAGATTGTTTTAATCTACATAGTTTAGAGGCCTATTTGTAAATTTCTGTAAGACACATTAATTTACTTTATTCAAATTAATACACTATGTCAGCAGTGGCAGAATGTGGACAATGGAAAAACGACAACTGGTCATTGCATTTTAAATATAAATTGTAATTCCCCCTGAACTGTGATAATGTCAATAAATGAATACAGAAGCCGAAAAGGAATTTTCAAAAGTAACACTGAAATTTCAGAAGAGGAGGCACCTGTTCATACTTTTTTAACCTTGAAAGGCCTATTTCAAGATAAGCAGAAGAAAAGTTGTAAGAAATGTTAATATTAAATTAATTACCTTAGCATTATATCACACCTTGCTCCCAAACAGTGCCAATGACCATATTTTTTCCTGAATATTCACATATTCACTGGAAATTTTTGCATGTCAGTTTTGAAGAGTATGCTGGTATTTAATAAATTTTACAAAAGTGTTTCTTCATTTTAATTTTTAAAGTCGTGTAAGACAATATTATTACCAATATTATTACCAATATTATTACCAATATTATTACCACTTACTCAAAAGGCTAAAGTCTTGCACCTGGGAAGACCTACCTGTCTGTGCAGCAGCTCTGTGGAAAGGGACCTGGGGGTCCTGGGGATGACAAGCTCAGTGTGAGTGGTGCTGCTGTGGCACAGAGAGCCAGCAGGGCACTGGGCTGCATCAACAAGGGCATCTCCACAGGGACACAGAAGTCATTGTCCCACTCAGTGCTTGTCAGGCCACACCTGGAACACGGTGCTTGGTTTAGGCTCACACTATGCAGAAGGATGTGGACCAGTTGGTAATCCAAGGACTGTAATTTTGTCAAGGAAGGTGTAAATAGATGATCCTCAAGGTCTCTTCCAACCTGGTGTTCTATGATTCTAAGAAAAGAGTAATGGCACAAATTAGACACAAGCCTTCACAATTCAAAACATAATTTGCAGATTCAAACAGACATACTATCAATGGTACACACAAAACTGGGCTTGCAAATTAGAGACTCCTTTTAAAAATTTGTCCCACTTTAAAATCTATTCATAGTCTTCTAGCTTCCTGAATTTTACTAGAATGGTCTAATATTATTTGTTTCTAATATTATTTGTTTTCTAATATTTGATTCTAATAAGGAAGATTCCAGTTCCCTCCAAAATTTTTTCATAAGAGAGTAGCAGCTGGTCATTGGCTTCAGATTTTTAGTTTTTACTTTTTAGTGATCTCAGTGAGGTAGAAGATGGATCCTTTAACAAATGAGAACAGTTTCAAATACAAAGAAGTGGGTTAGGGAAACAAAACTTGACAATTTTAGTTGCAGCTTGCTTTAAAGCTCTTAGATTTAGGTGATCTTGAAATACAAGCAGGGAAAAAAATCATGAACCAGGTTACCATATATTGGAACTATGGTTGGGTTTCTATTATATGATACAATGGAGAAATATGCTTGACTATGCTAGATATCTTTATATCAGAGGAAAATCTGGGGCTGTGGGTTTTGGTTTTGTTTTGTTTTTAAAAAAGCATCTGACCTTTCTATAAGAAGACAGTCTTTGTGTCTTGAACTTTATGGATATACTCAGGCTCCTGTTATGCTATAAATAATATGCTTTTGAGAAAAAAATTTTCTTAGTTTGAAACGAAAAATTTTTTCTGAGTACATCAAAGCACTTGGCATATGATGATATCAACTCTTTCAGGTAAAATATTTACTTAATAGGTTAATTATGAAAGCACTAATTAGTCTATATTTCTGTAAGGCAAACTGCTTCTGTCTGGAAAAGCTTTATAATTCCGACCTAGTGAGGCATTTCTGTCAGGAACTAAAAATTAACATAAAAATTCAGTGAATCATTAGTGAACTTTGATGTTTAAATTCTCTCTGCTATGAAATGGAATGATTTTTTATTTCATGAGTAATCTTTGATGTTGGCAGTTACACAAAAAAAATTAGGAAAATCCCAGAGACAGGAATAGTGTTGATGAATTACCATATTGCATGAAGTGCGAAAGACTCACCAGAAATAAATTTATGGTTCATGTAAATTCTTGCTAAATTAACCTGGGCAGGTAGGTTGCCTATCAGTACCCTATAGCTACTGCACAGATATATAGGGAAGTAGTTTTACAGACATGGTTTTTTAGGAGGTGACTTACCATTTCTTTGAAGTGATGATCTCTGTATCATTCAGTGTGGTATCATATTTTTAAACTCAAATACTGGTTGCACACAATGCAGATCAGAGCAGCAAGATTCTTCAACATCTTTTTCTGTTGCGCTGTTAAAAGTCATAGCCCAACACCCTGGCTTTGCCTCAAGCATTTTTATTAAATTGTCTAATATTTATAAGCTTTAAGTAACAGAATCAACTCATCTCGTGCTTCCTATGAAACACTACAAAATTGGAGATGGCCTATGGTCAAATGCTGTACTGGTGAGAGGACAGAAAACAGGCTTCTCTTGTCTGGAATTTTCTTCCTAATCAAGAGGAGGGCACAGTTGTGGTTTTTTAGGTCATCATAAAGTTTCAGAAAATCTCATAGGTTTAGTAATCAAAGGTCTTTGATCTGAGATGATATTAAGTATGAACTGTTCTCATTCATGTGTTCCCCACAGTAGGTTGTTCCTGTGGATCTTTGCTTTTACCACAGAGGGAAGCAATAAGCAAATTTTAGGATCTTTTCACTTTCTCACAAGAGAGCTGAAAAAAAAACCCCACCTATATCAGAGTTTTAGTTTGGATTAATTTTTGAAGTGCATCTCCTGACTTACCATGGTTGGGTTGGCACTGTGGAGTGAACTCAGTGCTTAAACTGCCTTTGGGTATTCTCCAGGATAATGACAATGTGTTGTCTGGAAAGAAATTGAAAGGCTGGAGTATTCAACTCAGGAGGCCAGACAAAAATTACTTTCTTTGAAACACGCATTGTGTAGGCATAAGGTCCTCACACCTGTTCTCTCTTTCTGCATCATATTTTTGAACCATAGTAATTACATTATTGCTTGGGTAGTCATAGCTGATAAATTAAAGGAGTGATTCAATACTAGAGTATATTTTGGGTTGGATGTTTGCTTTTTATTTTCAGTATTTCAAGTATTTTGTTTCCTGGGACAAACTCAAATAATTTTTCTCAAGTTTTGATTTATGAGGGATTTACAAGCAATGCTGGCTTTGGAGACTGCTACATCTGCTACCCCAGTAGCTCATTCTCCTTACTAGGTAATTTTTAACATTGATTTGTTCATGGATGCAGTCTACAGCACAAGTCAAGGGGTAGCACACATAGGAAGGATGTGAAAGTTTCTTAATCAACTGCCAAAATAAAAACATTCCTCCTTCAGTTTTGAGTTAATCGTATGACTTTATCTGGTGATTCATCCTATTTATCACTATTTTTTTACTCCTAAACTATAAACAGCCTAGGTTAATACTTCTTTTTGTATAATCCATTGTTGATTTTTTCCCATTCCATCACAAATGTAAACTCAGGAACTGCCTCAGACCAGATTAATTTCTGTACTATTAAATGGAATAAGTGTATTGAGTTAATTCTGTTAATTATGTCCTGAAGTTAGTTTTATTTCTCAATATTTCTAGTTTGTTTGTCCTAAAACACTTCTCTAATAAAAACTAACCCTAATTATATGAGAGAAAATAGTGGAAATAGAGACAATAAGCTGTCTGCCCACTGACACTTAAGAAGTCAATGACACTTTTCCAACGGAGCTTTCTTTGTTATTCTTCTTCACCCTCCTTGCACTGCAATGTTATTTCCTCAATCCACCCTTACACATCAGAAAAAAATTCAAATTCAAATTTGATACAGTTTCATTACTCTGTATTAATACCTGAATTGTAGCCTCCTTTCTTGCTCTTTGTGAGAGCCTAGATCTGAATTTCACTTTTTTGGCACGTTGAAATGTGGTTGAGGTCTCTGGATCTTCTTGAACTATTCAGTAATCTAGAGTGTTTCTCGAGTTCTTTAGTCTATACTAAAACATAACATTAAAATACTCAGTGCTGAAAATGGCATTAAAATAGTTCATTTTAAAGTTCAGATTCGCTTTTCTTGATGCTGCTTTTCTGTGGTCATAATTAACCATGGTATCTTCAGGGCCAAAAATATATTTGAGCTTTTGAAAAACACTTTCTATTTCCATCACAAAAATAATGCAGGTACATGTATCACTGCATTCTTTTTAAATGTTGCAATAGAAAACTAAAGCAGTTCTTTGATTTATAGAACCTAAAATAGAATAGTTCACTTTCAAAGGAGAAGAAAAAAAAATAAACAGAATGAAGAATGCTAGAAGCAACTAAACCAACAAACAAAAAAGACCTGTCCACACTTCTGCAGAAATACTTTTTCTGCTTACTATACAAATAGCAATCCAAAAAAAAAAAAACTTTCATTCTTCAGTAGATAAATTTTAAGTAAAAAAGAACTCTATTTATATTAATTATCTCTTGCCCAAATGATCCTCTTAAATGTATTTTGCAATACAACCTTGGTGAGAAGAGAATTCTAAAGCTGATTTTTTTACAGTGTATAGCCCACCTATATATATATATAAATGGATTGAATTTCAGATCCAAATAAAACCATAAATGCCAATTGGTATCAAAAACAGAACAAGGTTGACAATTGGTAAGAAGCCACAAAAGTTAATGATGATTACAAGAAAAATTAGAAGAATTCAAAGTCATGACTGATCAATTAAAGTATGTATAAAACATGACATAATAGTTATATGCAGATTATTTTAACTAAGTGATTGTCCCTGCTTAATAAAAACTAGATCTGAGCATATGGAGAAGAGGCTGTTGACCTGATCAGAATAGTAACAGCATTTTTACACAAAGTATGACATTTACAGCTGGACCTGCATCTCAGTGAAGCTCATTGCAAACTCCTTTGGACAGAGATGTTAATAAGTATTTAGAGCAAATAGCTCACCTTTGATAGAAAGAGTAGCAACTGAATCAGTGACTGATTTTTTGTACTGTCTTTCAGTACATTAAAACAAAACTGTTAAGAAAATCTGAGGGAAATTAATGTAACAAGTCTCTTATTGAATATGTCAGTTGATAAAAGAAATCACAAAAATGTGTGTGTGGGGAAACAGATATCAGGATTATAGACACGCTTCTATATATTGATTAAATTTAGAACTTCTGCTGTGATATGCACTTAAAGTTGTATCTAATCCCTACCTCTACTACATAAATCCTACCTGGGATTTAGAAAACTCACATAATTTTACATTCCTCATACAGGGTATCTGTAGCATATTAGATACTGGTCTTGCACTTGAACTGGTAAAAGTCTGAGGACATAAACTAATTTAAAATACTCTAAATTTGAGTAGGCCTTCTCTTCTTGGATAGTATATCAAAGTCACTTATACTTTACGTAGTTTTGGTTGAATAACTACCTTCACTGAGGTACTAAGGTCATTTGGGACATACTGGGCCTACAGTATTTTAAAGGCATGTAAACCAAATGCATCTTGCTTGCATGCAATTATTTTGGTAGCTCCACACATGCATCCCCAATTACTACTACTAGAAGACATTTTAGCGCCTTCAAATTTAAGCATTTAGCTTTTTGGTCTTTACCTCACTTTAGAGAAAAAGCCTGTTCTCCATAATCAGAACCTCCCCTTCCCCCACCAAACCAGGACCAAACTGGGTCATCCAGGTGTGCCTGGGTAAATGTGGATGTGAGACAGAGTGAATCTCTTAGAAACTTCTGCAGAAATCCTGATCCAGCAGGGTTTTATTTCCATTTCCCTTCCCCCTTTTTATATTTTACCCCTTCTATAGGTCTATAGGGTTTCATTCCTTATCTCTTTCACTTTTCACCTTTTCTACCCTATAAATTCAGAACGACTCTACTCTAGGGAAGAAGAATACGACCGCTGCTTGGCTAAGAACATTTAAAAGGAATTCTTCAGATTACTCCTTCTCATCAACAACACAAACTTCCCTCACCTCACTCTCAGCTTCCTCTCCCTCTCAAATTTTCAGCAAGTCCTCTCAGCAACATTTGCCCACATTGTCTTCATACACCACCACTGTGTTGCATTAACCACAGGCAATTTGTTTTGGCTTCACGGAACACTCATCATATGCAGAGCCATGAATTTATTAGTAGTCTAATTAGTGTTTTGGCAGCCTAATACAACAAAGACATATATTAATCCAGTTACAATGATACTAACACATGTATTCCAAATTGACCAATTACTGCTAATCCCAATTAATTTGATTCTTTCAGTTGTATGCTGACTTTTTGCAATCTAACCCTGTCTTCTTGTATTATGCTTACCCTCCCCATGACCTTCAGGATACTAAAATTGCTACTGTGAGCCTCACTCCAGAAGAGGAAGGGTTTGCACTGAATTATCAGTGACCTGAGATCTTTGCTGGGAAGTTTGTTTTTGCTGTTCTCTCTGCTCTTGGGTCTTAGAGTTATTTTATACAGGTCCTTTTGATTGACCTGCCTCTTCCTATTACTTTCAGGTTAGTTATACAACAACCACCCACTTTTTCATTCCTACACTTTCTTAGGCCACACATGCAACTGCTAAGCTAATGCAAAACCTACTGCAGTGGGGCAATAGCCTCCTATGACACTTTGTCATTACACACCCACAGTTACCCAAGACATCAATGAAAATTCCTGAAGTCAGTTGTTAAGTTTCTTAGAAGGTCTGTGGTCAAGGGTGTATTAAAAAAAAAAACACTGGTTGCTTTTTTTTTAGGTTCATGTAATACTTGCAAGTAATTCCTCTGTAAAAAGAGGAAATTGGCTTAATCAGCACTTTGTCCAATCTATGACTATTACTGAATATGTAGAAATAAAAAAAGATTAAAAATAACTGGGTACCTAAATGTCTATGAAAAATTAATTTTGTATGAAGATTTCACATATTTTCCTATATCTTAAATATACACAAGTATGACTTTAAACCTTAGGAGATTAATAGCTAGAAAAAAACTGGTTGAAAACGATTAATATTTTGTGGTGCCAGAACACAGAGAAAACTTTTGTACTATTATAGAAAGATGAGAGAAAAGGGATATTACCACTGCAATTAACCTTTTCTTGTACTTCCTATTCTATTTTCTATGGGGACTTTTAAGTGTATACTCTCCTAGCATTTTCCAGGCAATAAAACCAGCAATAAAATTCTTACTTTCTTCTAAATGTCCACTTTACTTTTTTTCTCAACAAAGAATGTCTGTCTCAAATGAAACCCCTTTAAAGTTAGCTATAAATTGATTCAAATTAGTATAAGAATAGGATGGGATGGGAATGCAGTTACTGGAACAATTGAAGAACTATATTGTACTGTTGCTTCTGCTAATGAATTACTCCCAAATGAAGCAACAAATCCATAAAAATCATGTCCATCTGTAATGAAATTATTAATAGACAAGGCTATGGAGTTTTTGACAGAAGTTGGCCATGAATTATGTACTCATGAGTTCCTATCTGATTTGTTTATTTGTGACACAAACCACATAACATTGCCTTGGTTCATTGATTATAACTTACTAGGGCTTTGACATACAATCATGTTTACTTTCTTTGTGAAACACATTTTCTTTCTTAATTAAATGAGGCTTGCATATATTTATTGGATAAGAGAGATTTTGGTCAAGTAATGTTGAAGCACAAATAAAAAATCTATGCAAACAAACTTATGTGATATGATAAATAGCTCACAGTAGTGCTTATACATTGGTTACCAGATGTAATGAGCAGAAACCAGTGTGAAAGAGAAAGCTGAATAGAGCATCACATCCTATCTCAGCGAGACAGGCACTTCCCAAGAAGCAGGGACTTTATATTCTACTGTCTCCCCCCAGAACTGACAACTATTTTGGTGCCAAGCCATTTCTAAAACTGAGTAATGACTGTAGGCTTCCAGAACTTATTTCTTCTCCCTCTCACAAGGTGAATACTTGTTTGTGCTTCCTTTGGCCATGAAATATCATATTCTCTTTTGCATATTGGCAGAGCTTCCACAGAATGTCTTGGCACACTGCAAAGAGTGTGTCTGCAAAGAACCAGCACACACAAAATACTCAAGTTTGCAGAACATCAGCTCCTCCGCTTGGCAGTACAAGGCAGATTTCAAGGACAGGCAAGAAAGAATATTTTATCAGCAGCTTCAAGAAGCAGGACTAAAATCCCACTTGGTTCCACAGTGCCATTTAGTCAATTCCTTGCCACTTGCTACTATTTCCTCAGGTGGTGATAAGCACTGGAAGTCTACATTGATGTTTTCAGGGTTATCAAAACTGTCTGATTTTGAACAATACATACGGATCAGTTCAATGATCCTCTGTAAACACCCACTGGGAATATATCTTTTAGATGTATACTCACTCAGTTACCCATTTTTGCTCATCTTTTGTAATAACTTGCTCAGGACAGCAGTGATAAGTTGCTGCCTCGAATAGTCTGGGATGCTGAATTCCTGATTGATGCAGTCAATACTCACTCTTGTGATAGTGACAGCCAAAATATTCCTGGCTTGCCCTAGCCAATCCTTAACTTTGGCAGCAGGGTGCCCTGGTAACATTACCTTTGCCTTAATAAAGGGTGGGGAAAGACAGTTCAGCAAACTTTTTAGCAGTGTCTCCCACATGCTGCTCAAGCTGCCTGCCCCAAAGCAAGAGATGCTTATTTCAATCACCCTTTCTCAATGAACAGTTGTTCAAGGAAAGTTCTTGTTTGTTTCTTTGAAATACATCAGTCTCTTCCTTTCCTTTAATTTTAGACAATTTTACTATCTTTTTCTAGTTTGCTACTTTCATATTTACAATTATAGTTTTTTACCCTTCTGAATGAACTGAAGAAATTTCTGGGGCAACTTATAGGGTATTTGATGGACATTATAGCTTCGGAGAGCAAGAGAATGTTGGTCTTTTGAAGAAAAAGAATATATCTGTGAAATTTTAGTGATTTACCAGTGTGTACTTTAAGAAGACTCAAACATTACTGTCCTCTGACAGGCTGTCCAATTGTTATTTCCTCGAATTTGCCCCTTATGCCTGATGACACAATAAAAGTGGCAAATAGAGAGCAGATTGAGATAGGTATCTAAGGCTGATGGTCAGCATACTAGTGTCTTCCTTACTCCTTCTTAATTGGAAAATACAGGTGGTTACATGGCAGCATCCTCATTAAGATAGGTATCAGTTTCCTTGGGACATCTAGCATTTTTATAATGCCTTACCTACAATTTCCAAGTCAAAAACTTCTTTTTTGTAGTTGGTTGACTCTGACTGAATTCCAGACACCCACCAAAAGCTGATCTCTCATTCCTCTTTGCAGCTGGACAGGGGAAAGGTAATATAACAAAGAGTTCCTAGTTGAGATAAGGACAGGGGGAGATCACTCATCAAATACTGTCACAGGCAAAACAGATGCCTATTAGACATATTAAATTTATTGCTAGCAAAATCAGAGCAGGATAATGTGAAGTAAAATAAGACCTTAAAACGACCTTCCCCTGACCCCTCCCTTCTTCCCAGCTCTATATCCTCCCTGCAGCAGTGCAGGGATATGGGAATGGGGGTTATGGTCAGTTTATTACCCATTGTTTCTCGTCTCTCCACAGGTCTGCAGGTCCCTGCCAGGACCCTGCTCCAGCACGGGCCTCCCACAGGGTCACAGCCTCCTCTCAGGCATCCTCCTGCTCCAGTGTGGGTCTCCTCCATGGGCTGCAGGTGGATCTCTGCATCCCTGTGGTTCTCCATGGGCTGCAGGGGCACAGCTGCCTCACCATGGGCAGCACCACAGGCTGCAGGGGAATCTCAGCCCTGGTGCCTGCAGAACCTCTGAGAGTTCCTCTCATGTTCTCATCCCACTCTGGTCTGGCAAAAATTACACCTGCACAATCACTTCTCTTTTTCTTATTATTAACTCTGTTATCTCATAGGTGTTATCACCATTTCTAATTGGCCCAGCCTTGGCCAGGGGCACATCCATCCTGGAGCTGTCTGGCATTGGTTCTGCTGGACACAGAGGAAGCTTCTGGCAGCTGCTCCCAGAAGCCACCCTTGCAGCCCCCCCACTACCAAAGCTTGGCCATGGAAACCCAACATACTTTAAAAAGTATTCTTTGCTTCCCCATATCTTTGAAATCTTCCCACAACACAAAATTAAATGGCAGAGCATTTATTTTGGTAGTAAAATATTAGGTGTAATGAAGTTCACAAAGCAATTTAGTTTTACAAAAGACTTCCTTCCTGATTAATGCAGAAAATATTAACATCTAAACACTAAGATGGCTTCTGCAAATTTTGGAGTTCATATTAGAACAACAAATGGACTTCAATAGCTTTGTGAAGGTTCTTGTATTGACAGACCTATGTTTTAATGTCTGCAAGCCTACATTTCCTGGAAAACCAAATTATACTCTTTCATTCAGTTCTCTGGGAAAAGTCTTCATCCTTGACATCTTAGTAAAATAAATTATTTATTGTTTTAGTGCTAATGATCTTCTGTTTCTATTTTCTAAGCCATGTATCATCTGTGTGTGTGTGTGTGTGTGTGTGTGCTCGTATGTACAAATGCAAAGCATCTCTATGAAAACAGAAGGAAATAAAGACAGGTCTGTAATATGATACCTTCCAGATTCAGCAATTTGCATCTGTTTTCATGCATGCTGATTTTATTCAAATCTTTTGCACAATTTTCAATTTTCCTGTTGTGAGCCAAGTCAGATCTGAATGAAACTTGGCAATAATCTAATGTAACGCCCCAAAATAATGAGTTTGGCTTAAAGTCATCTTATTGAAAACATTCTGCATTATCTTGAACTGCCGTCTGTCTCTTTGCATGATTAGTCTCTTGATATTTTGTAGATTTTTATGAAATTTTCAAATAATTGCCTTATTTCAAATTATAGGATTTAATGTAATCCAGGAAAACAAAAACTCTCATCACTAAAATAGCTATGTGACAGCTAGCTTCCATTTATTTTATTTTGGAAATGGCAAAAGCAAAAGATTTTGCAGGATCAGAAATGCAGTAAAACTGAAAAAGTACAAAAAGAAGAAAGGGAAAAATGCATATATTCTTTCAACTTGTAACAAACTGGACAAGACATCAACTCCTAAAGAAGCTCATGGGTTTCCTAGGCTATTAAACCTGATAACCCCTTGAAATAAAGCATTAGATGAGGCTATCACAAATTTGCTTAGCTCAACTTAAGTAAAAATATTTATTTTTTCCTAATCCTTTCCCAAATTATATGTACCCACTTAGGTTCAGTACAGCAATACCATAGGGAAATATGATTCACTGAAGAATCAGTTAACATTAATAGTTCCTTGGGTGTCTGAGTCTATTCCGTTCCTCCAGAAATCATTTATGCAATTGTCAGTGTTAAGATACACCACTCAGGAATCATATATTGCATACAAGGCTTAATTATATCAACTGACAAAGATTTTTAAGTTTAAAAAGCACAGCTTGTAGGTAAAGAGAAACATTCTAGAAAGTAAATTCTTTCTATTTTACTTATCTCTGCCAGTAATTTCCCAGATATATTCCCTGTATATTATCATACAGCTGTCACTCATATTTACATGAATGTGTATCTCCACTTTGTATTCCCCACTTATATGCCATATTTATGAAGAAGAACCATGAGAAGCAATGCTGGATGAGGCAACAAGTTTGTAGTCACAGGAAAACTATTATCCATACTAGCAAATACCCGCCAGGACTGCTGCTGTTATTTGCTGGCTCCTGGCAGCTCCCATGGAGCCTGGAGCAGCCCATCTCCAAAGCAAGTGCAGCCCATCTGCGTTGCTTTCCTTTCTTTGGCTGTCTTTAGCCTGAAGCAGGCTCATACCTCTCACAGTGTCTGCATACACCTAAGTTTGGATGGTCATGTGAGGCAGTGGCCCAGTCCCATGTCTTCCAACATTTCACACTCTGGTGTGTTGTCATGCATTTTTCTACAGGCACAGAGTGAGATAAATGCCTTTTCACACACGGATGGATTGGGGCAGATTGACTTGAGTACAAACTCCAGCTCTTTAGCAGAATGGCATTGACTCCTTGCTGCATGTCGAACTCCACATCTCTGTGCATGGTAAAGAAAACAACTCAGGCGCAGGTGGAGGGCCCCATGCAGCACCAGAGAACAAATGAAATCCCAGAGCAAACTGCCCTCTTGTCCACCTCTCCCCATCTTCTCCAGAGCTCTGGTATGTATGAAGATCAAACAGTAAACAGGGATAATGTCAGGTATTTTTTGACCAGGAAAACCTGGAAAGAGAAGAATTCATTCTAGGGTAAAGTATAGCAGTGACAAGCAATATTTTGTATGGATTTACCTCCAAGAGAAAGATGATGCATATTTCTTTCCTGCTTTACTCAGGTGCTTTAGGGGGGAAAAAAACCTCAACTTTAAAAGTAACTTTATAAAAAGTCTAGCCGATAGTCCAGTCATACTTTGATTATCTATTTGTGCATGACAAAGGTAGAGGTGTCTAAAGGGAACAGAGATGCCTTCTCAAATTACATTGAGGTAAGAAAACAGAAAGGTATGTGCACAAAGCATGTATTTTTAAATAAACTGATAGGAAAAATTAAAAGCTTTCCCTTCTCTCTCCTGAACAGTTGAAATATATGTCTCCTAATAAAGTATAGCATGTTAAGGACCAGGATGAACTTCTTTGCCTTAGGATCAGCTTCAACATTGCTACCACTGGACTGCAAGAAGCTCCCCCAAAACTGATAGTCTGGGCCACCGACCATGATCAGGAATTAGATGTAAGCTAAAGATGCAGGGGAAAGAAAAATCTCATTACAATGTTTAGGACTGGGGGCTTTTTCTGGCCAAGGGTACCAAGAATACTAGAGGGATATCAAACTACTCTTGGTTTTGATTCAGAGATCAGCGAGCGAGGGCTATGTGAGGCTGTCGCTTGTGACCCAACACGAGGCGCAACCGCCCGCCCCGGGCGCGGACTAGGCGAGAGGGGCTGCGCTCGGAGTGGCAGCACCCCCACCCCACGTCGGCCACCTTCCCCCAGGAGCAGCGCCCCTACCCCACCGGAGGGACGCGGAGCCTCCGCCCGCCTTTGCCCCGCGGAGCGGCGCGGGCGGGCCGAGCGGAGCCGTGCGGTGTCGGGGAGGAGCGCGGCAGCGCTCTCAGGAGCACCCAGAGATCGGCTGTCGGGATGCGGCCGCGGAGGGGAGGGGAGCGGGAGCGGCGGCACCTTCCCCCGGCGAAGAGCCAAGTTAAATAGCCAGCGCCACGCCGCCGCCTTCCTCATCCCTCCCGGCTCCGAGCCCTCGGCGAACGCCCCCTGCCATCCCGCCCCGCCCGGCCGCGGGCTGCGGAGGGCAGCGCGGAGCCAGCCTGCCCCGCGGAGCCGGGACGCCGGCGCTGCCGGGAGGGGCGGGCGCTTGGGAGTCGGTGCCAGAGGTTCCGCGTCCCGCCGAGCCGCCCGACTGAGAGGACTACGCCAGCTGCATGGGAGGAGATGAGCGTGGCGGGGAAGCAGCCTCCTCCAGCGCCGCTCGAGCGGCCCGGCAGCCTCCTCGTCCCCACTTGGGCAAGTACCGCTCCCCCTCAGCCCGTCCCGGTGCCAGCTCCCGCGGCGGGGCGGGGGTGGGGAGGGTCCCGCCGGCGGCGCTGCCCGGAGGGCGGGAGGGAGGCGCCTGCGGGAGGGACGGCGAGCGGGGCGGTGCGGACTTGGGATGCCGGCGGGGCTCTCGCAGGGACGAGGCGGCAGTGCCACGGCTCCCCGGGCGGGACGGCCCATCCCGCCTTCCTCCCGCAGCCGGGCGGCACCGGGGCCCGAGCGCGGCCGGGCAAGACCTGTCCCGGTTGATCCTGGTCGCGATTTTCAGCGCGCTGTGACAGGCTGCAGCGTAAGGGTCGAGTTTCCCGGGGACCGCGGGAATCACTCAGTTTGAAACCCAGCTGCAAGCCTGCGATAAATAAAAAGAAAAAAAAAAAAAAAAAAGGCAGAAAAAAACCAAAAAAAAAAACCCCAAAGGTCAGCTGCTTGGATGTATTGAGCACCTCATGCACTTTTAGGAGAAGCCCGTGAGGGAGTTAGAAAATAACTTGCTACTTCCCGGCAGCGTATTTGGCAAATCATTCATGAATGATGCCCTCTGACGGCGGTTCTCCGCTGTCCTGGTTTATATAAAATGTAGTAGGTCTGCCCTGCGGACCTTTTAAAATCGTTACAGACTCTGTGGTTTAACACGCCGCTCTTCTTGGCATGTAAAGTTGTTTTGTTGAAGCGTCATTGCAATTGTTTTCGATCAGCAGCTACAAAATTATTCATTATATTTATATCAAATATGTACCTGTGCTAATTTTTTTTTTCTTTTTTTTTTTGCCCCTTTCCTTCGAGCTGTTTCTGTGACCACAACCTTGCAATTTTAAAAGAAAAACTGTGTTTATCTTCCTGATGTTTTGTCCACAGTGTTGTTTAGAAGGTGCCTCAGCTGTATGAAAGCTGACTTAGAGACACGTTCTCCCTCACAGTGAATTTGTAACTACTTCAAGCTTCTGTAATCATAAAAATGAAACTAATATTTGGAAATTCAAGTGTAGAAGAAAAGGGTAGAGGATATCTGTCATCATAAGCATGTATGACAGTTGCATATAAATCTGTGGAAACAAACGTTTGTCTTGTCTGAGAAGCTTTCACAGCCTGTATTTGCACCTATCTTTTGATTGTGTGTAAGAAGATGCATAATTTTAACCTTTGAGCTTTTAGAATTTCTATAATTCAAAAAGAAATAATGGAATTAAGCCTACTGTGGAATCCTCTGTGTTTTAAAGTTGTTTCACAGTTCTTAATTTGTAAGATCTGTTCAGGAACTGCAAAAATAATCTGTGCAGCAATTATCTCAAATGTTAACAGCTGAGTAGGTTGTATGGCAGTTCAGGATATTTCAGTGTTAAAGGTGAGGAATAATCACTATCATTAGGTGAAATTTATGACTGGTATTCTTGTAGTTGTGTCAAATGTGTGTGTTTCAGACCAACTGGACATGTCATTTCTGCTGTTACCCATGGGATTTATCCTGCCTGGGACCAAACTAGGCACCTCATGAATGGTGAACTGACCTCTTGGAGAAGTAGGAACTAAAGGCTTGTGACTACACAATTTACCTTGACCCTAAATGAGAAACAGTGCTATGAATCTAAGACTTTGCCAAGCTGTCTGTTTCCAAGAAACAGACAAATTTAGCCTCACTATCCTGGCTATTTCTGATAGAGGTATGTGATGGAAAAAAGGAATTAATAAATAGTCTTAGTAAAAAAGCCATTTAGACTCTAGTTCAACAGGGACATCATACGGCAGATATTTATTTAGGTGAGTTCATAATTGCTTGGCTCCCCAGATATGCCACATACTAAACTTCTGAAGAAAATTATGCTCAAAATGTATTGAAAAATAAGAACTTGATTTATAATTCACAGTGTGACAAGTTCTTGACTTGCATCTTCTTAAGTTATTTATCAGTATTGGAATCTAGACCTGTTTACCTTGTTAAAAGAAAAATGTGTATTTTAATGCCTGTGTATTGACTGTATGCACATTTTTCTCAGAAATAAGATATAATAACAGTAGTTAGTGTTTACTAAATATTGCTTGCTGAGTCAAATTAATTGTTTGGGATTCTGGTAGCTAGACAATATTAATACTAAAAGATAGATGGGTTGTCTTTGTGGGTTTTTTTCCCTCTTCAGAAGGATAGCAGTTAAATACTACCCCCTGGAAAATAACTCAGCATACTTTTAAATTAAAGACAATTCTAGATTTGGAATACAATACTAATTTGTTTTGCATGCATGTATCTATTTGTATCTATACCAATGCATCTATAAACTTCTTGAAGTGCAGTTGTTTATGTTCAGTTCTGTAGAACTGAAGTTTCAGTCAGACCTTGTCTTTAATGTTTTGCCAATCTCAGTGTAATGAAACACCTCTTTCATTCAGCATCAGACATGGATTCTTATTCATCTGATTTCAAAAATCAGTATATGTTTCCTCTATCTGTAGTGAACTTTTTGTTCTAATTTCTCATATAATCCTTTCCTCCCTTTGCCCTAGGAAATACTCAAGGGGTCATATCTCTTAGTAATTGTTACTAAGTTAGAGTCTTGTGCCATGTTCTTACATGGATTTTATGGTCTCATTGATCTAGCATGCATTAGTTACTGTGGTTTTCATTGTGTTGCTAGAAACTTGGAAGGGAGTGATAATATAAAAGGCACTTGTACTGATGATACACCACGATTTTAAACAAAGAAATAAATGTACAGTTCATTGCTATGTAGAAATAGATCTTTTTTGTGGTTTTTTTTTTTTTTTTTAATGGGGACTTTTCTCTTAAACTTGGGCATATTATATGTTGTAGATACAGTTTTCTATTAGCTTTCATACACAACCAGAAAAAGATCAATAGGTAGAGTGTTTCTTTTTGCAGCAGAAACCCAAGGAAAAAAAGCCAGTAACATGAAACTTGTTTGGATAGCTCTCTTCTCTGCAGTTGCCCAAATTGTGTACTCAATAGGAAGGGCAAGTGCAGCACAGGCAGATTTTCCTTTCCTCCTCTTGGTTTTCACTGTGTCTATGTGATTTAGGCAATTGCTTAGAGATGCTAGTATAAATATCTATCTCTTTTTTGGAAAGAGGTCCTGGGGCATTGATGTTTCTTCAGCATTTGGCACCCACCAATACTGAAGCTTCCTGAAAGTGAACACTAGGTGTCATGTTACCACAAGCCTCGGTGTATTGTCTTCTCCCTCTCTTTTCAGGGTCAACAGTTAATCTTGATAGTTTTGTAAAATAGATTACCACCATTTTATTCCACACCAGTATTTCAGTAAGTCTGGAATCCTTGCAGTTATACTGTATGTTACTGTCAGAAGCTTCAATTTTCCTCTGATTTTTATGAGAAGTTATCAGTACTGAGGTGGCATGGATTTCAAGATTGTTTCCAAGATCTGTCTATGCCACAATACAAATCAATAGGATATACTTACTAATTGAAGCTTTTTCTCACAGATACTCATTTTCCATTAAAATTCCTCGATTTTCAAAAGCTGATTTCAGAAACTTTTGCTGCAAAGTGAACAGAATTTGTCTTCTGATGTGGGGATGGCAAACACATGAAAAGAGATGGTAGAGCTTCATGACAGGGAGGAGGTGTCTGTGTACTCTGTTGTGTGAAGCCTAATAATTGCCTTCTAATGTAAATCTTTTTGTCTTCCCACTTATTTGGGAAGATATCTTTTCACCAAAAAAATTCTGTGAAATTAATAGTTTCAAGGTCCTATTAAAGATTTGCCAAACAGCTACTAAATATCAGAGTGGTCAAATGCTTCACTTTCCTTCACTTGGCTTCCTTGCTTTCACAAGCCAAATCTGAATATGGCTTTGACCTGTCCATATCTTCATGAAAACACTTATCAAAGTGCTTAAAAAAAACATATTCAAGCCTATGGCTTTAACATCATAATAGAAATAAGACTTGTGCCCACCTGCCACTCAGAAAAAGAAGAGTATTCGTATTCCTTTTACAACCCAGATCTGTTTCATATTGTAGGCAGGTTTCTTTTTCTGATGTTTTAAACGTTTTATGAGATGAATATAAATAGAATCACTTTCACTTGAGAGTTCAGAGACTGCTTAGAATAGAAATGGCAGTAGAGGTCAGCAGAAAGGAACAGAGCATGACCATGTTCCTACAAAACTGACACCTATTATTGCTTCTCAGTGGCATCACAATAATGGAGACAGCAAACACAAATCAGATTAATTCAGGTTGAAAGGGACCTTGGGAGGCCCATGCGCGTAACCTTCCCCTGAAAGCAGTGACCATGTAGAATTCAGATTGAGTTGCTCAGGTCTTTTCCCAGTGCATCTTCAAAACCTCCAAGGATGGAGACTGCTCAGCCTCTCTGTGCAAGCTGCTCCCTGCTGGAGTTTTCCTGTTGAACTGGGGGTGTGCTGTTAGCTCCTCCCTCGAAGCCCCTACTTCCTTAGGTTAAAGCAGGCCTGGCTTACTCAGCCACTTCTCTCAGGGGAAATGCTTCAGCCCCTGGCCCGTTTCAGTAGGCTTTGAATGGGACTTGCTCTCATTTGTCAGTGTTTCTTGTGGTGCAGGGCCCAAACCTGGGCGCAGTGTAATGAGTACCAAGTAAAGGAAAATGATTACATGGATTGCTCTCTGTTTGTTGTATTGCTGTGGCTAATGCTGTCAGCATTTGTGGCTGGTATCATGCACTGCTGACTCCTGACCATCAAGACAGAAGGACCCCTGCTTCTTTTTAGTATATACTGTTCCCTACACCTCACATATACCCACCTGCCCCCTCTTTCTTGCCACATCTCAGGGAGAAATCTGAAGTTTTTAAAAAGCAGATGGCCAGTGTAAGTGCCTCTTCTTGTCCTCCTTTAGTTAAGAGTGAATGCAGAACTCCAGGGGAATTTAGCAGATTATTGCATTTTTGTTTTGGTATGCTCCTTGACATTTTTTTGATTTTTTTCACCACCAAAAGGAAGAAAATGCTCTTGCTGACTTTCTCCTGAAGTTAAGATTCATTTACCATAAGAACTGCATGTTAAACTATTTGGAACAATTTAGTGGACTTACTCATCCTTCACATTACAGATGAAGCTGACAGTTAAAGCCAATCATGAGGCCCATGATTGTATTTTACTACAGACACTTTTTGTCAGTAATACTCTTACAGCAGTTCTTCTGTTTTGTTTGAAAAAGGGAAGCTGATTCTACTCTATTGACCTCTTCTGTACCTGCTTGTCTGAACTTTCTGTCTGAAGAACAGCGTGGCTCCAGTGAGAGCTGTCATACTGGAACCCTTCTGCCACTCTTTATTTATGTATATCAACAGGTAGATTTCTATAATGAGATTTATAAACTCTCTAAAGGATTTAACCTTGAAGAGCTGGAACCCTTTAGCACAATCTAATCAATATTATCTCATTTATCATCTCCTTGTGAAGTTCAGATGCACAAAATGCACTTCTCATATCTAGAGAAGTTGTGGGCAGAAAAATCAATGCAAAACATCAGGGTTTTTTGTACTGTTTTTCAAGAGGCATTGTACATGCTCGTGCTGTATGACACTCTAAAATCACTACCCTTATAATGCTTCCCTCCACCCTGCCAATCTCGAATGACTATTTCATGCCTGTTGTTCTGTGATTTTTACCTTTGCAGAGCTTATCTGAGAATTTTAAGTCACCCGATGATTAAAAGCTAAGGAGAAACCTTTTCCCTACACAGGCAAGTTCTGTGTAATGCCATTTGCTGTGCAAAGTGCATCTGGAGTAGCTTTTTTTCATGGGTCCTTAACATCCTTACTGTAAGCACAGTGACTTCCCAGAGTCTGAGTGGCTGGATTCCACAGCACTTCCTTGATTGAAACCAGTAGTCACAATGAGGTGCAGCAGACAGGCTTAATTGATTTGTTGAGGACCACAGAAGCAGTCTTACCCAGGGCTGGAATCTAAACCTTTTGGTGTCAAATCTGTATCAGCTCTTGATGATTTTCTGTACCACAAAACAATGGTTTGTTGGTTTCACCTTTTGTTGGGAATTCTTGTTTATGCCCAGGTTTTGCAGGAGGCCTGACTGCAATGGAATGAGTTGAAATGGGGCTCAGAGTGGCTCAGCCTCTGTTTTGTGGTGGTCTGTTCTCACCCAGCCGGAAAAAAAAACAATGTGTTGGCTACACTGTGCATGCTGGTGGACAGTGTTTCTACAGGGATACAACACTGGTTCTTGCTCACTGATGTTAATATCTATTTGTACTCTGGAGAAAATGTAAATAGGAACATGGTAAGTTCCAAAGCACTCTGTGAAGTCCGTAAGCATTATTATTCCTACTTTTATCAGTGGAGAAACTGAAGGAAAGAGATTTCACTTAAGGTTTTGAGTTGGTTTTGGGGTTTTCTTTGTGAATTTGGATTGAGTTTCAGTACTTTACATTTTGTGAATACCTGACAAAACTCCGTATATTATGCAGAGAATGTTTTTCAAAGTTTTCTTTTGTATCTCAATTAGATTTCTTTTTTCCTCTCACTACATCACACACTATCATGTCCCATCTAGTAACAGATGTAGACTTTGGAGAAATCTCATTAAATTAACTTATTGGCTGCTGCTACTTGTCTAACTAAGGACTAGTATGTTTAGGATTACCATGAACATGGATACATCATGAAAAATAGAGAAGAACAAAAATACACATTCAAAACAGTGTTAAATGAAATGGGAGATAGTAAGGAATGTTATTTTGTTTCCTCTACAGAAGCTGTTTTTTTCCTCTAGGTATATGTGCAAATAGTAAGTTTACTGGATGAAAATATCAGAAGAATTGATCTCATATGGGATAGCATGAGGACACATGCATATTTGAAAGCCGTTTGTCACAAGTGTGTTGCCATCTTCCTCTCCAGCAAAGCCTTTTAAATCAACAGGCAAAGAGATAGGTTTTTCATTTGTTTCACTGGCTGCAGCTATGACATAGATACTGCAAGGAAATTCATGGGCACATCTTTCCATACAAATCCTATCTTAACAGTATTAAGTCACAATTTTAGAAAGGCTTTAGGAATTACTCATAGATGTTGTTGTGTTAATAAAATGCTAGTGTCTTCTATACCAGTAAAATGCTCACTTCAAGCAGGCATTACAATCTTATGTCATGTTTCTTTTCCTCTCTTTCTCAACCTATCCTGCTGCCTTAGGCTGTAAATGCAGCATTTAGACATTCTTCTGCCACCCTTCATGAGCCCTCATGGAGCAGCAATATAAGGATATGCAGTATGCAGTAATCTTTGCTGTGTGCTCATTTCCAGAATACAGTTGAAGCATAATTAAGCATATGTTTCCAGTTCAGTGTGACAGTATTCTTTTGTGACATAGCTATTGCTCTTAATAAAAAAAAAAACAAAACTCTTTTTCTAGTTTTGAAAGGGTAGTTATCAGTTGCATCGTCTCACAATTTTATGCAACTATTTATTGTAATTTCATTAAGAGATTAATTATTTACTAAGGCATCTGGTGCATCATATGGCTCATATGCTGGATGTGCTAAACAGAATGCTCTTTTTTGAATAATAAGGGAAAAAATACACTACATTAAAGGATTAGACTTCCTAGCGTGCTTTGAAGAGTAACTTTACTGTTATAAAATCTCCAAGCCTGTTTTACAGGATTTTGTGATCATTAAAGGAATCTTTGATTCTAGTGCAACATGTGTGCATAACTGTATGTGTCTGTATTCATAATATCTGAAAAGCAGAGAGGTAAAAAAGACATTATTCTCTGTCAAAAACTGTATTATACATGGGCTAAATATATGATACTTTTTCTACTTCTGTGACTGATAATCACAGAAGTATGTGTTATGGTAGTACCATTTACAATTTAAAAGGCAAGAAATTTTTATTCTTATGATCAACAGAAGTTGTATGTCCTCCAAGGTTACCAAACATTAAACAAAAACCTTGTCAGTCCTCATAATACCTATAGTCAATAGATAAACTTCAGTCACTGAATCTAACTCTACACAAACACCCAGTTTCTTTCATATATTTAAGACAAACTTCACACTCATTTTATGTTAGAAAATTACTAAAATGTACTGTAGATGAAATCATTGACTGACATTTGTTTAAGGCTGATTTATCATTTCATTCCATAGTGTCATTTCCATAGCGTCAAGTGAAGGATGGCAGAAATTGTATATGGGCTAATTTATTCACTGGCTAGAGTTACACATCTTTGCTCCCAGTCAAATAAAATTTGATAAAAAACTTTCTACTTATAAAATTTCAGAACTTGAGACTTAAATCTATTCAGCACACCTTCCATTTACAAAAAATTAGTTTCTTCCTTGAAATTAGACATTCAAAAGTTTTAACAGCTGTAGGTTTTTGTTAAATGGGACATTAACAAAAGCATGGCATTGTCAAAACTGTTTAAACAATCAAAGTTGGGGATGTAGCATAATATGTTGTTCTCAAAGGACTTTGAAAAGCAACATTTTTTTCAGAAAAATTGCTTAATCCAATAGGAAAGCTGCCTGCTTTAAGCATATTTGACTCTAAAATAGGTGGATACTGCCAAAGATAGATGGTTTAGGAAGATGGCCCAGGAAGAAGGTATGAAGTCTGAGCTGTCAAAATCACAGAATCACAGAATTAACTAGATTGGAAAAGACCTTTGAGATCATGAAGGCTGTGACCTAACACGACCTTGTCAACTAGACCATGGCACTGAGTGCCACACTCAGTCTTAAACACCTTCAGGGATGGTGACTCCACCACCTTCCTGGGAAGCCCATTCCAATGCTCAATCACCCTTTCTGTGAAAAACTTCTTCCTAATGTCCAACCTAAACCTCCCCTGGTGCAGCTTAAGACTGTGTCCTCTCATCTTTAAAATGCTACAACAACCTAGTGGTTCAACTTACACTGAAATAGTTTAAATCTGATTTGTATGCATATTCCCAAGAAGCTCTCTGTTATTTATGACAGAGAGTCAGATAATAGAAATTGTAGCTTGGAGGAATACTTCATTCTTCATACTTTTACTACCTGTAATTAAACCTTTTGAATAAGAAAACAAAAATTAGATTTGTAATTCTTCCTGAGGGCAGTCTTGTAGCAGTTGGACCCATCTGTGACTAAATATTCAAGAATATTCCTTTGAAATGTCAGGAAAGAGGAAAAAAATGTGTAATATTTTACTGACAGTAAGGAAATAACACAAACCAACCACAGCTAACAAACTGACTTGATATAGGGATTTTTTATAATCTCCTCAAGTTTTAGTTTATTAATCATGCTTATGTGCTATTGTGCCTGTGTAGTCCTCTAATTCTGTACTTCACTAGTTTGTGCTTATTCTTCATAATCTTTCCTGTAGATCTAATAAAAATAAATCAGACTTTCTCATTAGTTGAACGTGTATTCTTGTAGGTCCTCCATTCATCCTCCATTCAGTTAACGAAAAAATGAACAGAGGATTTTTTTTTTCCTACAGTCAGAAACATTATAGGGTAGTTATAAAAAGAGAATCAATGTGAAAGGGGTGGGTAATACAGACACATGTTGCCTAGACCTCAGGGAGTACTGGGTTGTTTTTATTGATTATTTGTGTTTTCATGTAATAGAGAAAGTCCATACTTACATCTCTGCTATCTCTGTTTCTTCTTTACGTCTTTTATCAGTTTGACAGACTTTTATGAATGTTGCTGAGCTTAACTCAGTGTCACCTGGCTGAAGTTTTCATAACATAAAATACCTAAATGTAGTAAACCTGCTTGAGTTGACTCTTTAATTCTCATAATATCAGTGTCATTTTAATCCGACCAGGCTCAGCCTAATTCTGTTTTGTAAAAATCTCTTGTTTTATCAATTTATAATATAAAATGAAGGCTTCATCTTTTAAAATTTATAAAATTTCCCTCTGTTAGTCCAATATGTGATTCATTGCCAAGTGCCACAAAGAAGTACAGAGAGTGCTTCATGTATAATTTTAAGCAATTACTGTTAGTGTTGTCTGCTTGGGAAAACTATAAAAATGCTTTTTTGTAAGCAGACTATTCTACCTTAGAAAAATTACATCTTAGCCCAGCATATTTAGCAGAACTAAGAAATAAAACAAAAACAAATCCACCAACCTATTGCCATAGTTTATGGCAATGAGGTGCGAGATTAACATAATGACATTCTATAAATTCCTTTTGGATGGAATTGGTAAAAAATGGATTGTTTTGCAGATCATCATTATTTTTTAAGTATTTCTGTGCAGCTTTGGCAAATAGAGGCCAGCCAAAAGAGTATTATCAATATAAATTGAAAAAATCTTGTCCTATGGAGAAGGGACCTTTTCCATTTAAATTAAGTAATCAAAATATTCTTCAAAATGAAAGGTGAGGAAATATTATTTAGGTCTTAGAATAATATTTCTCTGGAACTGACTAGTCTGACTATAATCTCTGGTTTTATTTGTGGTGTTGATGTTTCATTAGGAGGGCCTCTGC
Organism: Euphonia xanthogaster; assembly: GCA_034509185.1. Taxonomy (NCBI): domain Eukaryota; kingdom Metazoa; phylum Chordata; class Aves; order Passeriformes; family Fringillidae; genus Euphonia; species Euphonia xanthogaster. Next base: position 94,156,639 of record JAYDZK010000169.1, read on the forward strand.
TCACTGAGAACTAATTATCTTACATTTAATTGGATGTCACTTGAAAGAATAATCAAAGCAGTATTCTGTGTTGTCTATATATATAATCTGCAAGAAATACTAAAAAGTATTTTCTTGCTTAAATATAATGGAAAATTGTCATCATGAACATTATTGCACAGAATAAAAAATTAGATACACTAGTTATACATTGCAGTCTAAACAGTCTTTCATCAGCTTGCTTGGTATTTACAGATCAGATATCTTGTGGAACTGATCATGTTCTTATGTAAAATTAAGGTGCTTTCACTAATGACTTCTGCAGATACTTTTTATGACTGTTTCAGTTAATTGGAACATAACACCTTGCCTTAGTTTTTCAAGACTTAATAGTTTCCAACTTTTCCACTGGTGGTACAGGGTAACCTATGACTTAAAGGCCTAGTCCTGCTTTGGGATCTGGGAGTGTTGTTGGATGTCGAGTAACTGCTGTGTAAGCAAAATAATATTCCATTTAAATGGTACCCTTCCGTGGGTGGGAATTACTACTGCCTACACTACTGGGATGTAGTCAGTAAGAGAACACGAAATGACCATGGCAGAGTTCCAAGCACTAAACTGTATTTGGTCATAACTGTTAAAATGTTGCACTTCTCTTATCCGGGAGTTTCCCTCTGAGAGACAGAGATAGCCAGAGAATTGGGCTGATAAAAGACAGGGCTGGGGCAGCTGATGTCTCTCTCTCTTGGCTTCAGAGGGGGATGATCAGGGCCACTGCTCGGGGAAGAGAATTCGCTGCTGCTGCCAGAGCTCAGCCCAGAGATGCTTCTTCTGCTGTGGGGTGAGCCTCTGCTCATGACAGCAGCCACAGAACTGGGACCTTATGAACACCCAACTCACTAAAAGAGGGACCCATCCCCGTCTGCTCAGGAGTCCG
>JAYDZK010000169.1:94165563-94208862 GCA_034509185.1 Euphonia xanthogaster
TTCTGAAATGTAATTTATAGTAATTGGATTATTGAATGACTATAATAGTTACCAAGAATTGAAGTAATAGATATAGGCAGAGCAATTTCATGCTTTTCAGATGAGATTATATTACATTTAGGATAAGCCACAAATAACTTCATGACTTCACCAATATTAATTAACTTGAATATCTAAGAAGAAAAAGAGAACCTTGCTAAATTGTCAATCATTTTAACTTTTGTTGCTATTTCACAGCTAGCATTTTTCTATGCTCAAGATTCTATCTTTTAATTTTTGACGTATTTCCTTTTCATGGTCTTTACAAAATGTTATTCTGGGCTATCCTTGAAAGTGAAGTGTGTGACCTTCTGGACCAAGATCAATTCTTTGTCAGCCTGACAATGACATTTCTGTTTGGTAGAGGACTCTTGTTGAAACCTCAGTGCGTGTGTTTTGATGTTTTGTCTGGGAAAGTGATTTAATGTGTAGCTTGAGGTGTCTGTAAGAAAATTTGTGAGTGTTAGGGTTTAATATTAGGCCTCATTTTCCCTCTCCTAAGCTGTGGAAACCTGTACAAAGACAGTCCTTGTAAATCAGGCAGTGTGGTGTTTGTCACTGCTGTAGTGCTTTTTACTGTCCTTGCTAATTTCATTCCAAGTTAACATATGCATGCTAGTGAACCTAATGTTTTCACAGTTCTCACTTTTAGACTTCTGTGTCATTCACTAAAGTCACTGAAGCTGGCAGGAAGCCTCCTCCCAGTGTGGCAGACATCTGCAGAGATGCTCATTTTAAGCATGGCCTGTCTCTGTACAGGAATAGCTGTACCAGGCTGGCACAGGTTACCCTACCTGTACTGAAATGGTTTAATTTTCACAGGTAGCTGGCCATGGTAAATAGAACTTGCTTTAAAGGTGAGAAACAAACTGGAATGTAAAATCTAAATTACAGCATGGCATTTCACAAAGCCCTTGTGCCTTCAAAATCAGAACCAATGCATTTTTATGGTAGAGGTCAATTGTCTGAACTCTGAGAACACCACTGGGCTGCAGCCTCCCTGCTTAAGTAAGGCTTGGGGGGCCCATCTCAGCCCAGCCTGACACCTTTTACCCCAGATAGATCCACACTGGCACCAGCTTTCCTCACAACTTGTTTGGGCTTCCTGGCTTGGCCTTGTCTGGCCTCTTTGCCTGGTTCTCAGAGTCTGGTGCCCAAACCCCCTTTGCTGCCAGCTCACTGCCCCCTCAGGAGCAGCCCTTGCTCCGGCTGCTCCTGGACACTGAGTGCCCTCTGTGCAGAGCTGCCTGTGACAGCCAGGCCCCTGGCACTGCCACAGTGGCTGCTCGAGGCTGTTTAGTCCCATACCTGATGGTTTTCCTCACATAAGATGTAGAGTGAGATAAATGACAAGCAGGTGTACAGCAGGTGACAGAACGTGTTTTATGTATACAGAAAATACATGTAAAAAACACAACTGAAGGGATTTTATTCTCTGCCCAAAATTGCATTCTGTTATGCAAAGTTGTGATTTTGAAACAGTAAAAAAAGAAGTGAAGGTTTATAACAAAAAGCTTCATTAAATACACTGCCAGTCAAGTAATATTTCAAGAGGCTGTTTGCTGTAGCACTTCTCATGTTCTTTCTTACTGACTAAACAAAATGATGCAGACAAGTAATTCGAGTAATGTAATCAAGCCATTTTAGTTTTGGAATGTGTTTCTTCTGGAATTTATGGACAACCCATTACCATTTTGGCAAGGCAAATTTATTATTTCTAGCTTCTCTGATAGGCGTCATGTTTCAAGTGATAATGAGTCTGTAACTTCGCTTGGCAGTTTGCTTAATGGTCTGGTGAGTGTAATTTTTTCCTCTGGTAGGGTGGCTAATGTGCCTTACTGCAGCTCGAAGTTTTGCCTCTTGTTCTGTCAGTAAGAACAAATGAAATTAATTGATTCTGATCTTCTTTCAAATCTGTAATGGTACATTGCAAAATACTTGTCATCTCTACCACCATAATTTTCTTTCTAATATGTTTGTGCGGCCCACTAAATGGTCTGATAAAATGACAACAGTAGTTGGAGATAAAGAGTCAAATGAGGAGTATTTAATCTATGTATTTCCATGAAGAAGTGATTTTTGATTGCAAATTTTGTGTGTTCTGGAGGAAGTTTGACCAAAATTCAAAAGAAAGCAACACATATGGGAGGTTTAAATAGTGGAAACTGGTATTAATTGAAATCTGAAAATAATATAGTGTATCTCTTTTGGTAATTTCAAATTGTTTCCATATGTAGTAACACTTCAAATTGAAAATTTACAGGTTCATCATGAAATAGGTTGTGAGGTGGAAAATGAAGATGAGAAAGGTTAGGGCAAATTTGGTTCTCACTGGAGCCCAAAGTTAGCTGAAGACTACACTAGAATGTATAATCTCACTATTTTTAGCAGAAAATTAATTCTTAAACCGAGTGATATCTGTGATAACATTGTCTTACCAACTCCTCTCCCACCAAGATCAATGATTACAGTTCATGCTTCTATGTTATTTTGAAACTTTTAAGACTGTGATCCAGAGAATATCCGTATTTGCACTGGACTGACAGATGTTTCTTACCACTGTGGGATGTAGCACGTAAATCTTGAATCTGAGGCCACAGCTGCTGCATGTGATTGCAGTGCTTGACTGTCAGCTAGCAGTCTAGAGGTCCCAAAGGTCCCTGTCTCACAGGACAGTAAATGAATTAGGTATTATATTCTGTGTGGAGAAGCTATATAGAGAAGCTATATAGTTCTCACTTGTAAGTTTATTGATATTTTGAAATCAGTTATGTGTAAGTATGAGTAATATTTCATGTACTTGATAATACAACTTTATATTTTGTGCTATGCATGCAACCATAACCTCTTGTGGTCAATGGAACGTGGTTGAATAATCAATTAGAGCATTTACTTTATATCACTTCATCAGACTCCTAACCCTTTAATATTAAAATAAAGAGGAGAAAGTAGGAAACTAGCTATAATAGAGGAAAACATGAAGCAACTCCTTATGACTTTTGCAATAAATGACAAATTAAGGAGTTATATCTAATTTTGAAGGCTATACTTTCTATTAGCATGGCTCTCCAGTCATGATATGATTAAAAGCTGAAGACTACGGCCAGTGCTGAGCATGTAAGGCATCTGTAGCACACATAAATGTCAGCTGCTGGCTCTGTGCTGACACTAAGCTGAGGATTTCAGGATTTCTGTCCCATGTTGCATGTAAGAACTAGCAGCATTTGCTCATAGTGAGGAATGTGGTTAAGTAGGTGCGGGTTTATTAAATGCATCTGAGGGAAGTCCTGTGACATTTCGCCAAGTGAAGATGAAAGACTCAAAATCATTCCAAGCTGGATGTTTTCACAGACCCCTACTCTCCCTTCTTCCAAACAATTTTTATGTTTTAGCATCACAGGATCCTAGTATCTATATTAATGTTTTTTTAATTTTCCTGTTGTTCAGTATGAGGCAGAAAACATGATATGGTGGAGTAGAGAGACTTTGCTCAAGTTCTGGGCTCTGGAAGAGAGACAGAATCTCTGCACTTTCAGCTGGATGGCTGGGTGGGTGTGGGGGCTTGGTTTGCAGCTGCCTGGCAAGGTCTATCATATTTGTCTCCTTCTCATACTGATTAGAGCCTGCGAGGTCCCCAGCCATAAAGAGTTGAGTCATAGCAGGACACATTTAGGCTCCCCTTTCTTGTACTAAGCTGTTTGGTTTTTTTTCAGGCTTAACCACAGTCTCTTTGTAAACCCAGGTGTCTCTGTGTCCTTTTTTGAGACTATCAAGCATATTTTAACTAGACTAGAACAGCTGTTCTAACTGCGTTGTCCTTTTAAAGGAAGAGTGTTTTGTGATGTTACTGAAACATCAGGAATTACTGTATTAATATTCTTTTCATCTTTCTTCAAACCTAGATATGTCTGATTTGATCACTTAAAAAAGGTCTGTGTGTCTCTATGTTTGTGCTGGGAGTACAGTTGGACATATGGAAGTGAAAGGGGAAGATGTGAACAAAATTCTTTCTCCTTTTGGAAAGAATGTGGAAAGAATCAAACCACCGTTATGCAAAGAAAAAAAACCCACCTAGTATTGCATTTCACTCTTCAGTTATTGTGGAATTTTCTACATTGATGCGAAATACAGTGATGTAATTTTGAAATACTACCTGCTTTTAGCTGTTCTCTGAGAGCAAAACTGAAATTATTAAATCTTTCTGGCATATGAATTGTTAAGTACAGCGTCTATTGACTCCAAGAAGAATTGAAATTGCTTCTCTATGAGTGTATTGCACATTGAGTGTGGTCTTCATATCAGAATGTTACCAATAAAAGTTACAGGGTAAATGTTTCTTAGGATTTATTTCTCTATAAGAATGACATATTTTGGGCACTAATCAGTTAGCCACTGTCATCTTAAGATGTCTGATTAATTTGAAATGTGAATCAGTCCCTCATTTTGAGTCTTAATTCAGATTAACTGCAAGTTTGAGGATATACATATGAGTCTCTCACTTAAGCTTTTAAAGATCAAACGGTTGCTGTCTAGCTTCAAAGTGTTTTACTAAAACTCTACATAAACAATTAAAGGCGACTTAGCGTCTTCAGAGAGACTTCTTAACATATGTACTACAGAGTAGCTAACACAAAAGAAGTATAAGGGATGGTTGTGTGCTTATGTTTTGTAATTATTTGGACAATGCTTACAAGTAATATTAAGACAGGTAGCAACTATGTAAAGAGACAAAGGTTGAAAGATGAAAATAATTTCTTAGAAAGAAATAACTTTTTATGCAACTGAAGCAAGAATGTTCCAAACATTTTCTAGTACTCTTCTGTCCCCAGTGAGTTGCTGGATAATTACATGTGCTGAAGGCTGGTGAAAGAAGCAGGGCATGTTTTTAAGCTGTGTTTCCTGGAAGCCATTTTCTTTCCATAATACACATCTTAGAATTCAACTAGTTCTAACTGATTAAATATATATCCATTGATTAACTTTATTATTCATGAAGTGAAAAAAGAATGGTTGATATTCGCATAGTCATTTGGGAACTGCACTTTTGTGGGGAGCAGGGGAAGTAAGACAATTAAAAGAGTCATTTTGATGAAAATTATAACATCTGATAAAGTGACATTTATACAAGCCCTACATATAATTTCTATTTAAATGTCTTGAGGCACAATTAGGATACTTCATTATTTTCTGTCTTAGTCATATAATCCCAATTTCAATACAATTATAAATGATTTAAGGTAATTTTCAAGGAATTTCTTCTATTTCACCATCAGTTACTTCTCTTTTAACAGTGCTTGTTGAAAATATCCCTGGCCAATTACATCCTTGTATCTTTGCAGGACTCCTCACACGCCATCAAAAGTTTCCCACTGATTCCTCCCACCCTGGCCATGTACATTAAGTGTCTGAGGGTGCTTCTGGGAGACGCAGAAGTTCATTGCTGCTGTCACAGGGAAGTCCTGTTCATGGCTGTATGAACAGCCTGCATTCTCACTGTCTTTCTGTTGTGCATAGAAATCCATAGGCAATTACATTCCCAGATACTGTTGGCATCCTTTAGGATTAGTCTCTCAGCAGTGCTATTAACATGAAAGACTTTGAAAGAATTTTTGTTTGGAAGAAAATTAAAGACAGAATAAGCCTTAAATGTCATATCTTTTACATAAGAAATCTCTACAGGTAAAATTGGATTTATTGCCTTCTGGAACTTGTGATCAAAATTAATGTGGAGAATAAATTTTCAACTGCCATTGCATACATCAGAAAAAATTGTATGGTTAGCCATTGTTGGCTTCCTATCAAGATTTTGTATGTCTTAGCAGAACATGTTACTGAGATCCAGTAGTTATGAACATCTGATTGGCAGACATGAACAGTGGGAAAAATGTTTGCATGATCTTAATTTAAGTGCAGTTGAGTGAACAGATTTTGTGAAAGGAGCATCAAAACATGCAAATCATTGTCTCTTGTACAACTAAAAATTCAAGTATTCCTTGCATATAATTTCTGTCAAATAATCTGGGGTTTTTCACATTGAACAGTTATATCAGTTTTGCCAGTCCTATGTGTCTGAAAATCATTGAAAAGAGCTTTAAAAATCAAATCTGGTAATACTTGTGCATGGGTGTTGAGCCTTTCTATTTAAAATTAAGGGAGAATGTTACCCCCTTGGTGAAGGTATAGCCTGGGTACCTCATAGTCTCTAATCTAAACCCCCCATCTTTCATCTTGAAGCCATTCCCTCCTGCCCTATCTCTGCATACCCATGCAGAAGTCCAGCTTTTCTCATAGGCTCCCTTCAGGATGCAATTAGGTCTTCCTGGATCCTTTGCTTCTGCAGGCTGAACAGTTGCAGCTCACTCAGTGTGTCTTCAGAGAATTGTGAGTTAATCACAAAAAGAGAATTGCTTTATTCATCACAGGTTTTTTTCCATTACAAAAATTTTTATGTAGAGCCATGTTAGTGTTTGTACCAAAACCGCAGTTATTTTGAATTTTGGGAATGGCTCTGCAGTTAATCATATCTCTACCATCTTGTGCTTGGAACTTGCTTGTGGTAGGTCCTTGTGGAGCAAGGCAGTGGAAGTTCCTGTGTGCCTGCTTGGCAGCCTGCAGTCATGCCCTTCCCTGCCTTCCTTGTCTGGGTATCTACAGAGCCAGCAAACAGTGCTCTGCCTCATGAGCCCATTGTGTGCAGTCCTTTCAAGACTCTAAAACAATTAGATGTTTTGAGAAAGGGAATTATAAAGGACTTGACATGAGGGACTGCTGACATGTACTGCATTTGGACCTTTTTCACATCCTTAGGAAGATACTTAAATATCTTTCTTACTGTCTTCTTTATCTTCTTCATCCTTTTAATTAGATTTTTTTTCTTTGATTAGTGAACTGTCCTTCTGATATTGCGTAGACAGAAAAATAAGTGACTGCTCCAGGTATGAGTCTTAATCAGCTTAAAATAGAATAATTTAAATTAATTTTTGATGGGTCAGTCTTACTTTTCCAAGAAGAAGAAAAATATGAATGTTTCAATTTCTGTAATGCTGTACCATTGTGGCTGTCACTCAGGCTTTTCCTGCAAATCCAATGAAAGACTTAATTTGTTATGATTAAGTACAATACTTCTGGCAATCCTTTAAGGCCATATTAAGACCAAAAGTAAATTAGTTATGAAAATATTATTGTTTTGTATTAATAGAAAGCATTTTTTTCATTTAGCAGCAAATAACAAATCTCTCTAGTGAATAATGCTTTAAAGAGACTTCCTTTTATATTTAAATTATTTTTTGAAAGGGAGCATCATAGTACTTTTTGGGAGAACAGAGGAATAAAGTCTTGGCAAAACTTGTTAATATGCATCTAAAGGCTTATGAGTTATCCTCTAGATGCTTGTAATAAACAGAATTTTTGTATTGTTCAAGAGTGATAAAGTAGTAGAATGTACATGTTATACAAGAAAATATATATTCATACTATTAACATTTTCATAAAGAAATACTTTGGAAAATTTTAATAACAGTTTGCTTTTTACAAAACAGTCCAATAAAAAGATGCATAGCATAATTCATTACTTTTCTAGTCTTCCATCAATGCAGTTCTTGTGGAGATGGAAGAAAGGCACAGTGTATGAAATCATTCTCAGTTCCTAATTGACAGAGGTCCTGGGTAGGTGTTAAAGAGCAGAAAACTGAAAAAAAAAATATGCAGAGATTTAACATGTTACAAAGGAAAGCCAACACATTTCACATTACTGCCTGTGAAAGATTTTATTTTTACTGGGATTAGTATTATTCCTCATAATGATGTTAAGCTTTGTTCATCCCAGTTAGCACGCAGTATTGGGTTTGCATGGCTTGGTTTTGGTAGCAGGGGGCCACAGAGGTGGCTTCTGTGAGAAACTTCCAGCAGAAGCTTCCACTATGTCCAGCAGAGAAAATTCCTGATGGCTCTGAGGATGGATGTGCCACTGGCCAAGGCTGGGCAAGTTGGAGATGGCAGAAGCCCCTCTGTTGATAGCATATTTAGGAAGAAATCAAAACAAAGGTTGTAGAAGTAGTTTTCATTCCAGCCAGAGAAAAGCACAGTGAGAACATGAGACGAACATCTCTGCAGACACCAGGGTCAGTGCAGCAGGAGGGGCAGGAGGTGCTCCGGGCACCCAAGCTGGGATTCCCCTGCAGCCCATAGTGAGGACTGTGGTGAGGCAGCTGTGCCCCTGCAGCCCATGGAGATCCACCTGCAGTCTGTGGAGGAGCACACACCAGAGCAGCGGGATGCCTGAGAGGAGGTTGTGAGCTCATGGGAAGCCTATGGAGAGAGGCGCCCTGCTCCCAGGCTGGAGCAGCCTGTCCTTGGAGGAATGCACCCCGTGGAAGAGTGACCCACACTGCAGCAGTTTGTGGGGAGCTGTTGCCCAAGGGACGGACTCACATTGCAGCAGTTCACAGAGAGCTGTTGCTCATGGGATGGACTCACATCAGAGAAGTTCATGGGGAACTGTTTTTGCTCAAAGTTGGACCCTATGATCTTGGAGGTCTTTTACAACCTTAGTGATGCTATAGTTCTATGATTAATACACACCAAAATACTGCCTTACAACTTATTCTGTCAGGAATAATTTCTCATTGCATTTTTGGTGTAGAAACCAGTGCTTTTACATTGATTTCACAAATATTCTGTTTCTGAACCTGCTTTAGTTCATGCCAGCAAAAAGGTTTTAAACTTTTTTGCAAGCTTTTAATAACTAAGCTTTTTCTCAGAAAAACACTTTTTTTCTATCACAGGGAATGACATGACAAACAACTGCATTCTGTCACTTCTTGTCAGTTTTGTTTCTTTTTCTTCCTGGAAAGGAAAGTCTTTGTCAGTTCGGGAAGGGTTGTTGTCAATTTTTCTTTCTTTAATGGTGTATTAAAATAAGCCAAGATAGCTCCTGTGTTATGTTGATGAAAATATTAAACTATGAGCTAAAAAGAGAAGGCATGGAGGGATTTTTGTTTGTTCTGTTCTATGTGACTTGTCTATAACTTTGACAACTCTGTCTCTAGTGAAAAGAAATTTCAAGAGTATGTTTTTTTTCACTCAAGGCAGGTTTTTGGATTGGTTTTCTTTCAGCTTGGACAACTCCAAAAGCACTTACGTTAAATGGTATCTAAAGAGTAGGGCTTAGTTTTATTTATATAGTTTCTACTAAACTTTCATTTTTATAGAAGAAAGGGAAAGCATGTTTAGCAACATTCTGCAACTTAATTACTTCCATTTTTTTAAGTCTGTTGTTTTATGAGAAGACCAATTTTTTTAAGATGCTTGCAAACACCACTAAATTTGATTTCAGAATAGAAGTTTGGATGGGCTGAGTGTACTTAAAACAATTTAAACATGCAAAATTATGATTTTTGATGAATGTGGGACAAATATTTTATTATTCAGTCAGCTTTAAAAGAAAATGCTCTTTTAAAGTTAATTTTAATTCTGTTAAAACATAGCATTGGTGCACATTCTGCTCTGGATTTTATATATTTAGATTAAATGTTTCAGAAATGTTATATTTCTACCTGGCAACTTAAAAGAATGACTATTACAAAAGTTAGCATTTTTTTGATTATTTTTTTCACTTGCAATAAATGCTTACTATTTTGTCTGTTTCCTAATGGCCAGCGGTTCTCTTCCTACAACATAAACTACAAAGGCAAAAAAAGATGGAACGCCAAATGTGCCAGTATTCATAAGTCATTATGTTTAATGTTAAGATTAGATATCTGCAGCTGCTGATGCTTAATACACTCAACATTGCAGATTTGATCTAAAGCCAGTTTAACATCAGTATAAATCTTAGCGTTGACTCAAATAACCATTGATTTTCAGGAAGCAGAAGTATATGCAGATGTCCTCAAAATGGTTTCTGGCTTTGTGAAAAGGGAGGAAGACTGGCCATTTTGCTAGACGAGGAAGTTTCAGATATGAAAATTTAATTACTATCTGGAAGTATAAAAACATAACAGACAAATAACTGCTATTTGCTGGGATGCTGCATAAATGGAAAACAAAATGAAGCAATATAGATTTTGCTGCAGTCAAATGCGAAGTTAAATGTGCAGGTGCCACAAACACTGATAATACCTGGAGATGGCAGAGACTTGGGGATTATGGAGCCCCAGGAACCGAAGGGATTGCTGCTAACCAGGAGAGGCACAATGAGAAGCTATGGAGCATTAAATTGTTCAATGTATTTTTTGTGTAACAACTGTCAGGAGGAATTAATTAATGCTTGCTGCTATAAAATCTCCAGAGGCCTTTATAAAACCATTAATGTATCATTACGTGTTATATGTAAATGCCTTTGTGACATTATCAAAATCTCTGAATATGATTGTTTGGGATTTTTGTCTAGATTATATGCAATCTAAAATGCAATCAAGCAACTGATGTGCTTAAATTTTATTTGCTTTAAGTTTCACAATGCTAGTTTACCTTCTCTAAAATTCACCAAGACAAAATGCAACCCAGAAAACAGTCTCTCTTGAGTGTTGGGCAAAGTGCATGTGGGCTCTATTTAGTTTGCTAAATGGTAAAAATACATGCATGTGGAAGAATGTTGCTAGTTTACATTTTTTCATGTGACCACTCTATCAATCAAACACAAAATTCAACATCTTCATGCTTCCTAAGAAAATATTTCACAATAGTGCTTTGCCTTTAGGTCTTCTGTTACCAACTTTTCAACGCTTTTAAGATAGCTCATCACCTATATGCAACTGCAGAATGTAATCATAAGTAATTAAAACTAAGAAAAAAGTTCTCACATTGCTCTGCAACTTTTTGCAGACTTTCAAGTCAATCTGCAAATTTTAGGTTGCATTGTGAAGTTTAAATATGAGGCACTGAAATGTATGCACATTACACAAATTGTTCTAAAAATGAAAGTAGGTCAGATTTCTGGAAACTCCATGATTGAGTTAGAGTGACTTCTGATTAAAAGACTTTGTGCATCCAGATATATAATGAATGTTTATTCCTTGCTGTTTATTTGCTTGTATTACTTGAGTTATACAGCAGCATTTTCATGTTGCTTGCTCAGCACTAGTTTTGTTTATATTTTGTGTTGTTACTTTTAAAATTTTTTACATGTTGTTTTTTTATATGTAAATGCCATAAAAATCTGATCTTCACTATCAAGTGATGCATTCACAGATGAGAATTTAAATTCTAGTATGGAAAGGAAAATTTCTCATTATATGGTCTTGGAAGTAGTTATTTTTTAATCTTAGTGGCCTGTAAACAAAACCTTTTAAGAAGACAAAGAACAAAAGGATGATGGAAAGATTCAGGATTTAGACGTGTTGTAGAAAGAGGAGGTGTCTAAGGAGCTTGTTGTAGACATATGAATTGAAGGCCATTGGAACCCACTGGGGAGACATTCCAGTGAATGTTTTCAGGCAGCCTGTGTCAATTCTTGGAGTCACAGAACCACTGGGCTGGAAAGGCACTTCTGGAGTTTGTCAAGCCCTTATTTAGAGTGGACTCACCAGGAGGAGGTTGCTCAGGGTGATATCCAGTCAGGTCTTGAATATCTGTAAGGCTGGGCACTCCACAGCTTCTTAACCTTTTCCAGTGCTTGACCTACCCTCACAGTGAATCTCTTAATGGTACAATGACCAAGAGTAGAGCAAGAGCAATTTATGGCTCTACTTTCTACTCCCCTTGAAAAAGGATAAGCCTTTCCCTTGAGTTGAACTTTAGGTAGGGGTCTAAGCTGTGACTTGTTAAACTGCTCCAAACTTTTTGTCCTTTTCTCCTAAACAAAATAATGTCTTCTCTTCCATGTGCCATTTGAATCATTTGGTCTGAGTGCAGTGCTTTGTAAATCCTCATGGGGATTACACGTTGTTTTTAGATTAGCTCAGGGTCTCATGCTTAATTTAGTGTCCACAGAATGGGTTCAGTAATGTGAAACTAGTCAAATATTCTTGGTCAACAGAAAATAACAGCTTTGCTCAGAAAGACCTTCCTGCGAATAAGATAGGAAAATACATTATATTACTTTTTGCTCATGGATGCAAACAGTGTATTCTTGCTACTCCTCTGTCAGAGCAGACCAAGGAGAGGCTGCACAGAAGTCTGAGTGGCTGAGTTTGTGAAGGTAAAAAAATAGGACTGTAAAGAATAAGGACAAAATGTTTCTTCTTCTCCAAGGAAAAAAGAGTTTGGAAATCTTTAATGTTACTTGGAAGTCAGAATGAAAGGAAACCAAAAATCTTTAAAGACAATGTTTCCAACATGCTTGGGGGAAGGAATTGGGGTGCCAAGAACCTCAAAAAGAAAGAGAGCTGCATTAACCAAACTATTTAATTACAGCTGTGTATATGGAAGAGAAAAAGATAGAAACTTGCATGCTATTTTTGTATGTTTTAAATTATTCTTCTTATTTGTGGGGCCTTCTATAAAACTTTGCTCTTCTCTTCAAGAGGAAGTATAATGCAAAATCTCTGACAGAATGATGTTTCTTTAATTTTTTTTTTTTTTCACAAACTTCACACTCCTAGAAACCTTCCAAAAATATCAGTGTTTGAAGCTGTTAAAAAACAGCTAATCACAAAGGCAAGTTGTGTCAGACAAAGCATACCTGTTATGTACCTACTTGTAAACCTGCAGCCTGAGCAATCAGGAGGCTGAAACACAGCTTGGAGTGAAGCTCATCTAGCCTTGCTCATGCAGCTGTTTTGTCTAGCTTCAGATTTTGAGGTATACTGTGGGGTTTTTTTTGAAAACCAGAATAAGCAAGCCACTTTTACTTTTTTTTTTCCTTTTTCAGCATGGGAAAATCTTTGTGTTAAAAGGATTGCAGTGGAGGTGGGAAAACCTGCATGTTGCCTCTTAATTGTCAGTGTCGTGTGGGACAGTTGTGAGTGAATGCAGCATTGAAGTATTTGAGAGAGCAGCCTCATAGTGATGCTGAACATGACCACAAGAGAAATACATTCTTGATCTATTTTTGAGATTTGACTATGGATCCCTGAGTATTGTCTGTCAGTGTTAAAAATGTCATTTCAGTGTAACTTAAAAGAATGAGACCACTGAAATTTAGAAATGTTTGTGTTGGTTATTGCCTGAAGTAATTACAGTGTAATGTAAAATATATTCTCAGCAAGTAAGTCTGTTTGTAAGTCTTTTTGCTATTTTTTCCCGTGACTTTTATCCCAGGTGAAAATTTCATTGGATATGCCTAAGCTCTGGATTCTTGAGTTCATGTCCAGTCTTTTCAGGCAATCCTAATGAAAAATGCCTTATTCAATATGTGAATTTTATTTTTATCTTCATTTCTCGTCTGAAAACAGTCAAACCTCCAGAGGGAAAAGAAAATTAGTCTATTAATTGCCTAGGATTTCTAAATTTTATAATGAGGTACAGCAGTATGCCATTCCTTGAGCTGTTCTTGCTAAACCTGTTGTTGTTCTTGACATGCCGAACCACGATAGCTGCAAAGTAAGGCTGGGAATACTTAATAGGGTATGTTTAGCTCTGCATTATATATTACCTAAAAGAAAGCCAGAACTAATAAAAGAGAGAGTATACAGAAAGCAATAGTACCAATAAATACATAGAAGAAATAGAATATTAAAAAAAAATTAAGCTGTTACACTGTAATTTTCATTTCTAAACAAATAATTTTTTTCCCTTGCATTGCGCAGAACCCCTTAAAAGATGTTGAAGATACATAAGAAGAGTAATACACATTATAAAATAAATTCTAAACAACAAATATGTGAAAGTATTGAATTGTATAGCACACTAAATCTATAGAATAGTTAATACTGCTGATTCCCTAAAATTATCAAAAATTAACTTCATCATACATAAAACTGAAAACAAAGAGGATGGTTGTGCTAGATGAATGATTTTGTAATGAGTGAATAAAGTCCTTATTCAGTATAGCAGTTCTAAACAGGAACCAGATATGCATAGTTTTCCATGACATGGTTGGGAGTAAATAAAATAAAGAAATTAGTGACCTCAGAACATGTTTCTTTCCATCTGGAGTATATCATGATAGATTAGTCCAAAGTATTTTATTTGGTTACACCTGATGTCACTGAACTGTACTAAGTGAAAAGATTTTTTCTAGTTTTAATTGGTTTGTTTGAACAAATGATTAAAAACCATTGCACTGCAAAGTGATTATTAAAACACAGCTCTACACAAAGAAGGATAGGGAAAATCTCGAGAAAGTCAGTAAATGAAAAGATAGTAATTGAGTGAATAAGATTGTTATCACTGATTTTGAGAAAAGCATTTATTTGAATTTTCATCTGGATTACTGATAAGAATATAAAAATAAGCAGGGTGGAAAGAAAGAAAATCAACAGGGAAAAGTGATAAGAGAAGTGACTGGGATGAGATAGAACTATCAGTTGTTAAGTATAAAGGTGTACAAAAAAATTGTTTAATCTAAATAAGTTTTTAGTTTGAGTCTGTGTGAGCGTATTTTGCACATCCATATATTTAAGGTTCAGGCTCTTATTTCCAACCAATTTAGAAATGTGTGTTCAATGTACTATAGACCAAAGCCTTCTGTTTCTTTGGGGAACAAAATAGCATAATTGAAGGTAGGAGAAGAAGTTTTAAAGGTTAAAAATGATCAGGCTTTAGAGACAGCACTTATTTGTAAATGCTGACACTCCAACAGTCTCTAGCTTCTTCGTACAGCTCAGAAAAGCCAGTCTGGACTACACTTCTGAAGAATTTTTGCTGGAAGGGAAGGCAGTTTGCTGAAGGGCTACTTGGCCTAACTGAATATGGTATTTTTAGGGCCCAAAGCAATACAGATACATGTGTCCTTTAACTGACTATCTACTGAGAAGTGAAGAAGGCTCCAGCCATTTTGCAGCCATTCTAATATTATGGTGCTCCTCAGAGCCAACCTACCTCAAGCAGCTCTCTCCTGTTTCACTGAGAGCACAAGTATTGGCTTTACTCATTCCAAGGCAGCATTTTTGGCTAAAATACCAAAAACATGTTTAGAAGGGGATTGTATTCAAAATCATGCCTTGAGTGCTGAAAATATATATTTTGGAAATTTTTTCTCAGTTAAGCACTTATGTTTCTCTCCATAATTATGAAATTAAAATGATTCCATGGGATATATTCCAACAGAACAGTTGTTACAATCAAACAGATCCTTCTGGACTGGCATGTATGATTTTGATTGTTTTCTGATCTTTATGAAGATGCTCAGCAGAGTTTGCTTTTTGAGCAAGTTTGCAGTAATACCTCATTCTGCAGAGCTTTAAGTGGGTTTTGCTGTCACTGCACCTCAGTGATTTCTATATATAGCAAGACTAGACACAAAGTTTTTCTGAATTGATTTCAAAACTGAAGAAATAAGAAATAAAAACGTCAAGAAAAACACATTTATTGAATGATTTAGTTTGTCACCTGCTCCTTACATTCCAACACTAGAGTGAGCTGCTTTGTTTTTGTGTAGATGTCCAATGCCTTGTCTGTGTCAGATGGACACATTTTTTTGTGGAGTTCACACTTTGGTGGGATTTACTGATGGTTTTAAAAGGGATGAAAAATGCATGTCTGTTTGGATATTGATGAAGGTATGGCAATATTTGGTTTCATTGTATGTTTTAATTTGTAGAATGTGTCATTATGTAGGACTGTCAAGAGGTGCATATTGTCTTTTATGCTAGAGTTTGGATTTTTTAAAACTGTTAGCTGTCATGATTTTGGTCTTTAAAAATTCTCTGCAATAATGTAACACATTTTTTATTATTTCTAGCTAAAATATGAACAAATTATTCCTTATGATATTTTGGATTTTTTCCCCAGTTTTCCTATTCCAAAGCAATGGAGATAATTCAAGATCATTACACCATTTCTGTGTCTGCATTTGTGACATTGTCCCTGCCTGGAGTGGCCCTGGGGTGGCCAGGCTGGTGAAATGGGAATGGTCCCATGAATGTGTTCACCCACCTGCTCAGGGACTGGCCATTGCCAAGGCTGATTCTGTTGTTTGTTAGATCTTGTTGTAAAGACCCATTCCATGTTAACCTGGACAAGTAGGACAGTATTCATCTGAATGGTAGATGGCAGTAAGAACAGCTAAAACAAATCCAAATCCTTAGAAGTACTGAGACAACACCATCAAATAGTGTAGACCTTCCCTGTGACCTTTTAAAGGAAAGGCAAAAGCCTGTTACCTGGGCTGTCTCAGAAAAGCGTAGCATGTTGAAATTTTTCTAGATCCAGGATGGTTAATGGGTCTCAGACTGTGAGTGTTTCATTTTGTCTCTTTACAGCTTATGAGCTCTCAGTGTAGAGGGTTTGGGCCAGAGAACAAAGTTGTTCAGTTGGTGATGTCATTATACCTGGATGCAGACTATCCTCCTTTTCAAAGCCCTGTGACTTTCAAGCCTTATATGTGGCCTTGAAAAGTGCTGCCTTTTTACGTATTTACTTTTATTTTTAACACTGGCTCAGTAATAAAAGTGTTATAAAAAAAGTGCCAAACAGAATGACAGTCAAGGTGAAAACTGTAAGCTAGCAACATTTTCAGGCAAGGTAATTTTAGTTTTTTGCTTTGTTAAGTGTAATACTGAGTGCAGAGGCAGTGTCTTGATATCTGGCCAAGTCATACACAGCTTACTTCTTTCTTGGGTACAAGGTACAACATCGTGCTGCAGTGAGAACTATTCCAGGGCATTGCACCTTGGTGGTCCGCACTGGGATGTTGTCACCATGAAGCCTAGCATTGTTTGATCCAAAAGAGCTACAACTGACTCAAAGCCTCCTCAGGCAGAATCACAGGTTAGCAAGAATCAGAGGACTAGAGTGAGGCCTCTTTGTCTGGGATGGAGAGGGAAAGGTTAACGGTCATGACATGGGCTCTCAGGAGGGCTCCAGGCCGGAGAACAGTTCTGGCACTCATGAATTCATGAGTCTAGACACAGTTTTTGGACTAAAGCCATACTAGGGGCAGCAGCCAGCAAACTAGATATGCTATGCACAGACTTCTGCAATGTCATTCCAGCTTCGACTGAGAGCTGACTGCACTCTTGACCTTGCAAAGTACTTGGCTGGGGAACTGGAGCAAGCGAACTCCTACTTGCCAAACAGAATCTGTTCACTGGGCAGTGGTGCGCTGCAGTCAGAAAGCTGGAAAGCCAAGCATCATCATTTTTGGCACAGGAAATTTCTCTGTAACATGTCCTGAGGGTTTGCTCATCACTGATTAAAGTCTCTTGCTTCCTCCCAGGAGGGGGTAGAGGTGCATAGGCACCTGCCCACCTCACCTCTGTTTGATGGTGTCCCTGTGAAGAAACAGAGCTGCTGAGAGTGTGAGCTGCTAATTTAATGTCAGCTGTTGCTTGTTCAAACCAAAGCAAGAAAAGCATTGAGCAAGATAAATAGATATGGTCTGAATATGGAGGGGCTAAGTTTTTCATCTATAGGTTGCAGATCACTTTTTTGCAGGTTGGGAGTTCAGGCCCTAGGAGAAAATAGTTGTTGGTGATGTAGTGAAGTGAGGAAGGATGACAGAGCAAAACTTAAGCTCAAACCAGGATGGACTGAGAGTAGGGCCTGGAAAAAATGACTCCAAGGGGATCAGCTCTGACTGTGCTGATCATTCTTCAGGTCTCTTGGCCCAGCCACCCAGGACAGGTGTCATATGCTAAGAGGGAGTACTGTCTTAAGATATGCCTATTTCTCTTTGTTCTGGTTTGAGGGCAAACCAGCAGGAGGAATGAACACAAATATCTTGTGAGAGATTCCAAGTCAGAATTACAATTTAATAGGACAATTACAATAAAGGCAACACTACAGAAACACTGACTTAGGTCAGAATAACCTGACACCCTGTTGGTCAGGGTGGTGGTAGCAGTCTGATCAAAGTGTGGCTACAGTCCCGTTTGGGTGGTGGATGTGGTTTTGTTGGGTGATGCTCTAGCAAGGCCTGGTCCTTCTCTGGGGGTCCAGTGGTAGTTAAGGAGCTCTTGTCCTCTGTGAATCCAGTGTTAGTGTTGCTCTGGTGTTCCAAGTCTCAGATTACATACAGGTAGGAATGTTTGGCTCCTCCCCCAAGGGCAGGACATCTCACAGTGGGATGATACAGTGAGTCACTTTGATGGCCCACTAGTGCAGATGGCCCCCTCAGGGTAGCTGCTGCTTCCCCAGAGGGAGTTACCAGGACTGAGTCATGGAGAAGAGAAAGGGCACTGCATCACTTATTTTAACAGCTTACATACATGGTAATAGAATACATACTTTTGGTTATACCTTCCACTGTAACCTAAGACACTTGTACTTTACTCAGCCACTCTTGATATAACTATACTGTGTCTAGCTTGTTTCTTGACTAATTAGTTCTTTGGGTAACACACTCCTTTCTTTAAGAACATGTAGACTAAAGGTATTTGTAGGATACTTTGAGCAGTCCTCATGAATGTGCTTGCAAACTATTTTCTGAGCCTTGTACAAGCAATAAAAAGACCATATTTCTGGGTTTCATAATCCCTGCAGCAATAGATAAGGCTTTTTCTATCTTCCAGACTTACAGTGTAGGTTTAAGATATTCAAAGGGCTTTTTGAAGTGCCATTCTGTTCACAGAGCTGATAGCTAAAGCAGATGATAATAAGAAAGGGAGGAGTCCTATAGAATTAGATAACAGCCTATAGTTAGGTGGTATAACATAGTGGTGGGAGAATCCTATGTTAGAATGGCATCTGTAACATATGGAAGCTTGTGGTGCTAATTAGGAGTGGCATTATTTTAAATGTAAAAGATTGAATATATATTGCTGTAATGGATTCTTCATTGTATTCATTGGTTTTCAGCAGGCATCATCTGTTCCTTTAATCTCAGAATGATGAATGCCTGTGCCATATGTTGTGCTG
This sequence comes from Euphonia xanthogaster, assembly GCA_034509185.1. Classification (NCBI taxonomy): domain Eukaryota; kingdom Metazoa; phylum Chordata; class Aves; order Passeriformes; family Fringillidae; genus Euphonia; species Euphonia xanthogaster. The sequence goes on from JAYDZK010000169.1 coordinate 94,184,503, forward strand.
TGTTGCTCAGCTAGTATGGAGACAAGAAAGCCTTGTATATTGTGCTTCAGAATGCAGGTTCCACTGTCAGAGTTGTTATTATTATTATTATTAGTAGTAGTAGTAATTGAAGGGACAGGTTTGGAAGCATATGCTGATGGGGGGATTTGTATCATGCTTTGTGTTGTTCAGGCTACAGGAGCGGAATTTTTATTTTCTTTGAACTTAAGAACTCTAAAAGAAATATTTGGCCTAATTAAGAGATATTAATAAATATTTTGTAAGGACTGCATGAAAATGTCCACAAGCAGACTAAAGGATGGGAGGTATCTTGCCCTTACTTGGCAAAGGGATACTGCAGATGAACTTTTGCACAGCTGTTTGGTAAACTGAATTCCCTTTTTGTCAAAATATGCATATCTTGCTTTATTTGAGAGCTAAAAAGTGATCCTTGCTTACAAACTCCTCTCAAAACGAAGTAGAACATAAGGGCTGGAGTTTTCCTCAATAAAACATTAATTGCAAATGCAGCCAATGCATTCTTCTAGCCCGATTCTTAGATGCAGTTTTGAGGAATGCATTTACTAAATGAGTATGTAAACTGTGTAGCAGTCCAGATCTGTAGTGACTTTGGAACATTTGGCATACATTAATTAATACCAACCGGGGTTTTGAAGAAAACTCCATGAGATGTTAAAAATGCAAGTGGATTCTCTTTTGACTAGCATTCTATGTTTGTTGTGTTTGGGGATTTTTTTTTAGCTTTGGGTCCTGCTAGATTTCTTCAGGGTAAATTGTCATGCTGATACTTGAAAATTGTTTAGTTCATTTTTATAATCTTTATGCATGATATACTTTCTCAATATGTTGCAATTAGATTTTATATTTTGTGATGCAATTGTTTTCTAACAAGGGCTTTTTATAAATAAGGAGCATAATATTTGTAAACATTTAATCTAAATGATAACATGCAAACATTTATTGAGCTATATAACATATTAAAGATTATCATTTCAGTTTATTACCATTACTGCTTCACAGAAGGGCAATGTTACTAATATTGCATAGATGATTGTTTTCTGGTGGGGTTTGAATTTTTTTTTTGTTGTTTGTTTGTTTTGGTTGGGTTTTTGTTTGGGTGTTTGTTTTGTTTGTTTTGATTTTGGTTTGTTTTTATTGTTTGGGTTTTTTTATACCAGTTATTTCATTAAAATTGTTAAAAATTATAATTAGCTCTGTAATTTATTAAATGCACACTGTTGAATTACAGTTTCTGTTAAGAATGACAGATACTACATTCATTATTCGCTGTCTTATGTTGGGGCTCATGAAATTGTGTGTGTAGCTGAACTTTCTATGTTTATGAGGTGAAAGTGAAAGTATTGAGCAGGTAGAAAGGGATGCAAAGGATGAGGATGCTACCCAAGGACAAGTGACAGCTCAGTTAAAAGCAGCTGATCAGTTTTCTGCCCCATGTGTACCCTCTGTCAGCCACAGTCTTTGGTCGCTGCGGTCGCCTGACGTGCTGTGGTGCATTTAGTGGGGAATGTTAGTAAGTACAGGCCAAACTGTGCCAAGGAGCAAGCCAGCATTTAGTTGGAGTGCATGATTTCTGTCCATGTCCCAGCCCAGCTTGTTTGCTACGATGAATATGCTTTGGGAATGGTCACAGGCTTTTCTTAGAGTTTGTCATCCTTTTCAGCGTGTACCTGACTTGGATCATTTCAGCCTGTCATTACTGTTCAGGCTAAAGCCATGTTCTTTTAGGTAACAGGCCTTCTGTAGTTGCATTTTTGTCACTAAATATGCTTGTTGTTATTTGATTTCATGCTAAAAACATACATGCTCGTGAATTGCAACAAAATCTGTAATAATTGTTTCAATAACGGTTTTCTTTGGGCTTGTTTTCTGCAGGTCAACTTATGAATCTCTAACAGTGAACAACATAAATATTCTTCAAGATGAGAAAAATCTGATATCTATAAACAACAAGGAAATAACTAGTGTAGTGGTGGCTGATAATTATAAACTGATATTTATTCAATACATTGGTAATAGGTCTATGTCATTGGGGTTTTTTTCCAGTGTATTTATATTTAAAAATTGTTATATGCAAAAGAGGAAACTCTCCTTGCAGATTTAACTCTCCAACATCTTTTAAGGTTAATGTAACAGAGGATTTCAAAAGCAGTAGCTGTAGAGTTCTTTTTTGGTATCATGATTTTTTCAGAAAGGCTTGGATTGAAAATCCTAGCAAAAATTTTTAAATGAATAATTTATATAAAAGATACATTAAATATTCATAGAGACTATAGAAAGTGTGTGTTCCACCTCAAAATACCATAGGTACTATAGTAAAAATCATGCTTCCTGATTAAAAAAAACCTGTTTCTAGCCTAAGCATAATTGACTGGTAACAGATGGAATTAACACCCACATAACAAAAAGGATCACAGAACTCTTTGTTTTGGAAGGGGACCTCTGAAGACCATGTAGTCAAACCCCTCTGCTCCAAAACACATTGATTGCAGCAGGTTGTTCAGGGATGTGGCTTGTTAAGTTTTAATATCTCCCAGAGTGGAAACCCCACAGCTCCCAGGGCAGCCTGATCTGGTGTTCAACTATCCTGCCAATAAAACAGTTTCTTTGATGTTTAAATGCAGTTTTCTGTATTCAATTTATGCTCATTGACTCTTGCCTGTTCTGGATCTCTCTGGACCAGTCTTCTTTTCTGTCTCCAGGTACTTATATACATTGAGCAGATGTCACCAGAGTTTTATCCTCTCTGGGCTGGACAGTCCCAGCTGTCTGTCTCCTTGTGCAATTCCCTGCACTTGCTGCAATACTTCCACATCACACCAGTGCTGTGGGGAGGGAAAGCCTCACCTCTCTTGACCTGCAGAGAACAATCTCCCTCATGCAGCCCAGGCTGCTGCCAGCCTTCTTTACTTCAGTGGTGGCTGGCTCACAATCCTTGACCATGATCCACCCAGAGCCCCAGATCTTTTTCTGCAAAGTTACTTTCCCGTAGCAATTGCCCCAAACCTGGATCGGTGTATGAGTTTATTACTTCCCAGGACTGAGCATTTTTCTTTTGACTTCATTAAACACTTGTTGACCTTTTTCTCCAGCCTTTCAAGGTTCATCTGAATGAAACACAAATATCTTTTTTATCACCCTCCTGCTTGCTTTATACAGTCTGCAAACTTTTGGAAGGTGTTCTCTGTCCCATTACCAGGTCAAAAATTGCAATGTTCAACAGTATTGGTCCCAATATCTACTTCCTGGATATTCCATCAGTGACTGGCCTACAGCTGGAAGTTTTTCTGCTTGCTCATCACTACCCTTTGAATTCAGCCTCTGCTTTTCAGTCCACCTCACAGTCCACTCTCTTAATCAGTGTTCTTTTCTACTCTTCCTTTTGCAGGTCCTATTTCAGGATTTGAGCTTGTGCCCATTGCCTCTTGTCTCTTCTGGATCTGAGTCAGTCTTCCTTACTATGCCCATCAGTATCTGTGTATGCTGAGGGGGTTCCATGAGTATTTTTTTTCTGGGCTGGATAGTCCCAGATTCTCAGCATCTCTTAGTATCAGATACCAGATTGGCTTTGGCTTTCCTAACCTTTGGATAGTGTCTTTTTCTTCCTTCTAGATTACCTGTCCCTGCTTCTACCTTCAGAATACTTCCTTCTTCTGTCTCAGTCCAGTCAGGTACACCTTATTTACCCCTGCAGGCTTCTTGCTGCCTTTGACTTCTTGCTTGTTCAGGTCAGCTTGGAAAATGTTATCCTTCAAAAATCAATCAGCTATTCTTGGTTTCCTTTGCCATGACTATATCCTACAGAATTCTTGCAAACTGATCTCTGAACAGGTTAAAGTCTTGCCTGAAGCTCAGTGTTAACACAGTGCTTTCTGCTTCCTTCCCACCTCTCAAGGTCGTGAACCCCACTGTCTCATGGTCACTGCAGTGAAGGCTGACTGTGGCCCTGCATGTCCTGCTGGAGCATGGTCTTTACAGAGAAGCTGCAAATAGAGCCATAAGACAAACTGTTTAAGCCAAAGCTTACTAAAAGTCATTAAAAAGAGAAAAAAGGGGTCCGTGTTTCATATTCAAATCTGATCATAAATTGCATCTCTGGGGAGAATTTACTTACTTCTACTTATGCAGAGATTTCATTAATTCTAGATTATTTTAATTGATGTAATCCATTGTGCCAGACACTGATGAAAATAATACTGGTTTAGACAAAGGGTTATTTCATTTTAAATGTCTGATAGATACTGTGAACTCTATCATTTTGGTAGCACAAATGCAATTCACAGTCACTAATTGTTTTGACACTGAAGAAAGGAATTCATGCCTTATAGGAGAGGAGAATCTTTCCTTCATTTTACATACTTGTTTGTTCCTTAATAACCAGCTATTTTACTGACCACTAATGCAAGATGTACAGTGGGTTCCTTTCATTACATGACAACTGCTTCTGGTTTGGGGGAAAAAGTCCTGGAGCTTTTGAATTGTGTTGGAAGTTAGGTTCTGCTGTTACTGTGACCAATTAAATGAAAAAAAAAATAATTAAGGTCTTCTTTCAGGCTGTTAATGTTCTGTGTTCTACATGACATTTTTTAATTAATTTAAATTAAGTCTCTTTGAGTATGTTTTGGTTTACTCTTTGTTAAAATAATGGTATTATTGTAGCCTTTTCCTTTCTGACATTTTTGGTGCCTCTTGAAGATATGTGCCTTTCTGAAGGCACCTTTTCTTGAATGGAAGAAAGAACTGGTAGAAGTGTGTTGTCTTCTGTGTCAATTTTTTTTTAGTTTTCCTTACCATTTTGTGTTTAAATACCAAGACTACTTACAAGTTTTCGAAGCACAACTATTATTATTATTATTATTATTATTATTATTATTATTTAGATCATTTAATGGGATGAAAGGGCATGTGGGAGGTGATCTGCAGCACATTAGATGTTATTCTGTGGCACTATGTCATGCAGTTCAATGTTGACGTATGGTTCTTTTGCCCAGTCATATCTCTTAGGTGAGCATATAAAAACAAAATGAGATGTGAAAAACTAGATTTCTGTAGAAATAGTTGCTGAATATTTTTCTGCTTGGTGTTCCTTCAGTAAAATTATGAAGACAATGACCTTGGTCTTCACTTACCTTTTGAGATCTTATGGTCAATAGATTGAGGAGCATGGATGAAAATAATGCCAAGCCATGGTTTGTTTGTTTGTTTTTCTATCTGAGAATGGATTCAAAAAGATTCAGTGGTGTTTTATGGGTCATATCTCAAGTAATGCACATTATTAATAGGTGTTAATATATGGAAGTAAGTAGTGTGAAACACTTTAAGAGTTGTACTTGGTAAGCTAAGAGAATTTATCTAAAATGATTCTGTGATATCTTGAGTATTGCAAGAGTAGGACCACATTCATTTTCTGCTGCTAGTAGAAAATATTATATCTTACTACAGTCTTGGAACTCAGGATCTGCATGGCAAATTTTATTTCTTTTCAGTTAATATCATTGCTTGTTATTGTGCACAGCTAACTCTTTTCAGTCTTGCCCCTGAGCAGATCTGTTTGGCCCTTGTTTCTTGTATTTTTAAAGATAATGGGAATACATGGACTGAGTTAGCAATGAATTCTTCTAAAGGCAACGAAGCTCTATCCAGTAATCTCCACAGCAATATTTTTAGGACGAAGTGGATTATATGTATTAACTAATTTTAAATTTTCTTGCATCTTCTTCTAAGATATTTGGTTAACTTTCAGAGTATGGATACTAATGTAGCGTGTCTTGTAAATCATATCCTTGCACTTAGACACACAGTGTCTTAGCATTGTTTCTGGCTATTTTTGAAGATGACAAAGTTTTGTATGAACATTTAAATTTTCTGAGTTAGGTTTTTGTGCTGCTAAAATGGCTAAAACCAGACAGTGAAATTTCTCAAATGAAACCTGACTTTATTTAGTTGAGTGGCAATATCTTTTTGAGTCAGTTTCTCAGAGAAAGATTGTATTCTTTTACATCGGTTAAGTGCTACTTTGTTCTTACAAAGGTTTGTCTGAATTTAGCTTATGGCTCTACTGATGATGCTCAGATAAAGCACCAGGAATTAAATAAAATATTCCTACATTACAAAATCTGAGATCAGTAAGATGTCTTATCTAGCACTGCTGATGCTACATTTTGATACATGGCATCATCTAATTTGTGTCTTTATAAGTGAGAAGCTTGAGGCAACCATTGAACTCATTCTAAAGTGAGTTCAGTGTATATAAGCATCTTCATAAAATCTTCTCTTGCTTCAAACACCCTTTTGAAACATAGGCATCAATGTAGATGTAGATGTAAGATCTGCTTTAGAAAACCCTAGATCATTTTCAAGGAGAGACATAGAACTTTTTTGAAAGATCAGATTTTAGTGTTTATCTCAAATGTCCTAGCACTCAAATTTACTTATGCAAGTAAGAAAACAATTTGAAGTATCCTCGAAATACAGATTAAGTTCTTGTACCACCTGGCATATTTTCTAAACAGCTTTCCTCTAAACAGATTAAAACATTGGGCGATTTCCACCAAAAGATAATAGATGGGATTCATCCAGGAATACTCAAAGATCTGGCTGATGTCCTTGTGATGCCCCTCTTAATAATTTTTGAATGGTCTTGGGAATCTGGAGAGGGCTCGGCTGGAAGCTGGCCAGCCTTGTCCCAGTTTTTAAGAAAGGCAAGAAATATGAACCTGGAAACTACAGGCCTATCAGTCTCACCTCATCAGCTGGTAAAATTATGAAGATTATCCTGGGAGATACTGAAGCATGTTTACAGACAATGTAGTCAATGGTCGCAGTCAGCCGGACTTCATGAGTGGAAAGCGTTGCTTGTCAAAGCTATTATCCTTCTATAAATGGTAACCCATGTCATTTATCAAGGGCAGCCAGCTGATGTAATCATGGGCTTAAAATTCCCTTCCTCAGGAGTTACAGGTGGCTTATATAATATGGTAAAAAAGACATGGATTGACAAATACAAAGAAGCCATTACTGTGGTAAAGGAAAAATTTATAAATTATGGATGTTGTTTGTAACAACGCCCAAAAAAATGCTTGAATATCATGCGATTTTTGCCAGTGTGTCACCTCTCTTTGCTGTTGACAACATCTGCTGCAGGAAGGTGAGATGGCCCAGGAGATGCTTCTGGTCAGGTGGGTCAGCCCTCTGCCCTCAAGGGTTTCTGTAGGGTTCTTGGGCTTGGTTTTGGTGGGGACTATGCGGCTTTCTCCATCTGTCATCCTGTTCAAGTTCACTGGGACAGAGGCCATCCCCAGTACACAACAGGTGTATTTACCTCCTCTTCTGAGGAGTAAAATAGATTATCGGGCTGGACCTGAACTGTTCCTCCCACTGGCCTCAGTGATGGAGGATGATTGTGGCTCCATTGGATTCTTTTGGTTTTTTTATCCCATTGTGTCTGTTAGCTTGTTGTGGGAATGGTGGGAAGGTCCCTGAGAGCTTTTTCTCTGTATGCTGTCATGAAATGTCAGCTCTGTATTATTTAAATTTAACCTGATTTAGGGTCTGTATGATACCACTCATGAGTATAACAAATCTTGTTAGTATGGCAAAAATAGAATTTTTCCATTGTTACATCGTTTGTGTTCCTGAACAGAAGAGGTGTGTGATATTAAAACGTGTGTGAGAGTAATACAAATGCACATTATTGGCTTCTGACAACCTTTCTATTCAACTAAAAAATTTTATTACACTGTTAAAATAATATTTATTTTCCCATTAGGTTCTGAATTGATCTTTAGTAATATTGTTTATCGAAAATATTTGCAGAATGTTAAACTCCTATTTCTGTGCTAAGCAGATTTTGTTGGTACACAAGGGTGATGTTTTTCTGATCATATTAAAATTCTCAGTTTAATAGCCAGAAGCCTAGAAATTGAATTTGAAGTGCTGATGCATTTGTTTTCAGAAGAAAACAATTAGTAAAAATGTTCTATCCCACCCTGAGAGGGCGGCTGGCTATTTGACGCTAGCCTTTCTCTTTGGGGTAGTATAGTTGTCCAAAATGTTTAGATTGTTTTATTGACTGGTAGAGGACTATTGGGGTCAAACAGAAAATACTTGGATGCCTTAATTTGCTCCAATCTTAATCTTTACCATGGCATTCCACAGCTCAGCAGCAGGGGAAAAGTGTGCCTCTTTTTTCTTTAGAGTCATGCACTTGGTGCTCACAGGGGATTCTGCATTCATGCTAGAATGCCTTGTCCTGGAGCTGCCTCATATTTCTGGAGAAACAGTAAAAGCTCTTGGATTTGAGTTATTTCTTTGTTTCCACAAAACATACAGTGGAATAGAAACCACAGGAGAATGATGCTATTCAGGAAATAAAAATGTTGGAATCTCATATATCCTAAACTCAATATAAACAACTCATATTCTGAATTTCATAAATGGCTGAATGCATTTAAGAATCTAAAGAAGCTAAATTCAAGTACCCAGAGCATGCTTTTTATGTGTTTTTTTGCAATCTTAAGGAAAAGTGATGTTGGGTTCAAGAGATTTTGCCTGAATAGCTGAATCAGTTAATTACTGTGATTAATGCAGTAATTGGTGGTGTTGATCTTTGCAAGCTCTATGTAAAACTTTGTAGTAAATTAGACAATGCTAAAAATCCCCTTTAAATAGTTCTACTTAGAGGGGAAGGGTAGCATGTCTTGTCTACAACAATTGTTTTTCCTATCCAGTGTCCCTTATGATGCTCTAAAAATCTCATCACATTAATATTGTTCTTTTTTTGGCAACAAGAGTTAGGCAGTTGATAAAAAGAGTAATGTCTTTGAGCATTTATCCACTTTATGTTTTCTGATAAATGTAATTTCATGTCTCTCGACTTTTTCTCAGAGATATCACATCTTACGATGTTAGTGACCCAAAATTTTATTTCTGCATTCCAGTGAAGTCAGTAAAAATATAGTGATACATAAGAATAAAAATTATCTTATTTCTAATTTTATAGTAAAATTTACGTATTGTGATTATGTAAGTTCTTAATCTATTTTGTTCTTTAAAAATTAATTTGGATTAGTTTCAGTAGAATAGCTGAATCTTACTTCTTATGAATTTCAGCTAAGTTTCTAAAATTTAAAAATGTCTGGTCAGCAAGAAGGTTGTGAAAAAATACTAACTTAATAAATCTGTTCTAATTCTGTGTAGGGAAATTGACCGGTGGGGATGCAAAAGAATAAGTAGAGCTAATTGCCAGCTATCCTTTATTCCCTACTCCTTCAGAAAGTTTCTTACCATGGAAGAGATGACTGAGGGATCACCTCCCTCCTACTAGGAGTGCCAGTGTCCTAGAATAACAAATATCAGAGTCTGTGCTGCAAAGATTCCACTTTTATCTGGTGTTTCTAGATTTAGCTACAAACCATTCTTTGCCATGTAAACAGCCTTCACAGGAAAAAGAGAACATCAAATGACACCTAAGGAAAATACTTCTCTCAAACTTTTTAGTGCATGCTACATAGCTAATGCTATATTAATTTGAATTAGATAGATCAGATTTGGAATTTTTAATCTCTCATTAAGTAGTATTTTCAGCAATAATTATCATTTGGTCCTGAGTTTATAGGGAGTTAATTATGTTAGAGAAATTAAATTTACCTCACTTTGTGACAAAGACCCTGAATTACATGCCAGCATAGCAACACGTGCTGAGTCATTTGTTTATGCCTTGGCAGAAGTGTTTTCTCCCTCCCAAAAAGATAAATTATAGCTGTGCTTTAGATACATCTGCTACAGTTACATTAAACTGTGAGCTTTTATACCCTTTGGTAAGCTTTCCGGCAAAGTTTAGAGTTAGAATTTTTTAATATAAAGTCTGTTTATTTCAAACAATGATTTTATGTGTTTATTTACTCCTTTTTACTTAAAAAACTCTACCAGTGACTCCAGTGGAAAGGACAGCCTGAAGGCTTTGCAGTATGTTCAGTGCAGCCTAACTCTAGCTGCAGTGCAGAGCTGCATCTCTGCAGGGGATCTCAGGGGGAGACTTTGCAAGGTATAAAAAATCAGCAAAAGCTTCTGCAGTGTGGCGAAGGGTGATCACCACGGAGACACAGCCTGTGTGGCTGGAGCAAATTATTGTGGTGATTTGTTCAACTGTCCAGTAATTAAAACCGTCTGCTGTCAGGTATTCCACTGTTTGCCCTCATGCTTTCACATGGCTCTGGTGGGAATCTCTTCCAAGACTGTGCAGCCTTTACTCTGAGAGATACATACCTTCCTTTTTTTGGTATCTTTGACTACTGGACTTGGTGTTTCCAAACCTTTTAAAATAACTTACAAGTTCCTAGGTTCTGTAGCAGGCAGGTTCTGAAGGGTCTAAGTTCAGGTCCTGGAAAACCATCAGTTGCTGCTATACTTCTAAACATTGGTATAGATGAAGCAGAAGGGTGATCTAGTAGCTGCCTCCAGGTATTTGAAGGGCGATTGCCAAGCTGATGGAGACAGTATCACCTTAGTACTACCAGTTATTATAGCAAGGGTGCAAAATGCAGCTTGGGTTGTTAGGCTTAGGAGTAGGGAGGCAAATTCCCCTTGGATGATGGGGTACTGCAGCACGAGAGCAGGTTATTTAAAGACTATGGAACACCTTTCCCAGAATGATTTTCAAGGCTTAGCTAGACAGGGCAATACCTGAATGGGTGGCTTGAGCTGGATGCTCTCCTACTTAACGCTCAACATCATACAGGGCACCTCCAGAGGTTTTTATTGACACAGTTCTGTGCCTTGACTCCGGAGTGGGTCAGGCAGACTCCAGCTGTGTGGCCACTCAGTTCAGCCTATTTCTCCAGGGCCTCCCATGGGAAAGAGTGGGCCAAGCACGGTCATTCTCCTTCTAAGCCATTTACTCTCAGATGCTCCTTTATCACACCTGACTTATAGAGGCGTACAGTGTTTCCAGTAGAAAATAAGTTCATTTCATTATTTTTTTTTTGGAAATTGAATTTTTTTTCAATTTGCTAGTGGCCTGGCCTGACTTTCCCTTCGTTGCTGCTGCCTGAGCAGAAACAGGAATTTATGGGTAAGGCACTACTGGGCTTAGAGTTTCAGAAGTGTGGAAACATGATGCAATTTTGTGTGGGGAGGGGTGAATAAATACCATTCTTAAATATAATTTGCTTTGTCTCTTCATTGCTGGCAATTTATATTTTGAACAAAATATTCTTTACTTGTTTAGCAAACTGCAAATACTGAGGAATCAATTTATCAAACCAGTAGCATGTGGACATAAAGAGCAGACAGGTAAAGAGAAGGCATCAGGAAGAGACTCGTTTATTTTTATGGTTGAATCTGTATGGGCAGGACAGTCAAGTTATGGCTTGTTTACATCAGCAAAATCTCTGAACTAGAATGGAAAATGATGAAAAACTAAATCTAATTGGGTGAAAAAAAAAGTGTTTTAATAGGAAATTGATTTTCAGTTCTAAATGTCAGTTAAAATTTCTAAATAGTCTTGAAATCTCAAGGAACTATTTGTATGTGCTTTTATCTACTGGTGTTGCAGTACTTTATTCTAATGTTGGGCATGGGAATTGAGAGCAGGAAGGTCTCCTGTGCTATTGCAGGGGGTTATGAGGTCATTTGATCATCCAGAGGAATACGTTTCCAATAGTAAAAACATTTGCTTCTCAAAAGAATGTAAATTTTTTCGTCTGTTCTGACATTTCTTATCCAAATTCATGGACTGTGCACGCTCTCAAAGCCCACTTTTTGACTTACATGTGCAATGGTGTATACCACTGACTACTGAGCAATAACTCCTCTGAATAACAGATAAATATAGAAAGGCTTCAGGCATTCAGTAAAATACATTTCATTTTATGCTGAAGGAAAAAACTTAATCCTTGGCAACTTGCATGGTTCTAACAGATAAAATTAAATTACTGAAACATGAAAACCTGCTGTATTAAGAGCAGCCTTTAAAAATTGTTTTCTGAGCAGTGTTTTCATATGGAAAATGATTCATTTAGCACCATTTCATATGGAAAATTATTCATTTATGTGTGCGTTGCTGACCTAGTAATTGATTGCTGGAACTCTATGTTTATAAACAGATATATGTTTTAGTTTCACAAGTATATTAGCTGGCTGTCTTAAGTATTAAAAAATTATTCAGGTATATGGAACTAGATGTTTTTGTTACTTTGCCTTTCTTAGAAGACAAAACATAACTGCCTAAATTTGCCTATTTAAATGATTGAGAACAATAATCTCTTTTAAAAAGATGATTTTTCTTTCCTTGCAGACCTAGCTCTCAGTGAATTAATGAGATTTTGGCAGATTTTCTCTGTGTAGAACTAGGTTTCTAATGAATCCTTTATTCGTAGTTCAAGTGAGTACTCCTTTTTTTTTTCTTTTCTTTTTTAAATAAAGGGATACATTGCTCCTTTATTCAAATTATTAAAAAATTAAGAGGGCCAAAATCCATGCAGCAAACACTATATGTATTCAGCAGAGACAGTGCAGAGAAATTGAGTTCTGGAAAAGTCTGGATTTAGAGGAATACATAGGTGTCCATTCTCACTTGAAATTAGCCATTCTACTTGTCAACTTCTGGTTACAAAAGATGTATTTTATAATTTTTCCCATATAAGCGGTTGAAAGAAAGAAAAGATAATCTTATATTACTTTATTTCAAAGAAATAGAGATGTTCATCTCCCATTATGAATTTCTTTATTCCATGATTCTTGACTGTTGTCAGACCTTTCCAATAATATTTTGCAATGAATTAGTGTTATTAGTAAGGAAATGTGATGCCTTGTCTCTTTTTCAAGAAATATTTTATCATATTTTATGTGGCTGATTCACTCACAAATACATACCTGGGTAAAAGGTGAATTAGTTCAGAAGACACAGGTGGTAAAGAAGGTGTAGGAAGAGAACCTTGATTCTGGAAACATTCCCACTTTAAGCAATAAAATCAAAAAGTGAACCTGATGTGTAAATCTGGTTGTTACTGGAGATTAAAGCTGGAAGCAATTGCTGGAAGTTCTCTGGGGTTTGTGTTGCAGGCGGAATAGCTGCTGAGCTTTGAATATTGGCTGAGAAAAATAGATCTACACCCAGTGGCCAGGGGTTGATGTGCATCCAGCTAAGTACAGCTATGGGACATCTAACAGAGCTCCAGTGTAAAAAGTGGGTAGGGCTGATTCTGGCCCAGCAGGACTACTGCAAATCTCTGGTGTAATTTTCTGTGTTTGCTCTGCCTACAGACCAGCTATTTGCAGTCCCAGAGCTGCTGGTTCCAGGACCCCTTTTCAGGTAGCAGACTCATACCTGTATCACAAGAAATATTTTCATTTTCTGTCACTGACTAGAGACTTGTCTTACCTTACTTAGCTTCCTGACAAGGCTTGTCAGGAATACTTTGCACTTTTCTTAGGCTTACCTGGGGCTCTGTTACAGCTTCTTCAACTGTAATAGCAATTGCATAGTGACGAAGAAATTGTTCCCTTATCTGTTTTGATTTTAGTTTAGTAGTGTAGGATTGTGTACTGAAAAAACATTTTTTACCACACAGACTCTTATGCACTTCTATGACTAATAGTGTAATAAGCTGCAAATTTCCTGTAAGATGAGCTATGACCATGGGAGAAAGGTATAGCTCAGAGGACCAGGGGCGTAGAGTTACAGCAAAGCAATTAAGTTGCGAGCACAGAAGATGACACACACGTATCCCAGAGCCATAAACAGCTCAGAAATGTTCAGTTACTGATCACAGAGGGATTGAGTACTTTGGAATGAAGTAAAATTTGCTTTAGGAATTCAAAAAAGAAAAACATCTGAGGTATAAAATATAATAAAGCATACTATTATATTAAAGTTAAATGGTATGTGGAACTGCAGACCTAGGTAGTAAAAAATATTATTTCCTCATGTCTAAGTGCTTCTCAGTTTTCTTCTGTTTGGGTTGGTTGTAGTTTATTTCTTGCTCTGTGGAAAAAGACAGCAGGAAAGTTGACTGTGCAACGACATGCTTGAAAAAATTCCAAGACAGCATCTCAGACTTGGCTTAACTTCGGCTCAGCTATGGAGGAGTATGCCTAGATATAAAAATAGGATAATCTGAGCATGAGAGTGTAGTTTCTCATTGTTTTATTTGGAACAGAGATGAAATTAAGTTTTGCTGACCACTTCCTGTAATTAAGGTAATTTACAGCCTGTCCCCATAGAGAGTTTCATTGAAATAACTGAAGAGATTGTAAATTGGGTGGTTGGAGAGCCGGTTTGGTCTTACATTGCCTCTGCCACCAAACAAGGTTTAATTAAATCCTGAAGTCTTGTTTACCCAAGTGTCCCATTGCAGTGCTTGGAAAGAGCACTTTTGAAATGCACGTGTATTCATGTCACTTTTTCACCATCCTTCATTTGCACAGGACACAACACCACCATGTCCTTTCCAAGTGTTTTTTGTTAATAATCTATCAGTTTTGGTTTTTTCTGCTTTATGTGCACATATTAAAAGAATTAATTTATGAATGGTATGATCATCATTTCAGGATATATTCATAAATTGTAACTTACTTATCTATTAATAAAACCTTACGGAAAGACTTGTTATAAAAAACTGCTTGCAATATTCCATCTAGTCTCTCCTTTTTTTTTCTCCAGATTCCTTTAGGCACTTCTATCAAACACTGAGAAACAAAATATTCTTAGTAAATGAGAAAGCATTTATGGTGAAAGAAACCTGATGGGAAACTGTTTCAACTTTTCTTTAAGGGTATTTTATGGGCCAAATCCTTGTAAAAGTCAGCATGCTAGGGAAACCCAAATAATTTGTGCAGCAGTTATTTACCTTTAATAATTGCATTGCCAATCATTTTAAAATTTGCCTCATGTGCTTTCTGCCATAGAGCAACTGACTTAAAAGTAGTGTTGGTTTAGCGTGCTTTAATATGCTCTAAACAAATTTAAATAATTTATTTTTTCTCAAAAATCAAGTGTTAGAGTACTAGAAAAAAATCTGATAAACAGTTGAATTTGATATTTTGCAGTCACATTTGTCTTCTCTAAATTCACTAAAATATTGGTATGTATTGTTATATGGCCATGAGTTTATGTACATCTGGATGACTGGCAAGGCTAGCCATCATGGGCTTAATTTACAATTTTTCTCTATTGCTATCTAAAGATATTAAGTCTAGGGCAAGCAGTTGTGATAATTCCTCTGTAAGGTAGGTAGAGCTGGACTCAGACAGAAAGACTGTTCAGGGAGATAATATGTAACAAATAGTTGAAGAGGTGGAAAAGATGTGCAGTGGAGACAGTGAGAGCTTGCAGGGCATGAGGAAGAATTGGAAAATACAGTGAGGAGGGAGAGTATTTGAGAAAAAGAGACAAAATGGTAACCATATACTTTAAATAGTGGGAGTTTACCTAAAGCTGATGGTTTAGGCCGCAGGTTATATGTACAGACTTGTATACCTTAGTAGCATCCTAGATAATTGCTTTGCATGCAATGCGGGCTGTGTATTAAAAAAAACCCAAAACAAACAGAAACAGTTTGTGTGAGATTATTTAATTTTTGTTTTGCAGCATTCTGTAGCAGAAGGATAGGAGATATGTACTCATGCCTATGTTCCATGCATCTTCTAACAGCTGCATGGTGCATTGTTGCAATGTCACTTACTGTAGGATATTTTATACCATGACTGACATGTAGGATTTTTTTAACTTGTTTGTAGTTTTGATCACATCTGAGTATTTTTGCTTGATGCTGTGTGTGGTCAGGAGTGGAAAAGAGGTACAATCACGTAAGTTTCCACTGAAGATGGATCAAGTGGAAGCGGTTTGCTTGCTAATAGCTTACTTGCAAGAGGGATGGAAATCCTTGCAGGCAGTTTCTACGTAGTATAACTAGGATACGATGACAAATGTGGAAACTGTTTGTTATGTAGTATGATACATGGATCTTCCTTATGGGCAAGCTGGTATCATCTACTGTATTTATCATGAAATAACAGTATTAAGCCAGAATAAGTGTGTGCAGAATCATCTCTGGAACATTGTTGAGTTTTTTGCATTAAGACCCGAGGCGAGATTGGCAATCAGTTTTCTGCTCAACATTTTTGCTTCATGTTGATGGTTAATCTCTGCTTCACTCCTAGTGGCCTTTATCATAGTTGTTAGTTCAGTAAGGGAATATAGCATCACTTCTTGGTAATACAGATTGAATGCTAGTGTGAGTAAAACTCCTTGTACCATAAGTATTTCATAGCTACATTTATTATACATGTTGCACATAGTGTGCCTTGCAATAATCAGAAAAGACTAATGGATTTGGTATCTTACTCAGAATTAATGATATCATAGATAAGATTTTAGCAGGATAATATACATAATATAGGGGGCACACAGTATGCAACCTGTTAATGCAAATTTAGGGGAGAATAAAATGACCCTGTAAAATGTTTATTTTTTCAGTGGAACAAGTGAAAATGTGAACAGTATCCTGCAGGGCTGGAATATTTGCTGAGAAAGGAAATGTAATCTGTGCTCTGAATATTCTCAGAACTATGAGTTTCTGAGAAAAAGAAGAAATAATCAATCTTCACAATTACTTAATTGCTACAAATTAGATTTACTGTGGAGACTTTGTGAATTGTACTACAAATAGGAACAAAAATTATGTAATCATCTTACCTCCAGCTGAAAAAACATTACACTCTATGCCATAAGCATAAACTAAAATTACAAAAAAAATAGAGAAGGGATGGACTATTGAAAGGTAGTGAATTCGTATTCACTGGCTCTTTTACACTGCAAAAACTATCTTTAATAAACATCTTTGTTGTTGACTCTGTTCTTTTTCTGATGTTGTCATGCTGAAGTTCAGAACCCTTTCACATGGAAAGTCTTCTTTGATCCACAGAGGTATTTCTTCCACAAAGGGACTATTGTGGAAAATTGAACACTTCACAAATTTTATATAGCATACTAATAATGGCTTGAAAAAATTGTGTTCTTCACCGTGGAGGACACTTGAATGTTTCTATTTCTCTTGCAGTACTGGGTTGGGTTTTTTGTTTGGCTAATTTTGTTTGACTTTTTTTTCCTCTTCAAAGGCATCTTTGAAACTTTTTTTAGCTAAGTTAGCTTTCATGGAGTTGGATTTGTCATTTTCAGAATAATAATCAATATGAAGTCAAATGTCTTTAATGGAACCTTTTTCCATACTGAATAGTTGGGAGTATGGGGAGTAATTTTTATCATTTCTTCCAATTATTTTACTTTCTTGCTTTATTTTTGTTGTGTCAATCTAATCGACATTTAAGTCTGTCCATCCCACAGCAATAAAATTGGCACTTTTTCCTCTTTCCTGCTGTCAGAAGGCTTTTGGATGTCATAAACTTTCAATTTCTCAGAAGGAATTAGGATTATAGTGATTACATGAGCTTTATTGCACCTTTGTCATTGCAAAGTTTTCAATGACAAGCAGACTTCCTGTCCTCTTTTGCAGTAATGCCCTCAGATAAAACCCCACACGGAACACTTTCCTGAGACTAAAAAGTAATCTGATAAAGCAGCCTGGAGAACAGATTGAGGATCAAGATTTGATACATAGGTCTCTGTGTGAGGTAACATAAGTAGTAGATGATATGAATGCTTGTACAAGCAGATCTGTTTCTTACAGGTTTTAACCTCTGCTGCACAGAGTTGCCATACAGTTGGTTGAATGAATCCTGTGAAAATTGTTTGCAAGAGTTGACATAACCCTGACAATTGAAGTTGGTTGTGCCTAAATTCAAGTTGGAAAATCACTTGTCAGGATGTCACAAAGAGCATTGCTACAGTACTGTGGTGATGTTTTTAGGCTCAGCAAACACTGATGCAGATAAGCTGCCAGTTTCTCTATTGTGAGCTGCATTATGGAATGAAGTCCTTCGTGTAGTGCTGCTCAATTCTTAAATATTGTAGCAAAATTAATCTATCAGGATTTTCTGACAGTCTTCCTGCAAAGAAGGCCAGAAGTCAAGGATGGAAAACTGATCTTTGTGTGGTCAGGATTTGCAGTGCCTCTAAGTACACTTCAAATGCAAGATAAGAAAATAGAAGTTAAGAATTCAAACAGAAGCAGGTTCTTACTAAGGTCAGAGCTGCAGTCTGACCCCACCAGTCTGTTTCTGATAGTGACAGTGAAAGATGCTAAACCATATTATAACTTTAGAAACTGTTTTCCTTTATTGTATCTAATTTCTGTTTTCAGTAATACTGATAATGCAGATAATGCTGTCAGCCTGGAGAGCCCTTGTGACGACAGATTTCCCAAGTTCACTACCTGCTGTCTAAATTAGTTATTTTTGTTTGCTGACTGAGTTGATGCTGTGTTTTGGTGTTGCACAGAGCTTGATGATAAGCCCTTTGGTATTCACCTTAACCCACTGTCGTTACAATCTTACAAACTTGCTCATATTCTCTGCGGATTTTTACTGCTGAGAGTTCCAAATTTCTTTATTTATGCGTAGGGCAGCTGCTCAACTCCATAGCAGTGCACTTTGGAGATCCAGAGACTGGAACTCCATGTAGAAATTGTGCTATGTCGAATGGATGCCTTGAATTTTACCGTTGGAAGTTGGAGATTCCAGAGTAACACTGGTGTAGTTTGTTGTGTGCTGTTCGCTGTGGATGATCTTAAGTTTGGTATTCAGAACTATTGTTTCTGCAATTGAGTAATACAACACTTCAGCTTCAGAAGTAGAGACTGTTCTCACATGCACTAATTTTTCGTAACAACCCCAGAACTGGAGAAGATGCTGCACCAGTTCATTACCAGCTCAACAGCCATGACATGCAATAGCAATTTTAGAACCATATATGTTTTTGACAAAACTTCATTAATTTATGTTCAGAACAGATCCAGGAATTTAATTTTAAGTCAGTCAAGCAAGTATGAGATGTATCTGTTACTTTCAATGTTTTTTTGTAGAGAAACTCAATGTAAAGACAAGTATACTTTTCATTGTATGGTGTGGAATTGTTACACTAATAATTAAATTTATTTCAATTACAGTTTATGTGTTAAAGTTTTGAGTCAGTATCCATGTAAGATTTACTTAAATTATTTTGGAGTCATGTAGAGTTGAAAACACTTATTCAGAAAACTGATATATTCAAGAAAGATATCAATGCTAAATATCTAAGTAAGCATATGGGTTATCTAATTGTATCCATTTCATTTATCAGACTAAATGTGCTTTGAAACTGTCAGGCAAACTATTTCTCTTTTCTATTACAATTGCAGCCTAAAATGTATTAATCTTTATTTACCATAGAATCATAGAATGGTTTGGGTTGGAACAGACCTTGAAGATCATTTAGTTCCAACCCCCTCTACCATAGGCAAGACCATGTTTCAGTACTCCAGGCTGTTCAACGCCCAACCTGGCCTTGAACACTTCAGGGATGGGGCAGCCACAACTTTTCTGGGTAACCTGCTCCAGTGCCTCATCACCTTCAGTAAAGCATTTATTCCTAGTATCTAATCTAAACTTGATCTCTTTCAGTTTAAAGCCATTCCCCCTTCCCCAATCGCTTCTTGCCCTTCTAAAATGTCCCTTTCCTACTCTCTTGTATGCTCTCTTTGGATAATGGAAGGCTGCTGTAAAGTCTTCCTGAAGCCTTTTCTCCAGGCTGAGCAACTTCAGTTTTCTCAGTTTGTCTTCATAGGAGAGGTGCTCCAGCCCTCTGACCTTATTTTGGATTTATTGCAGGGATTTTTTGTTTGGGTTTTTGTTTTGTTTGTTTGTTTTTGAGTTTTTTTGTTGCTTTGGGTTTTTGGGTTTGTTGGGGTTTTTTGTGGTTTTTTTTTTGTTTTGTTTTGTTTTGTTTGTTTGTTTTTGTTTTTGTTTTAGGGGCTTTAATATCCTATAGGAAATTAATCTGATTTTACGTGAAGCTACAGCTTGGATTTTGGGGAATTTCCTCTTTCATGTCCAAAATATCCTAGCAAGGAAAGCTTATTGTATGTGTTAGGGAATTTCCCCTTTTCTATCCAAAATATTCTAGCGATGGAAACTTGTAATGGTTGTTTTCATATGCATTTATTAACTTGAAGAGCTGAGGCTTTGTCTTGTACAGAGGAGTGATGTAGCCTCAGCAGACAGCAGTCACAATGAAAGCATTGAAATTTCAGTGTATTCATACCTCTGCATACTATCTGCTTTTGTATCTTTGAGAAGCTATTTCATTTACATATCTCTCTGTCAGCATCCCTGTAATTTCATTATGAATATTCATATGCCATAAACAGATGTGCTGTGAATATTTAAAATGTGGGTATACCTATATGTATGAGTGCCTACAGATATTTCTGCTTATGACTGAGAACAAGAGGAAAATGTATACTAAATTGTGACTTTTGAGTACCTGTTGCAATCATTTAAGTAACCAGATTGTTTAAATTAGTCTTTAAAGTACTTAGAAATTTACTTCCATATTCTATCTTGTTAAAATATTGTCTGAATTTATTTCTTGTCTTTCAAGTTAGCAAAGATTTTTTACACTTAGTGTCTTGTAGTATTGTGTTCTGTGCAGACAGGAGTATTCAGAGATTTTTATGTTCAAGTTGGACAGCGTGTCACACACCACAGAATCATAGCATGGCTGGAAGGGACCACAGTGGGTCATCTGGCAATCTGTTCCAGTGCTCAGTCTCCTTCACAGTAAAGAAGCTCTTCCTCATGTCCAGGTAGAACCTCCTGTGCATCAGTTTCTGCCCATTGCCTCTTCTCCTATTGCTTGGCACCATCAAGGGGAGCCTGGAAACATCCTCTGACACCCTCCCTTCATTGGGAGGCTTTAACAAGGTCCCCTCTCAGTTGTGTTTTCCCAGGTTTTAATAGGCCCAGCTCTCTCAGGCTTTCTTTGTAAAATATGTCCTTTTAATTCAGAGTTTTTGTGTCATCTTTTCTTAGTGAAAATGGCTTAATCTGTAAATAAACATTTGTCAATTGTAAAGTTCAGTGAACTTTAAATTAACTTAAAGTTAATTTTCCCAGAAAAAGAAAGGGAGTTGAAATTTGACGAGTTTGAATTACTGTGATACAAAACTTCAAAGGGGAGGTTCTAAGGAGTAAGCTTCCCTTGTCGTTGAACAAAATGAAACTTTGATGGTACAGGAAAATTTGCCATTTTGCAAAATTGTCTTTAGGATATTTATTATCTTTGATGTCTCTTTGACACAAGTTTTTACAAGAAAAATCTTTTTCCATTTTTTATATCTCTGCTTGATAAGCCACCTTCTCTCACTTCTTCCTGTTCCACCCAAAGGGTTTCTAGAATCAGTGTCTAGTTTAAATCTGGACCAGATCTGAAAGATAGTAAAATTTTCACTGGGTTAGTGAAGGTTAGTAAGGGAGGGAGAATGAAGTTGATAATCTCTTGCTGAGAATGCAGGAAGACCTTAAGACTTTTGATCATGCAGCTTGAGAGAAGCTGGCAGAGTAGTTATGTATTTTTTTCAAACTATCTCCTCTCTTGAGTAGAATGGCAGATGGTGAAATAAACTTGAGAAGTGGTAAGGTAAAGAGGAAGAATCTGAGTTTATGGGAAGAAAAATGATAAAGTGGGGTATTGAAGAAGGATCTCATCTGCTTTCATGAAGATCAAATCCTTTTTCATGTTTAGGGACCTGCTGGTTATGTC
Source organism: Euphonia xanthogaster (assembly GCA_034509185.1). Classification (NCBI taxonomy): domain Eukaryota; kingdom Metazoa; phylum Chordata; class Aves; order Passeriformes; family Fringillidae; genus Euphonia; species Euphonia xanthogaster. Next base: position 94,206,218 of record JAYDZK010000169.1, read on the forward strand.
ACATGAACTGATTCATCCCACGGGATGCAGCTCCTGGAGGAAAGAGGGATCCAGGACAGCTGGTTTCTTTTCAGATATCACCAATAGCATGTACAGTATTAGCAAATGGTGTTTCAAGTGTTATATCTACAAGTGAGAAGAGTTCTTGTCATCATCATGTCAAAAGTGTGTGTGGTGTGATGTAGGATCTCTACAAGAACTGCATCCAGGCTCTGGAAAAACATTGGAGAAACGCTTGAGAACCAGTGTGGACAGAGTGGTGCAATCAGAGGCTTTTGTTAACAAGTGAGTGACAAATGCACTGCAGATAGTGAATATTGTCCTTTCTGTTTGCCAGCCTCTCAACATTGCAACTAAAAGAGAAGATTGAGTGTTAGTGTAAGGTAAGCTATTAAGTGAAAGAAAAGATGGAAGTTTAGGTTTAGCAACTACAGTGACAATTATATGGTCACTATTACTTGGCAAGTTTTTGGTTTGTTCTGTGTAGGTTTAGAGTGTAATTTTTAATTTCTTTTCTTAATAAAATATTAAAAAATGTTGGGGGGTGAAACTAAGTGCTCTTTAAGATCCCTTCTAAGCCAAACCATTCTATGATATTTTTTTAACTAAATGTAAGTATTCATTATTAGGAAATTCTTGAAAAATCCTGGAGGAAAAAAACCCCTTGGAGTTTCTCCTTTATTTTTTCAATCTAGCATCCATGAATATGTATTTAGATTTTATCTGTATTTTTCTTTAAGTTCAAAATAAAGACTAATGAATTATACTTGATTTATAATCCATGGGAAATATTTTCCAGCTATTCCGTGTTTCTGTGTAATGTTTTTTTCTTTCTAACTAGTGGTGTATTCAGTGTTTCCTACTGTTACATCGGTTCAGTGTCCTCACATAGTAGCTCATTAAGATGCCACTATAAAATGTTTCGTGTCCAAAAATGAAGCCTCTGTTTATTAGCAGGTGTTGCTTCTTCAAGTCAAATAATAACTTTTTTTTTTTTAATTGTAGACTTTGATGATGAAAGTAGAAATGTTTATTTGAAACTGGTTCTTGTTCATATGAGGTTAAACTGAAGAACTCTGGAAACTATTTTTCTTAGAATAAAACCTTCAAGAAATGTCTTGAAGTCCTCAGAGGTGCACACTGTTCTTCCCAGCTCACAGACATTTAGTGGAATTGGTGAGAGGTTTCTGTTGTACAAGAGGCAGAGATGTTCCAGCCAGCGATTATAAACACTGCAAGGAAGTTGACAGTTTGTATTTGAATTTGCTTGTATTTGAATAGGTAGGAACATTGATTAGAAGAAAACTTCCTAATCAGTGGGTCTTTTCTATTGCTCCTACTTACACATTAAACAGTTTTGGTAGGTTTATTTAGGTATAGGCTTAACTCTGGCTGCTTAATTTTGCTTTTTTCGTATCACTTGTTGTGATGACTAGATCTTGCCTCTCGCATGTTCCCTCAACCTGAGCTGTGTTTGATCAATTGTCTTCTTTTTCTTTCCTCTCTTGCTTTGCAAAGCAAGCTATTTCCTTGTAGTGTTGTCTTTAATTCAGTCCTCCTTGAAGAGAACTCATTAGAATTAAGCACAATTTTAAATCTTTATCATGCTCCAGTTTGCAATCATTTTGTGACATTTTTTTGTGTGGCGAGTGTACTACATTAATCATTCAGAGGAACTCTGTGCAACATTTCTTCTCTTCCAGACATGGAGATGCTAATATTTCTAGCATTGACATTTGCAGTCTCTTAACATAGTACCAAATCTTAACAATTTTATTGTGCAAGAAGAATTTTAAACTTTTTTTTTTTTTTGTACTGATGCTGTCTTCTATCCCTCTGACATTACCAATATTATAAAAAAAAAACGAACTTAGATTATAAATGCAGTCTTAGGAGCATTTAGGCAGAAGAGTATCCTTTGGGGAATTCCCCATACACACTCCCTGTTTCATACTTATTTCCTTGAGTAAACTGTGCCATGTTTTCTAAGACTTGTCTCTTTCTTTCTATTTGCTTGTTTTACTGACATCTCTGATAGGTTAGCTCTATCTAGCTTCCCATCTATAAGGACAGGGTCAATACCAAATTAAGTTGTGTGAGGCAATTGTTGTTATAATGATAATGTGTTTAATCATGGTTTGTGTTTACACTGTCCTTTAATTACTGCTTTTGTAAATTGTACTGTCTCTTTGTATGATCAGTAAAGTCAGAGTAGGAGATCATCCTTGCCAATTACCTTCCTCTGGAAGGTAATACAGGTACTTTCTTCATATACAGCAGTGTCTCCAAATCTTCATGAAGGAAATAAATAATTGCTTGCAGTAAACAGAGGGAAGTATAAAAGATTATACGTAGGGTAGCATAATTTGTCATGTTTGTAATTATTTTATTATTTTAGTTTTTATAACTGAAACATGCCATAGCAATGCAAGCTTGCATGTCAAAAGAGCTTTTAATTATCAATTAAGTGCAAATGTGCGAGTGGAGTAAAGGTGTTTTAACAGACTTGGATACTCATTGCAAATTTCTTAACATGGTGCTCATCACAGTAAACTGACTGAGCAAATATATTTGAAAAATCTTGGGCCTTCTGCTTTATTAACATGCCACACACACACACACACACACACACACATGTGTGTGCG